>JACEFZ010028366.1:17500-247280 GCA_014155875.1 Cepaea nemoralis | reverse complement strand
TGTTAGTACAGTAACAATTAACATTAGTAATTAGCACTTGCGGACTGAATGGTTCGATGTGCAACGAGGATGATCTGTCGACTAACACTTAACTTTACTAACTGTGTAAACACTAGAAAAGAACTTGTGCAGTTGGTTAGAGAACATTAGGAACGGACATTGTGTAGAGTGAATCCGGTCCATAAGTAACTGTTCATACCACCGGTGTCTATTTCTCATGTTCATGAAATGGGATTACCAGAGGTCTACAGAAGCAAAGCAGTATCCGGCAGGATGGTTCCGGCAACGGGTGAGACGTACTTGTTCTGACGTAACGTGCTGTGGTCTATCTTTGCTGTGATCAGCGGACTGATCTGATGTCTGAGAGTCAGATTCTCTACACTTTATAGAACACGTCACACATTTTCTTCGCATACACGTCTCATACACGTTACACTTTTATTTTAATAAATTAATCTTTATTAATTTCTAGAAGTAAGAGTTGTTGAGTATGTTGCGTTGGGGAAGTATGAGAAGGGGGCATAGTACGACAGTGTGAGAGTGATAGGAAAAGGTGTCCATAGGCTGATGGAGTGTGTTGGACGGAAGCTGGTGGATTCTCCAGAATATTGAGGGGGAAAAAAAAAATAATATTATAATGTGGGTGTCGGATCTCCTCACTCCAGGGACGACACTTTAAAGGAGGACACGACAGATACCGGTTCCTCCTACTTAACGTATATTGTGTCTTTTTTGAAATTTCTACGCACAGGGGAAATATAGGACATCATTGTTCATTTGCCGCTCAACACTTAATATGTCCACTTATGATATGAACCTCGATGAACACGCTGGTATTATTAACTCCTCTGCTTCCGCTATAAGGAAATGATTTTCTTATCACCACAGGTAACATTGTCATCTGTCACTTCAAACGAACATGGGTGAACTGATGTACAATAAGGGAAACATCCCCCTCGATGATCTCAGATGATGATGCCACCATTGGGGATTGAATATGGATGTCCAGCGCTCTGCTGCTGGTGGGACACACTGGTGGGATGGATTTCTGATGTCCCCTCTTCCAGACAAACAAGGGAAAGGTACTTCTATGGATGGCCCCAGATGTTGGCGCCACTGAAATCAGTCGCATGAACAGTCCACAACTGTTCTCCCGAAAGAATCAACAGCATTTATCTCTTAGGCAAGCACAGCCCAGCCTCTATTGATTATAGGAGCGTTCTGCTTCTGCTGTCATCATGAAGTCGTCGACTATATCTGTAACTTTGAGCAAAGCTTGATGGTTTCAGTAGGAATATATATGCATATTCCAAACAACTTTATAGTATAAAGTTTGGTGACCTTCGTTGGAGTTTTCGCACTCTTAATTTATACCAGCGGACTCAGACTGAGTGCCGGCTGGGTGGGAAACTTCGGTTCCCTAACATGGAATAAGGTCACCTTTAATTTCGACGACTTGAGATGTGGTGTAGGTCTGGAGGCTCTTCTCTCAATGCTGTGCTTCTTGGAGACTTGGGAAAAAACCTGAACCCAGTTAATGTCTTTGGCCAGGGACCTCTCACACCCCCAAGAAGGCAAGAAAAAAAAACATGGAACTACCACCTAAAAGAATCATTGAAGACTGGAACAGACACCAACAAGATAATCTAAAGGCCGCCAAACAACCCAGGCCGAGGCTCGCCACTTGTCACTAGGAGGTAGAATATCAAGGACAGGAAGATGTAATTTCCTATACTTAGGTGCTCAAAGACAAAGAAGCGCAACACTGACTTTTAATGGGCCAGAGAAGAAAAGGACAATAAGGAGAAATAGAGAAAGAGCACTGTGTATATCCTCCTCTGTTAACAAGAAAAGGGGTAGAATTAGACAGAAGATTCCAGGAGTTCTTAGGGCGGGGGATATACTGTTGTACACCCCAGACAGAAGATTACACTGCTGGACTGTAACAGGATCAATGAGTTTACACAACAAACTACAGACTAAACAAAACAAATTAAGAACAACAAAATTAGGTTTTTATTGACAGAACTGCATGGTTCAGGGACAAACAGGCATCTTGACATGTCACATAACTGACATATACAGAAATGGGAACCTATGTTCCCACAGTAATCACTGCTGCCTAACATCGCTATGCACATGACTAGGTACCCATCTCCACAAACCAACAAGGACATGGCAACAACAGAGCCTCAACGTAAACAACAACGGTAACAGCAGGTATGGACTCTCTATTGTAATCATCTCAGGACTCATGGACAGTTGGTACATACAGAAATGGGAATCTGAAATCCCACAGTTAGAGATAACTGCTGCCTAGCACTGACTACAGGGGCGGTCTCTAAATGACAGTGAGACCTCAATCATGTTCAGTTGAGTCGAAGGGCACCCTCAATACCCACACAAGACACCCGCATCACATAAGTCGACTGGGACCAGATACAGCGAAAAACCATAACATAACGAATAACAAAACTATAACCCTAACAGCAGAGATATAGTGGCATAAACAGGTATAAACAGGTATACGAATGGGTATACGAAAGGGGATGTGAGTGGCCTACGACATTAACCAGAGCTGGGGCTCAAGTTTGCTCTACAACAACCATGGCCAGGGGTCACTACCAAGAGTGGGCTTACAAATTGCCAGTCATTTTGATGGATTTCCTCGGTCCTCGTGTGTGGGACCACACAAGCCAGTCATGGTTAAATCTAGAGGCATTTGTGACTCCCTGCTCTGGTCCAGTGACTGGGGAGGGCTGGTTAAAGCCTCCCTATTTTATGCTACAGCGATCTACATAATCGCTCCTTCGGCCACGGTTGTCTGGTTTTGAGAGACCGGGAAACTGACACGCGCCTCTATTTATCCTTGCTTCCAGAGCGGCTTCCCATCATACCCCAGGGCACTGCAAGGGATGCTGGTATTGGTAGCATCATCATCATCATGTATCGCGTCAAGCGATTACATATTCATTGGCACCTTGCCGTCTTGACAGACGATAGTTTGTGCTTTAAAAAAGGCATAATAACTTTTAATTCCGAGACCAATTAAGACCAGGGATGGAGTTATTGCCTCTCCATAGCACAAAGCCTGGGCTAAAATATAGAGATCATGTGTTGCCCATGCAGCATGATCCCTCTCTCGGCCTGCCTAGTTTACTCCAGAGGAAAGGTAACACCCCTACATCTGGAACAAGACAAGCTGCAGAAGCTCCAGGATCAGCAAAACAATGCTCTAACTGTCCGCCTGTTGGAGCTTCGATCCTAGACCAGTCGCCAACCAAGGCTTAGGGCCTGGTCTGCCCTGCCATGACATTTTGTCTTTAGATTGCATTTCCTCGCACCAGGGTAAGGCTTGTACCCTCCCAATTGCGCTCTTCCGCCCGAAGCCGTTGGCACAATGTGGGGTGTCGGGTTTGGTAAGCGCCGCCCAACGTTCAGCGCTAACAGAAACCAGGTAGTACCGTCTACTGTTATACGGTAGCTCAGTCATATCTGACTAAGACCTGACCCCAGCGATACATATATATAATATATATATATATATATATATATATATATATATATATATATATATATATATATATATATATATATATATATATATATATATAAAACAGAGTGTATGTGGTTTTGTGTGTTTGTGGTCAGCTATGTATCGGAGGCGTTCGATAACGGTACATCCGATTGAGATGAAATTTTCTACACGTCTTCCTTTCATTCCTGTGCAACCGACTATAATAGTTTCTTAGTGTAAAATCTTCTACTTATTTAATAACATTTACTTTTTCATTTTTCATTATATAATTTCTATATAGCAGGGGGACTTCACTCTAGAAAAGTTTTTTCAAGGGGCATAACTTTTAATAACATTTCTATATACTTTATAGTCATATTGTTGGACTTACTTGCACTATTGTTAAACTCTTTGTCTATAGTTATTTTCAGGCATATGAGTTATAATAAATAATGATATAATCTTTAAGGCATTTTCAAAGTTTTCATAAAAATAATGCATAACATTGTAACCCATCTTTTTCTGCTTAAAGAACTTATCAACTGTCATGTCGGTGATTAAAAACAGTTTTCATTAAAAATAATGAATGGTGTGTGGAAGGACATTCTTTTAAGTTACTGTGCGCCAGGAGCTGGGCGAAACCACGCCGGGTCAGATAGATAGACAGACAGACAGATAGTCGGGAACGGAAGCTTATTTGACTACTTATATGAATTAAATGACATGCTCCCCACCAGGGACTGGGTGAAGCCGGGCCGGGTCAGACAGACAGACAGATAGACAGACAGACAGTCGGGAACGGGAGAGCTTATATGACTACGTATATGAATTAAATGAGATGCTCCCCACCAGGGACTGGGTGAAGCCGGGCCGGGACAGACAGACAGACAGATAGACAGACAAACAGATAGTCGGGAACGGGAGAGCTTATATGACTACGTATATGAATTAAATGAGATGCTCCCCACCAGGGAGTGGGTGAAGCCGGGTCAGACAGACAGACAGACAGACAGATAGACAGATAGTCGGGAACGGGAGAGCTTATATGACTACTTATATGAATTAAATGAGATGCTCCCCACCAGGGACTGGGTGAAGCCGGGCCGGGTCAGCCAGACAGACAGACAGACAGACAAACAAGCAGACAGACAGACTGATAGATAGACAGATCCCCTCCAAGGCCTGGGCGAAGCCGGGCCGGGTCAGCTAGTATATATATATATATATATATATATATATATATATATATATATATATATATATATATATATATATATATATATATATAGGAGGAAAAGAAGGAAGTGGAGATTAGAGGACGCAATAGACTATACTGGACACAACATTACGGTCTGATATGTTTGTGTGTTTGTTATTTGACCTATGCTGGTTTAATACAAAATTATGAGACCTATGGTGCTATCTCAGTGGTGTGATACGAATTCTGTCCGTATTCCATAGTTGTAGGTTCATCAGTAAGATAGACACAGATAATGATGATACCTTTTTACGGTAGTCTAGTTAGTCATGCGTCGAAGTACACTTGTTCCTGCAGCGAGGCGCTGCCGTCATTTGGAGGTAACATGTTCGAAACCCGGTCGGTAACTATTGCTTTCAAATTTGATGTTGTCTAGTGCGTCCTCTAATCTCTACTTCCTTCTTCTTCCTCTATGTGCGCCAAAACAATACATGTGTGTTTATTTATGAATTGTCCATTAAGCAAGGAAATATTAGTTAGTTAGATGGTTGATAGGTTCATCGGCATTGGGTAGTTAGTTAGGTTTCTGTCTCTTCCCCAGTATCTCCATCTTCGTGTGACGGCTGATAACACACGTTCTGTCACTTGACTATTCTTCTTTGACTCCCTGCGCTCTTGCCTGGCCTCCTCTCTTCTAACTTGATGCTCTTGCAGTCTGGGCAAAGTTGTGGATTCAGTCATTACTTGATTCGTCTACCCGTCCTGCCTGTCTGACGGCATTCATTGTATCAGCCCGGTCGATCACTCGTCCGCTGTCTACAGTAACCCGGCTCGCAAGTCTTTGTTTCAATCAGGTGCCGTTTCCACAATGAACGTTGGCTGCAATGGATTTCCAACACTGTCTCTCTTGATTGCACATTCTGACAGACTATTGATCGTCCAGCTTTTGATGATTGCAAACCCGCTTGTATTGTCATCTAGCTCTTGCTCACTTGTCTTCAACCTTACCCTCCTGTATGGATTTCATGAGTATTACTTCCTTTAACGTGGCCGAAATATTTCACGTGCCTCTTTTATTTCTTTCATCAACTCTTTTCATTCGGTTTATCATTGTCGTCCGTATTTGTTAGCTTTTGTTTCCTTGAAATACGACACATTCTTCTGTATGTCGACATCTCTAGGGCCTCTATTCGACTTTCGCAAGCCTGTCAGTTTTATCGTCTTTACTATTTACAGCTACACGGAGCATTAAGAACCTGTGTCCAAGAGCTTTGTCGTTAAGACACCTTGCCTCATAACTTTAGAATCCCCGATCTTGTTAAGGAAAAAGAAAAACAGGAGTATTTCTTGAGCAAGAAGTACAAACAAGTAAGAAATGTGCAAGTTCTGAGTAGTCGGTTATGGCATTTCCTGCAAATAAAATGGCGAAAGAACCAAATTGCTTTCAACCTTTCTGGAATGGTGCAATGCGGGCGCTCATTCCTTTGCGCTTTGATGTTATTATTTTAAAGAAATTCCACGACCTGTTGTTCTTCCTACTTGTGTGTGTTTAGGTTTACTGCCTTCTCCATTCGGGATATTAATTTGGAGGAGGGAGAAAATATATTTTTGTTTCTCGTGCTTTCTATTTTCCTCATTGGGAATTTAATTTTAAAGGACGAACAAATAGAACTATTTTCTTAAGCGCGTTTGAAGTCTCCTTACCATCATCAAGTGCTATGCCGATAAGTGGTGTTGGGAAGATTCGCCTCCTCACAAGATCACCAGTCTTGTCCCAACTCCGTGTTCTTGTCCCAGTTTGTTCTTGGGCCAGCTCCGTGTTCTTCTCCCAACTCGGTGTTGTCCCAGCTTGTTCTTGTCCCAGCTCTGTGTTCTTGTCCCAGCTTGTTCTTTACACAGCTTGTTCTTGACCTAGGCCTGTGTTCTTGTCCCAGCTTGTTATTGACAGCTATGTGTTCTTATCCCAGCTTGTTATTTTCCCGGCTTGTTCTTGTCCCAGCTTGTTCTTGTCCTAACTTGTTCTTGTCCCAGCTTGTTCGTAGCCCAGCTTTGTGTTCTTGATCCAGCTTGTTCTTGTCCCTGCTTGTTCTTGTCTTAGCGCTTTTCTAGTCCCAGCTTGCTCTTGACCCAGTTTGTTCTTGTCCCAGCTTGTTCTTTTCCCAGCTTATTCTTTTTCCAGCCTGTTCTTGTCCCAGCTTGTTCTTGTCCCAGCTTGTTCTTGTCCTAGCTTGTTCTTGTCCCAGCTTGTTCGTAGCCCAGCTTTGTGTTCTTGAACCAGCTTGTTCTTGCCCCTGCTTGTTCTTGTCTTAGAGCTTTTCTAGTCCCAGCTTGCTCTTGACCCAGTTTGTTCTTGTCCCAGCTTGCTCTTTTCCCAGCTTATTCTTGTCCCAGCCTGTTCTTGTCTCAGCTTGTTTGTGGCCCAGTTTTGTGTTCTTGCCCCAGCACTGTGTCCTTGTCCCAGCCCTGTGTTCTTGTCCCTGCTTGTTCGTGGCCCAGCTTTGTGTTCTTGACCCAGCTTGTTCTTGTCCCAGCTTGTTCTTGACCCACCTTGTTCTTGTCCCAGCCCCGTGTCCTTGTCCCAGCTACCTACTACAATATTTCAGGCTTGTGTGATTCACACAGCCAGTCCTGTGTCCTTGTCCCAGCCCTGTGTTCTTGTCCCAGCCCTGTGTTCTTGTCCCAGCCCTGTGTTCTTGTCCCAGCTACCTACTACAAAATTTCAGGCTTGCGTGATTCACCCAGCCAGCCCCGTGTTCTTGTCCCAGCCCCAGCCCTGTTTTCTTGTCCCAGCTACGTCTATAATATTTCAGGCTTGTGTGATTCACACAGCCAGCCCCGTGTCCTTGTCCCAGCTACCTACTACAATATTTCAGGCTTGTGTGATTCACACAGCCACCCCTGTAGCGAAGGAGTTACGTATGCAATTCGAAATCCCGCACATCGCGTTCGAAACACAGTTGCTGGCGATTTGGAAGCAGACCCCGTTGTGTTGGTTGTGATACATTGGTATGAGTGCCGGTCTTTCAGAAAGCAATGGCAAACTACTGAACGTAAACTTGCCAAGAAAATCACAGTCCAAAATGCCGAAGTTGATTGCGACGTCCTGTAAAAGAAGCCCACCTAACTTTTCTCTTATACACACTTATGGATAATTGCCATTGCAACAGACTTCGTGCACTGTACTGAGAAACTCTGTGTGTATTCGCAACTGCTCTCTACACTTTCATAATGTCATCAAAAAATGTCCCCCAGGGTCCATCGTAAAGCTATATACAACGTATGGCTGTCGTCTGCTGGAGTAATTCTTTGCATTCCAAACAATGGTGTTATCAACGGAAGAAAGAATTTTTCAAATTGGTTCTACATACAAAGTGCAGTGAGACTTTACAAACACCTTTCTTCCCTGCCTTGGCTTGCATCAGTGGAAACTTCTTCAGGTCATGAATGAGTTCTGGTGACCCATGTGTAGTTTTTTTTTGTTTTGTTTTGCCAACAATTTTTCCTGAACAGTCGCCTTATGGCCTACTCTTTGCGATATTCAAATGCTGTCGGATTTTTAACGTGCACAACTTGCACACGGGACCTCCTGTTTTTTGTCCTTACTCGAGAAGGCTAGAGAGTTGACCACTCTATCCAGGAGATCAGAAGGACGTGTAACATCATTAGATATCAATGGTTCTTGGAAAAATGTCCAGCCCTGTATGGAGATCGAACCCCGCGCCTTATGATCTTGAGCTGGATGCTGTAGCCCTTCAGCCACGACACGCCCAACAACAGAAACTTGAGCACCCAGCGTCAGCGTTCCCTGCGTCAGAGTTCGTGGCCCCATATAGATCCCAGCCCCAGAGAGATCCGGCGCCAGAGAAATCCCGCCGCATGAGAGATCCCGCTGCCAGAGAGTTTCCGCCGCCTATTTCACGTAGGGTATTTGCTTCTCATGGCTCCTAAATGCGGTTCCTCGAAAATGCTATCTCTACCTAAGTTGTACTTTCTAAACGTAAAGCCTAATGTACTTTTAATTTTCTACAAAGATGTCTTGGATAGCTCTATGTCATTGTTCTTTCTCAACCAAAGCCTACTTTTTCTTAGTCACTTGAAACAGTGACTTTCCAGCATTTTAATAATAGCTCGCCTTATGACATCCTTGTCAAAGCAGTCTACAATTGCCTTTCTACCTACCGTTTTCTTATTGCGTGATGGTTTCATTCCAGATTTCAGCACCAATCAACGAAATGACCGTTTACTCAAGCTCAATGCATGGGCTGTTTTTTCTCGGGATTTATAATAGTATATGAAATAGTTTCCTGCGATCAGCTTCTTGATAAAAATATGTGTACAACTTCATAGCGATGCTTTGACGTGTACACAATTTCACATTCAATCCCATTCAACAATATTCACATATTCAGATGTTAGCGATAAATGGTAAGATTTAAAAAAAAAAAACCATAATCAGGTTTCATGAAGCACCCCTATTATTGACGACACCTCTGAACACTCCTCATGCCACTACGCGAGGCTCTTGTCATAAGGTCAATAAATTAACTATACAACGCTAATGTTTCCTGTGTGAAGATGTAATACATTTAATAATATGCACTTCATCTCTACCCGTAAATTATATACCTCATATAAACAAACTGTGAAATCTGTTGTACAATCTCCAGAACAAAAATTTTTTTTGTTGGGTGAACGTAATGATAAGGTTATATGCTAAATCTCATCATTTTCATCAGCTGGGTACTGAGATATGGAATTTTATATTGGGGCAGACAAAAGTAAACCGACTATAAATATAAACCTTATATAATGTGACACTGTGTGAATTCAAGGACACGATATTAATTGGAAAACTGTTCGGCGTCCTGTTCAATACTGATGATTAATATTTCACGTAATTCGCTGTAAGGCTGGAGTTAACTTGTATATTTATAGTCTATCGGAGCTTAGTTCGCTCAACTATTCATTACAAGAAGAGTCAGTCCGTTAAGACTGTAGGGGTGTTTCAGATATGACTTAAAAGTTGTTTATATTATAGCCGACGTGTTGTATTTTATATCAAATTAAGCAGATTTGCATATGGACATCTACTGTATATGTGTCAATGGCAGATACAGAATGTTGCTTAAGACCATTAATCATCCCATGGGACTTATGTTAAGCATCCCATGGTACTTAAGTTAATCATCCCATGGGACTTAAGTTAATCATCCCGGGGCCTTAAGTTAATCATCCCATGAGACTTATGTTAACCATCCCAGGGGATTTAAGTTAATCATCCCATGGGACGTAAGTTAATCACCCCAGGGGAGTTAACTAAGTTAATCAGCCCATGGGACTAAGTTAATTATCCCAGGGGACTTAATCAGTTAAATAGAACAACACATGACGCACACACCTCACTTAACAACGGAATATGCACGTTTCATAAAAACAAAATATTAACAGATAACTCCATGTCCAGGTCTATGACGGATTCTCGGAGAATTCTCCACACACAACTTTAGATCGCTACAATCGCCCGGTCATCGTCTCCCAGTCCAGCACGCTGGTCCTGGTTCTCTCTACGGGTACACGCTTATCCGAATGCTGCTATCACGCTGGCTTCAAGGCACGCTTTCATTTGGTCTCAGGTAAGTGACACCTTAAAGGTAACTTAACTGATGCAGTACCAAACACAACAGTAGGTTTGGATCACACATGGTACACAATAAAATCAACAAGTATTATCATGTAAATTTCAATTCATTGAGCGTTGAAATTGTTGAAGACGCCACAAAACAAACCAGAAATCCCTAGTATGGCGTTATATCGTCCATCTAAATAGGTCCTATTTGGCGATAAATTATCCTTTAGCAAATAATCCTTTAAGAATCTTTCATCCAGGAATAAAAAGATTACTAGTCTAGGGTTCCGTGCTAGTGTAGTATCCAGGCCTGGTGGTGATGGGTTCGAATCCCCATTGGGACGGATTTGTACAATTGACCTGTACTCCCAGGTGGACCCAGCCTACAACGGTACCAGTAAATCTCTTGAGAAGTAAAGTTGGCTGGCGTGAGACACCACATCAGCCACCGGGCCCCGATGTGTCTCTACAATACTGGGCCAGGCCCCATGTGACCAAAGGTGTGCAACTGAGTTCTCTACTTACTGTGTAATCCTGGCATTATGTTATTAGTATGTTTACTCCTTTAATTATATTATTATATTGCTAGTATGTTTAATCCTGTATGCCACAGGTCTCTTTAATCCTTTGCCACTGGTCTGTTCAATCCGTTATGTCATTGGTCTGTTTCATCCTTTGATTATATTGCTAGTCTGTTTAATCCTTTATGCCATTGGTCTGTTTACTCCTTATGTCACTAGTCTGTTTAATACTTTGTCACTGGTCTGTTTACTCCTATATATCACTGGTCTGTTTAATCCCGTGATTATATTGCTGGTCGTTTAATCCTTTGATTATATTGCTAGTGTGTTTAATCCTGAGATTATATTGATACTCTGTTTAATCTTTTTATTATAATATTTAATCCTGTTTAATCCTTTATATCACCGGTCTGTTTAATCCTTTATATCACTGGTCTGTTTAATCCTTTGATTATATTACTTGTATGTTTAATCCTATGATTACATTGCCTGTCTATGTAATCCTTTATATCACCGGTCTGTTTAATCCTTTATATCACTGGTCTGTTTAATCCTTTATATCACTGGTCTGTTTAATCCTTTGATTACACTGCTAGTCAGTTTAATCCTTTGATTACATTGCTAGTGTGTTTAATCCTTTGATTATATTGCTAGTCAGTTTAATCCTTTGATTACATTGATGGTCTGTTTTATCTTTTGATTATATTGATGGTCTGTTTAATCCTTTTGATTATATTGCTTGTCAGTTTAATCCTTTGATTACATTGATGGTCTGTTTAATCCTGTGATTATATTGATGGTCCGTTTAATCCTTTGATTATATTGCTAGTCAGTTTAATCCTTTGATTACATTGATGGTCTGTTTAATCCTTTGATTATATTGATGGTCTGTTTAATCCTTTGATTATATTGCTAGTGTGTTAAATCCTGAGATTATATTGATAGTCTGCTTAATCTTTTTATTATATTGCTGGTCTGTTTAATCCTTTATATCACATGTCTGTTAAATCCTTTATATCATTGGTCGGTTTAATCCAGTGATTACATTGCTTGTCTGTTTAATCCTTTGATTACATTGCTTGTCTGTTTAATCCTTTGATTACATTGCTTGTCTGTTTAATCCTGTGATTACATTGCTAGTCTATTTAATCTTTTGTCACTGGTCTGTTTAATCCTTAATCCTCAGAGGAAGAGTGGAAGGAGCGGCCGGATTCCTCATGTAGCGAGTCGCACCCCATGCAGGGCGGAAGCATTATCTCATTCACCGGAGCCACTTCTACAGGTAACATACACCGGTCACAATTAAATGCCGCACCAAGGGTTCTCCGGGGTCTGTATGGGAGGCAAAGGATAGCTTCGCTGTAGCCTGACGGCTGTGGTTCGCTTCACACATCAGTCAGTTGAACTTCACAACCAACTTCACGTTCAGAAAGCAATAGCTAAATACTGAACATAAAATTGGCTAATAAATCACAAACAGCCAATAGACTGGGGTTGATTGCAACGTCCTGTAAAGGATATGCATATCTTTTAATAAGCCCACCTTGCATGTTGTAAGAGTGAGCCAATGAGAGTTGTGGACTATCTACTTCGAACTTAGCTGCACAATCCAGCCTGGTAATGAATGTCTCAGAATCATGTGACATGACAGTAAGCAAGGGCGGTCATGTTTTGCCATCTCACTCGATCACCAGAGTCGTGGATCAGCTTAGTGTTCTTGTCTCGACCATACCACGTGGTCAAGCCATCCAGGTATTTACTTCTCTGGCCTCCTCTTGTTCTCTTCCCCTCAATCTTGCCAGTTGTCATCAATTTCTCTAATTTATCTCGTGACACAAAAATTGTGACTGTCTACGTCTAATCTCTCTAATAAGTTTACGGTTTTCATTTGTTTCTTGTAGGACTTGGTCATTGATTTTTCTGACTGTCGATGGTATTCTTTGCATTTTCCTCAGAAACCATATTTCCACGGCCATCAGATGTTTTTCACCTTGTCTGCTCATTGTACACCCTTCACATCCATACAAAAGCACAGGATCTATTACAAAAGCACATGTTCTATAATGAATATAATGAGTAAGTCTACTTAGAGCTTAATGAGGGTAGGTTGAAGGCCTGTTCTCCACAGGGAGCTGAAAAACAGCAGCTTAAAGGCCATACAACCAATATATGCAGCTTGTAATAGAAAATCAGGCAGCAGAGTAGTGTCGTTGCTAGCATACTTGCCTGTTTGTCCGGTGGTCATGTTTGAATATCCATTGTGGCCAATTTATTTTAAAAATATTGACATGGTCTTACAGGCCTGCCTAGAATAAAATACCAAGAAATGCCCAGGTAGTTCAAGGTAGCCGGTCTGGGATGCTGACCACATCAGCCGTCATGTCCCGACTGGTCTATAAATATGCTGACCACATCACCCGTCATGTCCTGACTGGTCTATAAATATGCTGACCACATCACCCGTCATGTCCTGACCGGTCTATAAATATGCTGACCACATCACCCGCCATGTCCCGACTGGTCTATAAATATGCTGACCACATCACCCGTCATGTCCTGACTGGTCTATAAATATGCTGACCACATCACCCATCATGTCCCGAATGGTCTATAAATATGCTGACCACATCACCCGCCATGTCCTGACTGGTCTATAAATATGCTGACCACATCACCCGTCATGTCCTGACTGGTCTATAAATATGTGGCTAGCACCATATATCCAGTATGTCTCAAGGCTTATACAAGGGTCCTCGTCGATTTTTTGTTCAATGAAAGATGCCTTTTTATGTTTAATTTCACATGCTGTGTCGTGTGGTGTTATATTTCGCATGTTCTGTCTTGTGTTATATTTCACATGTTCTGTCTTGTAGTGTTATATTTCACACATGTTCAGTTTTGTGGTGTTATATTTCACACATGTTCAGTTTCGTGGTGTTATATTTCACATGTTCTGTCTTGTGTTATATTTCACATGTTCTGTCTTGTGGTGTTATATTTCACACGTGTTCAGTTTTGTGGTTTTATATTTTACACGCAATCTGTCTTGTGGTGTTATATTTCACACATGTTAGTCTTATGGTGTTAATTTCTGTCTTGAGTTATATTCAGTCTTTAAGAGATAAAGATGTTTTGGTGTTGTTAAGATGTTAGTTTGAACTAGAAGTAGTATTGAGTGGGGGAGAGGGGGAAGAGGAAATCTGATGTTCAGTGTAACCAATGTTTAAACATCAGCACATGCTAAAGACAAATGGTGAGTGGGAAGTTACTGAACTAAGTTTTACTTGTGCAGTAATGTATGTGCAACTGCTGGTGTTTATATAGTGACTGCCGATTCCACCGACGATATAAATTTTAATGTAATTCTAGTGGCGCTGTTTGTGTTGGCTTGCTAGCAGCGGTGTTATGCATGCTTTTATTTATTTGCGTGTGCGTGCTGTTGGTTTTGCTGCCTGTTCCACTTTTCACATGGGATAGTGGAGAGCTCTTTGTGATATTCGCGAGCACAGGAACAGAGCATCATGGGGTTGCCTGTTGAAGTAATGTTGGAACTGACTAATGACACTCTAAGAAAGCCCATCATTTGTCCACAGAGCCCAAGTTTTATGACTGTGTGTGGCTCATCAAGCGGTACAACACACACAACACTGCCGACGCCGTCGTCCTGAGACTGCGGGAGGTCCTCCTTGGGGACGGTGAGTCACTGGTTGTTTTGATGACGATGATAATTTTGATTGTAAGGTGTTGGTTGATGTATTGATGGTGATGATGGTAATAATACGGTACTGGCATCTTACAGACGATAGTTTGTAATATTCTACTAAAAAAGGGCATGACAACTACTTCATAGCACAAAACATGGGCTCAAATTAGATATCATGTGTTGCCCATGCAGTATGATCCCTGTCTCGGCCTGCCTAGTTCACTCCAAAGGAAAGGTAACACCAATACATCTGGAATAAGACAAGCTGCAGAAGCTGCCGGATCAGCAAAGCGATGCTCTGCCCCGTCGTAACTGCGATCCTAAATCAATTTAAGACCAAGGCTTAGGGCAGTGGTTCTCAACCTTTTTTGGCCCATGCCCTCCTTTACCATATGTTCAGAACGTCATTTCCCCCCTCCCCCCTTTCGAATTTCCTCCCTATAAATCCCCCCCTCCCCCAGCCTTACACTGTATACATAAAATTGGAAGCTAAATTTAATAACACATACTAGAACAAGTCTAGACATCTACATAAAACGTGATTTGCGGGTCTACTTACGTTATAAAACGAATTTCATTAGGGTGAGAAGTACAGAACCGTAAAATTTAGAGGGAAAAACAATATCAAGTAACTGGTTCTTGTATTAATGCGATCTTGAAATAATCTTAATTCCCCCCCCCCCCTGGAAACCCTAAAATTCCCCCCCCCCCAGGGGGGGGGGGAATTCCCCACCGGTTGAGAACCACTGGCCTAGGGCCATGTCTGACCTGCCATGATATTTAGTTTTTAAGTTGTATTTCCTTGCACTAGGGTAAGGTTTTACTCTCCCAACTGCGCTTCTCTGCCCGAAGCCTTTAGCACAATGTGAGGTGTCAGGTTTGATGAGGCCGGCCTAAAATTCGGCACTTACAAAGCAGTTAGTAGTCTACTGTCATACGATACCTCAGTCCTATCTGAGATCTGGCTTAAAATGGTAATAATAAGTTAAGTGTCGGTTGTTGTATCTGTCAAAAAACTGTCATCTGCTGCGTATAGTACCTTGCAGTGTAGAGGGGGTCTTGAACATGAAGAATTAAGGCAGCCTGGCTAGTGCAGTCGCCGCGTACTGTGCAGGTTAGGATTTTACGTTTGCCCCCGGACAGAAAAAAAAAATCCACACCTTACTGAGGATTCGAACCCGGGTCTCCCGAAGGAGAACATGTTGATTGTATTGATGGTGATGTTGGTGGTAAGGGCGATTGATTGTTGGGTGGTTAAATGATTGTGGTGATGATAATGATAAATTTATGGCGAATTGTTAGATATATTAAAGGTGTTCATCATGATGATGATAGCTGGCAAATGTGATGTTATGATGGTAAGTTATGATGGTGTTAATGATGGTGGTTGTGGTGGTAATGATAATGGGAAAAATTAGAATTACGATGATGTATTGTGATATTGATGATTTTGATGTTGATAATGATGGTGATAGGATGGTGACAAATGTGATGATGATGGCAAAAATGATGATGTCAATAACTGACATGATTATGAACATGAGGAAACACAGATGCCCTGACTTGTGGAAATTCTTGTGAGAACACAGCTAGAGCAACAAAGTTCGATAGATAATATGGGAAGGCAGAGCCCACAAACTCAGGAAGGCAGTCTGCCTACAGAAGGAGGAATCGTAAGAAACCTCAACCGTCGAAGCTGAAAGAGGTTGGCCCAAGTGTCGCTAGATTAGAAAGCGAACATCGACACCAGTGATTCTCTACCTTTTTTGGCCCATGCGCCCCTTTACCATATGTTCAGAACGCCATCCCCCCCCCCCCCTTTCGAATTTCCTCCCTATAAATCCCCCCCCCCTCACCCTTACACAGTATACATAAAAATGGTAGCTAAATTTAATAACACATACTAGAACAAGTCTAGACATCTACATAAAACGTGATTTGCGGGTCTACTTACGTTATAAAACGAATTTCATTAGAGCGAGAAGTACAGAACCGTAAAATTTAGAGGGAAAAACAATATCAAGTAACTGGTTCTTGCATTAATGCGATCTTCAAATAATCGTAATTCCCCCCCCCCCCCGAAACCCTAACATCCCCCGGGGGGGGGGGGGGATTCCACACCGGTTGTGAACTACTGATCTACGCATTTTAAAATACTATGGAGCGCACAGTGTAGACGTTGATTGTAGGAGGAGAAGTATATTGTCCTGCAAGAGGAAGGTTCTGTCTGATGGTGGTAAGTTATAAGTAGGAGAACTTTATTTTGATGAAGCAGCTGTTGTAGTAGTATAATTTAGTCAGTAGAAGCAATCTGCGCAGTAGCCTTAATCATACACTGAGCGAGACTGAACTCCTATAGTCATCCATCCCAGATCCCCCATGGCAGTTAGCATTAGTGCTGCCATTACATTCACACAGCATGCACACACACGCGCACACAGATACAAAGGCAGACAAATAGAGACAGATACCATGACGGTGCCCTGATGACATCATGTACCGGGGCGGTGCATAACTATTCTACTGCACACTCCTTTTTCTGCAGGTTGGCTGCAGTTTGGACGAAAGAACAGTCTAGAAATCCGGAAAGGCGTCAGCTCAGAGGCGCCACTACTGGCTAGGTTCACAGCCCGTAACCTCACGGACATTCATCTTGCATACACCTCCCAGGAAGGGCTCTACCTGCGACTCAGGGGCGGATACTACAGCACTGATAAACTGTCGTTTACTTACACCGCCGTGAAGAATGTCACTGGAGGTTTGTGTCCGGTTCTGTCTCTTTCTTTTGACTGTCAGTCTGTCTGTCTTTATATCGGTGTTTTATGCTGTGTAGCTTCATTTAGGTAGCGGCGAAGACACAACTGGAGGAACAGACAGAAATGTCACAATACGAATGGAGCTTTTATAACACTAGGACATTGTGGAAGACAGAGGAAATTAATTTTAGTTTAGTCGACGGATCATCATCACGGTACATGGGTGTAATCCATAAGTCTCTCAACTCAAGCCTGAGTCCTGAGAATCTCAGCTTAATGCACGAACTCCTTAGCACCGGCGAGGATCCTGAAATACTTTGGGTAGATTTTTAACTCAAAATTTTGCCTGGTCAGCACTCTTTTTCGATTTCCAGCTGCCAAGGGATTTGTTACGTGTGCAACAATACACACGGGCGTCCGATCTCACTACCCAGAGACTAAGGGAAATTTTGTTACTAGAAGTCCACGTGAAAAAATCCCGGCCCTCACCAGGGCTTGAACCCGGGACCTCTAGCAATCGAGGCAGTCACCATCTCTCGAGACCTCTCAGCTCCCTAGATGAAATTAAACTTAGCTCAAACCCAGAATATTTAATTCTAACGTTAAATGAGTAATACTGTATGGATCAGAAACATCGAGAATGACTAAAACCATTGCAAATAACAAACATTCATTAATTCGTGCATGTGTAAAATAGAACTAAAATGGTATGACAGAACCACCAGTGCGGAGCTCATGGAGAGAACTAAACAAGTTCCAGTGAATCAAGAAGAGGGAAATAAGGCGCTGGATATGACATACATTGAGAAAACATGAGAATAGTAGTGTGTTTGTAAAGTCTCAATACATGTTGTATGTAGAATAAATTTGGAAAACAAATTCCTTTTTTCTGTTAACACCATTCTTTTTGGAATGCAAAGAATTACTTCAGCAGACAGCCATTCGCTGCATAATGCTTCCCGATGGACTGTGGAGCACAATTTTTTAATGACATTATGTAATTCATTTTTCAAATTTGTTCTACATACAAAGTGTAGTGAGACTTTACAAATAGCCTGTGTTACTAGAAATGTCTGTTGTTTTGAATCCACAAGGCGAAATAAATAGAAGACCTAACGTCGCGAAGAGAAAAGTTGACAGAAATGAATAAAATGGGGAGGACATCTACTTGGCCAGCGAAGGATAGGAGGGGTTGGAGTGAGTTAGTTGGGGACCTATGATTCAATGGGGGATGGAGAGGTGGAAGAGGAAGAGGGACTTGTACAGCTGCAACTATTAGAGCCGTTCGTATTGAAGTTTTGTACATTTGTTTATAACACCACACCAAGCGGTGCATCGCACTCTCAGAGATGGGTCTAGATCATACTCTGAACATATGGGATAGTCTAGGCGGATGGTCAGTCAGAAGACACTTGGAGCATATCGGGTAGTGCAAGCAGATGGTCAGCCAGATGACATTTGGAGCATATGGGATAGTGTTAGGATGGTCAGTCAGATGACATTGGGAGCATATGGGATAGTGTTAGGATGGTCAGTCAGATGACACTTGGAGCTTATGGGATAGTGTTAGGATGGTCAGTCAGATGACATTGGGAGCATATGGGATAGTGTTGGTGGATGGTCAGTCAGATAACATTGGGAGCATATGGGATATAGTGTTAGGATGGTCAGTCAGATGACACTCGGAGTATATGGGATAGTGGATGGTCAATGAGATTGTTACTGTTGCCATCAGTATGAGAACCCTTCGTTGGCTACTGAAGAAAGGGAATAAAGCACATGTAGCAATCTCCTGAATGTAGACGTTAATTCTGGATGTCATATACTAGGAGTACCCCCGAGAGTGGACGGACGGACTTAAGAATTCTTCTCTGTTGTGTTATAATTACCAGAACTTTCATTTGTGAATAGTTCAAGCCAGTCAGTTGTCACACCCTAGTAACACCACATGTTAAATACCTCTGTTTGTTGTTGTTGTTTATTCATCACATTCGTCAACTGTCCAGATTTCAGAAGCGTATGCTGCAGCTGCTCAGTTGTGCAAACACTTTTACTGGCATCCAGACATGATTGGGTATCTGGTGCTAGTCCCATATTATTTATAGTCGAAGCATCAATCTGCTGGTCATGTGACCAGTATCATGCGGCTGCCGTTTTTCCCAAGACATTTCCCACCACAAATGTTAGTTTGTGTGGATCTGAGGGTCAAGGTAAAATTAAAAACACAAAATTTTGGGGATTCGACAACTTACGGGCAAGCATGCTAGCCACTGCACAAGCCAGGATCTGACTGTTGACAGATATGGCCTCAAATATTAATTCGTTGTTAATAAAATAAACACAATTTACTTTGGAAACTTGATGAGGGGATAAACACATGTTAGAAACTTGATGATAGGAAAAACATATATTTTGAAAAATTGATGAAGGGATAAACAATTTTGGAAAATTGATGAAGAGATAAAAACACATTGTGGGAACTTGATGAAGGGATAAACACAGATAACAGGTGAAAAAGCACAGCTAAAAAGTTCCTCCTCCCTTCCCCTACTCTCTCTCTCTCTCTCCTCTCCCCCCCCCCCCCCCCCCCCCACATACAAGAATATGTAGGTGATCTGACAACACACAAACAAGGAACAAAACAATTAATTAAATTAATAACTGCTATGATTTGTCACCACTTTAGATGGTGAAGGCTGCCCGGGCTACTTCGACTTCCTGTGTCGCAACTTGCTGTGTATCGACCAGGAGCTGATGTGTGATGGAGTCGATCACTGCGGGGACAACTCCGATGAACACCCGTCTGTTGATTGCTCGGTCTCAGGTGAGAGGTGGAGGTCAAGAATGACCACTTGACCCGTATACACACTATAGGGAAGTCAGTAAGGCTGAATGGATCAGAGCGGTCATTCTTAAACATTTGGTATGCTGATGCTGAGGTGAGGGGTTCAACTCTTACACCAGTCAGACTAAAATGTTCACTTCTTGTCCTTGACTTGGGGGATGTAAATTACAGGAACATTTGAAATCGGAGTGGGTTCGCCTGATGGTGAGAGACCTTGGTATAATAGGGAAAGCTAATCCACACGCAAAATTTAGTCCATCACTACTAGAAGTAGCGTAGACTATGCTTTAGTTCAAAGTGAGCAACAACAAACAAAAAAAAAACACACACACACACACACTTTGAGGCATATTGAGCATGCGATCGTAACCCAATATGTCTATAGACCAATAGGCACTCGATTGGTGATACGGTCAATATTACTCTGGCCACATTGGCTTTCACAGACACCTGGCCACATTGGCTTTCACAGATACCTGGCCACATTGACTTTCACAGACACCTGACCACATTGGCTTTCACAGACACTTCCAGGCCCCCATTATAGGATGGGTGTGCCTGGGAGTCCAGCTCAGTTTCAAACAACCCACTTTGATGGAGATTCTAACACATAACCACCAATCAAGAATGCTAGCCACTCCGATATGACATCTCAAAAAGATGTCTGTAGGAAGCATTTAATTATGCATGAATATTATCTTGTTTTAGCTGAGAATATTTATAGGAAGCAGATAATTGTGCTGTGAATAAAATGTATTTATCTTTGCCATTATCTGAGTATGCAAGGTACCCAATTCAATTCAATTCCAAATTGGGCAAGTAGGCCTATAGCTTCCGTGGGTTCCTTATGTTGTAAGAAAAAAAATTATCTACTGCTGTAGTGCAGGATTTGACAAGTTAGAGGTGGACCAGACAGCAATACTGAGTTCACCGTAAGAAATTGCAACTAACATGCTGAATATTCACTAGCAGACTTAAAAAAAAAACATGACATGTAACATAAAAGAACTATTATCGGAAGTAAACAACCAGACACACAACACACAAAAGAACTGTTAGCAGAAAGAAACATAATGACATACAACATTAGCAGAAAGAAACATCCAGACATGCAACACACAAAAGAACTATTAGCATAAAGAAACATGATACACAACACACAGATGAATTATTAGCTGGCTGCAAAACAAACAGAACACAACACAGAAACACTTTTGGCAGAAACAGATACAATTTATTAATAGACTAACACAAGGAGATAACAGAACTGAGACAGATAAACAAATTGATATCACACACTAAAAGATAACCTAATTGATCAAGATGGTCACTGAGTTACCAATATACCTGTGATTTCTTAACTCATGTTATCACTTCTTTCATTTTCAGGATTGTGGAAACACAGCTTCAAGTGGAGCATGCCATACATGGGTTAGTGCTCATACCATCATTTTTAGCTATCAGCAATGGAAGCCATATTGAAATATTTTCATGTGTGCAAAATGTGACGATGTGTAATGCCACAAAGTATTCTTCTTCTGTCCGTTCTTCCCCATAGGCACTAAACCCTCATACCAAACTACACCAAGATGTCCTGTTTTTTGCTACTCCCTCCATAGCCTCTTTATTACTCATCTTTGTCTGTAATTCTCTTCTCCTAGCGTTTTCAGATCTCCCGCTATTTCAATTTTCCATTGGGTTCCAGATAAGAGCGTCTAGTTACACTGTCCTCTGGTTTTCTCAGTGTATCTCTTATCCAGTGTTAGCGTCTTGTTCACATCTTTTAGTTCAACTAAAATTACCTGGATTTAGCATATACAATAGACAAAAGAATTAGAGCTTTTGCTCTTAAACCTTCCGTTACGCTGACGACGGGATAGGCGGTAGCCTAATGTCATGACAGTGCATTATATTAGTAAATGTAATTGTGAATGTGAATTGTAATTACTACTAGTAATTGTCTTTCCCTTCTAATATTCTATCAGTGTAAGTTGTTTGGCATTCACACTGGAATTTATACACGCAGTTTTATTTGGTTTATAGAGACGATGGTTCTTTCACAGATGGCATAGGTATCCGGGTAATTTTATATCTGATCACTGGTTCAGCAGCAAAGAATTTTTGGCTTAATACTGTTTTAATTCGATCGCATATTCGTTTCTTTAGAATGTCTCCTAGAAAAGTGAGCTGAAGAAAAGAAACACTTGAAGCTAGGGAACCGCTGATTCTGTGGAAATAAGTTTTGGTAGCTGGTAGTGACGCTTGATGAAACTGGCTGGATATCCATTAGATTTTAGTCTGGTGAAGTAAAGGGTTTCAAGTACCTAGAAAGTATATCATCAAATAGCAAATCAGAAGACGAGATCGAAAGATGCAATAAGGCAAACCAACTCATTGGACAAAAACACCAATACTAAAGAACAAACATATAAATAACTACTAAGAAAGCACTTTACAACACAATCTTCCTACCAACTCTGTTACCAATGCCAAACCTGGACAATGACAGTAAAAGAGAAAAGAAAAATCACAACAGAAATGAGATTCCTGAGAAGAATACCCAATGTATAAAGAAGAAAAATGAAGAAATCAGAAACTAAAGTGGAGGTTTTAGCTGCACTAGATTTTATTAGAAGACAGCAAGTCAAATGGTTTGGCATGCAAGTAGGTTATCAACTAACAGTATACCTCAACAAGCAATGATGTACAGACCAGATAGAAGCAGAGGAAGAGGCCGACCACGTAAACGATGGGCACAAGGAATAGCAGAGTCCATGGAAATATCGATACATGAAGCCCAGAAGCAGGCACACTCCCGCTGTTTATACTTCACCTCGACACCGCAAGGTACAAGAGGAACATGATGAGATGAGATGAAAGGTGTAAGTTCTTACTTTAGTGTGTAATCAGAGCAAATTTTCCTAGCTTGATTGAATAGGGACAACACCATTATGTTAGAGTACGATGCAGAGACAACTTATTACAAATATCAGAGACACTCATCAGTTTTGGCCACATTATAAGAAGACAAAAACTGGAACATAAGTTACAACTGGAAAGATTTATGGAATGGGAGATATACGGAGGCAGTAAGAGAAGATGCATAGCCTTGTCATAGCAGGCAAGTGTAATGATTCATGCTGTTGGACATTAAAAGATGTAGAGAGGATTATCTCCCACGCCAGTCAATAAGGAACTGATGATAAAAAAATGATAGCTGTTTACAGACAACTAACACCCCTTTTCAATGATCACCACCCGTGTAAGTTCATGGCTGTTTATTCTTTAAACTCATGACTAAGCTCTATAAATTAGTTAGTTAGTTAGTTAGTCTTTCCTCTTGAGCCTAAGGCGGCGCATAGGGCAGAAGTCCTGTCTCTCCATGCTTGGCGGTTCGCTGCTACCTGTTGTAGATCTTGGATATTTACTTGGCCATTGAATGAGCCTTCTCTAATGATGGTTCTACGCAGGGTCTCTCTTGGTCTTCCCCGTTTTCTTTTCCCTACTGGTGTGACCATATGAGGGCTTGGTAGGGGAGTCTTGACTTGTCCATTCTGAGTACATGGCCGATGTAGTTCCAACGGCGTCTTCTTATGAAATTGGATACTGTATCTTGCTTAGTCTCTTGTCTTATTTGCGAATTGGTTCTGAAGTCTGTCCAGTGGATGTTTAGAAGTCTTCTAAGACATTTGTTCTCAAAATTGTCTAATTTTTTTTATCTAAAGCTACCGTTGATTTCCAAATCCATTGCTAATTTCTATATATATAGAGAGACACCTTGTAATACAACAGACTCATACTGCATAACCATGTTTGCATACAGTTATTTCTGATACCATTGTCAGTTCCAGAATGTTGAACAGTTGCCTAACTGGCAAATAACCACCAAGAGTGCATTACTTTCAATGCGGATCAAAACACTGGAAGTGGACCATGCTCTCACCAATTGTAAATAGTAAGAGAACACATTATGCAGCTTCATTTCTACCATTCCATTATACCATTATCCCTACCACATTCAACCTCACAGAGAAGTTACATTAGGGTCCACCCTTGGCTCAGGTTAATAGTCCTATGACTGTGTAAGCCACATGCCCATGGTTTTACTCTCTTAAGCTTATTAATTTGAAGGCGATTGTTGTCCATAGTGTGCAAAGAATCATGAAGAAGGGCACATCACACATCTTTTGTTTGGAACTAAAATGTTGCATGTTCTTTACAGGATATTGCGTCAACACAAACCCCAGGGTGAATTAACTAGGCAGTTAGTTGACTAGTTTGCCATTGCTTTCTGAAAGAGAAGTAAATTCCAAGTCCTACTTACTGGTGTTTGGACTAAAACTACAACCCCGCCATCAGTGCAGAAGCTTAAGTCCACAGCCACACTAACCTTGTTTGGGAGTAAGATTTTAATCAATAAAGATACGCCTCTCTACGAAAGATTTTAATAACAAAGATACAGAACTCTCTATACAAGATTTTAATAAATAACAAAGGTACATAACTCTCTACAGAGAACACAACGCCAGGGAACAAACCGACCTGTAGTGGAATTTTATGTGGGAGAACCTGTTTGACCTTTGACCAGATCTGTGATGGGGTTGTTGACTGTGAGGGTCGTGAGGACGAAGACAACTGTGGTAAGATTCTGTCTATTTCGTTAAGTCATTGTCTGTGGTGTAGGGATAGAGCATGCTCACTCACAAAGTGACAATGCAGTCCAATGGAATAAATACCCATCCATATTATTAAGTCACTTGCTTACTAAGCCAGTGGAATGATTTAAAACCCCCAGTAGTAGCATATATAAAGAATATTTACAAAAATTGGGTTTTTACTTATGAAATCATCACAATTGGATACAGCTTGACAAGACGAATCCAACGGTATCTCAATGAAGACCTATACGTTAATTCTAAGCGGAGTTATTAATATTTTTATGTCGTGATCTACAACCAGAACGTGCAAAGGAATCTTAAGAAATGGGGGATTTTTTTTTTATAGCTGCTCAATAAATTGGAAGCTGACAAATTCTGCCTTCTATTACTGTGGCTTGTTTATTTTTAAATGGACAACATAGTACCATATATCATTGCGTCCGGGGTGGCGAGGCCTAACTTGACATATCTATTTTTCGATAGGATGTGCTGTGACCTAACTGATTGCCTGCCAAACAAAAAAGTGGTCCTGACCAAAGCAAATTCATGGCAGAAAATGGGAAGTAGGGGTGTGCAACAATAATGTGAAAATGGTTAAAATTGTAGCAGATATACTGCATAATATATCAAATTAAAGGAGATTGCACAGGGAACATGACAGTGTTAATAATTAATTCATAGGTTAGAAATATTATGACAATACTGAGAGGTTTAATAATAACAATTTAAATAAAAGGGGTCAAAGTAATGACAAATTTTCATTTACCAAGGTATTATTTTGTATCCACCGCAGATAATCCAGTTAACTTTACTGAATAATGTTAAATAAACCACTAATATATAATAATATCACAAGAACTGCTCCATAACACTACTAAAACACAATTAAAACATAATATTTTGAAGCACATAATTTTCACACAAAATGGAAAATGTCAGGAACACATCAGGCAGATTGTTCTGAGAAGAATAATATACACACTATTTTCTATTTAGTTATAATTATTATTCATTTAAATTTATTTAAATACTCCTTAAATACTTTGTAATAGGCAAAACAAATTTAGGGGCATAAATGTGGCCCATTAGTGCATTCATAATTCCACATGTGCTATCATATTATGACATATTATGACGAACTTTCACTTTTAGTGTTGTTTTCAATTGCTACTAAATAATCTAACTGACTACTGGTATTAGTTTTAGAATCTTTCACAAAGTCCTTTAAATCACAATAACTATAATATAAAATTTTAAAAACAGTAATTTTAATAAAATATATGAGGTCCAGAACCAGAAGGCATTTTGAAGTTCGAATTGCAACAAATTCTATTCCTTTAAAAAAACATGGATGCTAATGCTTGTTTCACACTGCGAAACCTCTCTGTCTTAATTTTAATTTACCAAGAGCACTAAACATTGCAGAATAATTAGAGAAGTGGAACAAGTAACGCACTGCCTATATCGAACCAACCTAGTGGTTTACGGGTGCCAAACTGTTCCATGGAACCAATACAGTGGTTCACGGCAGGCAATCAGTTAATTAATAATTAAAAATGGCCGCCAATTGTTTATTATTCATTAAAAGTCTGTTACATTGCTAACGAACCTGGCAAGATGTATATTTTATTGTGTGTTTTGGTATAAGGAAAGTAAAGGTCACATTCCTCTTTCGATAGGATGTCAAGAGGATCAACTTCATTGCACCAAGTTTTACCCCATATGGCTCTATCTCTTTCCGCAGGGTGGCCTGCTAAAAGCATTGCACAAAGGATGAGAGAGTCTGAGTCTCCAAGAAAAATGCACTCAACTTTTAAGACTTTTCTATAGGATGTGCTATGACCTAATTAACAGTTAAAAATAGCTGCCCATTTATATTATTTAAATGTCACATGAAATGTTCATCATTAGTGAATCTTGGAATGACAATGAACAAATTAGGAGGAACTTAGATGCAGCAGAGATGTGGTTTCTAAGATGAATGTTGCAAATTCCTTGGACTGCCAGAGTAACTAACGACGATTGCCTGAAAGAGGCTAATGAAACTAGAACATTATATCTGATAAGAGAGACAAACAGCTTTCATTTTGTCATGTTATGAGAAGAGAGGCATTGACTCCCACAGACTGCCAGAGTAACTAACGACGATTGCCTGAAAGAGGCTAATGAAACTAGAACATTAAAGACGATAGAGAGACAAACAGCTTTCATTTTGTCATGTTATAAGAACAGAGGCACTGCAGAACATCGTATGGCAAGAAAGATCGAAGGGAAGATGCCGACCAATAGAAATTATGTGGGATGGATTGAGATAGTGGCATGGAGGAATGTCAGCAGTAGAGTTGATCCAGAACACCAAAGACCAAGATGTATCAAGAGACATGAATCCCTACGCCTGGCGGCATGGCACTTGCTGATGATGATGATGATGATGATGATGATGATACAGGGGTAGAAAAATATAGGTGCCAGTTTGTCACAGCACCTGAAAATTTCCACCTAGCACCTGAATTTTCAATCTCTCAACCTGTATTTGGAAAAATAAAAATGCTGGTTCCTGAATTATATTCAGAAATATTTTAATCTCTGTGTCTGCCGGCACTGTGATGAGATTATGAACATCATTCGCAATCCTAATGCAGGCATATTGGAAGCAGACTGCCTTGCGCTGTTATCACACAATTGTATGAGTGCCGGTCGTTCAGAAAGTAGTGGAAAACTACTGAACTTAAACTTGCCAAGAAATTACAAGCAGCCCAAAAATGCTGGGGTTTTCTGCGATGTAGTGTGAAGGATATGCAGATAACGTTACCTCTGTGTTTGTGTGTGTAAATATGAGTGTTTGGGTGGCTAGGTAGGTGGGAGGATGGCTGCTATTATACTCTGCCGTCTACTACCCCACACAGCGAAAATGTGGGTGCAGTGACGTCAGGGGTGCTGTGACGTTGGGGGTGCGACTAAGGAGCTCATGCATGTTATACATCTTGTTGATTTCAGTCAAACAAACAAGGCCAAGAAACAGTGGAAGCAAACTACTTGCTAGCAAAGTGACAGCAATTGTGGTGGTGGTGATGATTTTGTATATAACAGGATATGCCGAGCCAAGATGACATATGTGGGACACATTTCTTCTATGGAACAGTTCTCATGCAGGATGTGCCTTGCTTTGGGAAGACATCCCATGACAAAGGACACAGGGTCTATCTCTTATGCCTGGGCAATATTATGCTTGGACTGGACTAAGGCCATAAGTAAAATGCCACATAGCGTGCAGACATGATGATGATGGATAGGTAACATCGGGAAAAACCGATAGGTAAACCCACACACAGAAACGAGTGCGCACCAACGTTAACAAGGGAGTGACGTTTATCTTCTCATCTAGGTCGTGTCCTCGATTCCTTAACATTCATGATACTATTCTCTTATATCAATGTTTATTATCGGTCCATCCCTGGATTCATACTAGTTAGCTCCAAGCCACCACAATTTATGCCATGATCATCCAAACATGTCTCTCCTTTCCATGTCCTTTCCCAGTCTGCTTGTTGGTGTGCACTCATTTCTGTGCGTGGGTTTACCCATCGGTTTTTCCAGATATTACCTATCCACCATCATCATGTCTGCACGCATGCATAGCGTGGCATAAAACCTTTAGTTAAAAGGCCTTGCAGGCTTGTTACAGCTGACGTCATATCTTGCATGGTGCTCTCAAGGTAATTTAACTTTTTTTTAAAAATAAAGCTTCACTAATTCAGAAAATTCATACTATACCCGAGGCACTCACATACGCTCTCATACCTGACAGAAAATAGAAATCAAAGTAACACAGTACTCACAAACCAATGGGAAATATATTTTTACATTTCATCAAGAATGTTTTTTCCCATTCTTTTGTTATATTTGATAGTACACCATCTGGGAGTTCTGACTCAGCAGTTTTCTTGAGTTCCTCTTCAGTTCCATAAAATATATTTTGGCTTAGAATGACAACATGGCAGTCTCTAACATGAGACCATCAAGATATTCTTTCCATGAGGTTTAAAAATCTTCACATCTCAACTGTTAGTGCCGTTGTGAACATTGACGTCATATGTGTATATAATGGCGTCTGGCCACCTCATGTTTTAATATGCTATGACCTAATTTACAGTTTATTTCACAAGTTTGCAACAGTATCTGTAATAACATGTACCTTATTTATGAATGCATCATCTTTTTTATATTATCTGCAAAAGCATGGTTGTGTTTATAAGTGTATCACTAATGACAAGTGATAGTAAATGTGGAAAAGAAGTCAAGACAATTGGTGAGGCCAAAATTGTACTAAGCACCATGTGATGATTTTCCTTCCTCTTTCGAAGGCAATGTGTCACAGCTGGTCATGCACCTAACATTTCAGTGTGTCTGATTTCGGCTTGCACTTGTCAGGTTTGCTTCCGGTAGACAGATTCTATCCAAGGTTACTTGGTTCTTTCTACCCATGGGTACTTTTCTTTCCAAGCAATTGTCCCAGGGTGGAGGCCCTTGTTTCCTACTTCTTGTGATATCCAACTGGAAATATGATTGTGTCCAATGCACACCCAGCCTTGTTTTTGCCCTCTAAATATCTGATCTCATTAACCCAGATGGTTTTGTGTGATGTCATTAAATAAGGTTCTTGGAGAAATAACTTCCCTAAGGGGAGATAAACAAAATATAGACTCGGATACATCTTACCCAAGGAGAGAGAACAACAAAATATAGACCAGAAAGAAAATCAAGTAGCAGGGACATGGTAAGATGGAAAACTAATAGTAGCATGTCCGTGGATTATGCTTGAGTTTTTAAGTGAGCAAAATGTAAAAACATAGTTGCCATGGTATGTAAGAAGATAGCTTCCTTCAGGCACTCTGACCCACTCCTTGCCTCTGCCAATCTTCTCAAGTGTGCACACTTCTCTGGTGGTATCTTCTGCCCGAGCCATCCATGATCTTCCTCTTAACAGTGTGTGGCTGAAACAACAGTCACAGTTTGTGTTCACATGTAGAACATCTGTTATCCCCACGATAATTTCTTAATTATCTTAATAGTGATCAATCATGGCCGATCTTGAAGATTAGCATGCTAGATCATCTTAAAGTGCCTTGTAGGCTGGCGTAGGTGTTCATGTCTCTGGATCAACTTTGCTATTTCCCCATACCGTCGTTGTCTGTCCATTCAGCCCAATTTATCTTGGTCTGCACCGCTGCCTTCCTTCCCCTTGATATTTCCAGTCATCTCCAATGCCCCTCTTCTCATCACATGACCAAAGAAAAAGAAAAAAAAAGTTGCTTAAAAGTCGACTTCATTGCACCGAGTTTTATCCCATATGGCTCGGTCTCTTTCCGCAGCGCGGAAAGTGTCGCACAAAGCACGACCTCCGTAGCTTTTAGCGACGACCCACAGGAGTCTCCGAAACATTTAACTCGTAAACCGAAGGGCGTGGCCCGGAATCGAACCCACAACCTTCGGAGCACGAGTCAAACGGACATGACCAAAGAAAGCTGTCTCATTCTTGTTGTTGAATATTTTCATAAGCCTCTTTCAGTCAGTCTTTTTTAGCTACTCTGGCAGTCCAAAGAATTCATTCTGTTAGAAAATAGGCTGTACTATTGTGTTGATATTGAGTAGCTTCATTAAAGGCAATCTTAATAGTTAAAGTCACAAATGGCCAAACATTTACAGCTGATCCTGAAATGTGATTTGGGTTGTCACGTTTCCAATGTACAGAGTGGAGGATGCACAAAGCCACATGTTTGCTGTGATGACACATTCTGTTGCTGCATGAGTTCATTAACAAAAACAGTGAATGAGTTTTGGTAATTGACTGATTCAGTGCCAAACAACAAGTAGGTTTGGACAACAAACGTGGTCGAGTATTATCATGTACATTTCTGTTTACTGAGCATTGAAATTGTGGAAGATACCACAAAACAAACACGATGACCACTAGGATAGCGATATATCATTCATCTGTCCAAATGGGAGGTCACATTTGGCGATTTATTCTTCGGCACTGAATCAGTGTGAGTAATAAAGTTGTGTGATTGAATCAGTTGACTGTAACTGGGTGTAACAGTGTATTGAGTAATAATAAAGTTGTGTGATTGAATCAGTTGACAGTACTGTGTATTGAGAAATAATGTTGTGTGATTGAATCTGTTTATAGTAACAGACAGTGTATAACTCCAAGACCACACAATGTAACCACCACAAAGATGCAGTAATTCATCAACCATAAGCCAGCTTCACAAACAGCAAGTTCTTGTAATTCAACCACCATATAACATTGCTTGACAAAGATGGAATTCTCTACAACCAAAAGCGGACTTCATAAAGATGCAGTAAGTTAAATTTACGGAGATTGCGCAAAGATGCAATAACTCCACAACCACACAAAACCCTCTAAAAAGATGCAATAACGCCACAACCACACAATGAACCCTAACAACGATGAAATAATTTCCACAGTAAGCTAAGCAGAACATCATAATATGTGGTGAAGTTGATAGCCAAACTGTACTGATAATGTCAAGCATGGTTTGACCTGGGCTTGTTGCCTGCTAACTGAGTAAAGATTAGCCACCTGTGTGTTCAGGCCTACATAATATAACAGCCCTATCACATCACACACCAATAGCAGGAAACTTATCTAATGAGAAAGGAGACATTGGGAAAGATCAGCATAAAAGAGGGAGGATCAAGAGAAATGATTCTGAATGAACTGGTTGGTTGCATGATGAAATACACATAACATAGCTATATGGGTATTTTGAATCAGTTAACTCTATCATGATAACGCAACAATGAAACCCCCGTAAGTGAAACTCACAAAACGCACTAACTACTAGAAGCATTTAACACCAGAAGCGTCACAAAAATGCTCTTTTAACAGAACTCAAACAAGCAAGCTCGTTTCTTTTCACCCAACAAATGTGCCGATTTCCCAAAGATGCAATAACTTAGCAATGGTGACTTCACAAAGGTGATCTTAACTAAACCACAAGCTAACTTCAAAGCTCTTAATACAACCATACTAACTTCACAAAGATGCAATAATTTAACCATAAGCTACAAAGGTGCAAGGTCTTTTAACTCAAACATAAGCTGTAATCAAACTTCCAGAATTACATATAATTACCACCAACATTAACTCTTTTTCCAAATATAAAAATAGCAAAAAACTGATTATCAATGAGATAACACCAAAGTATGAAATATAGCAGGCAAATGATAACCAGGTTACATTAAACCTATGGACAATCATAACATTATATGGAATATGCATGGGTAGAGATTAAAAGCAGAATAGGTAAAGCAAAAGATACATTTCAGAAAATAAAGTGTCTTATGCAATCATTGAATAGAAATGGTGGCAGTGAAGCATGGAGTGTAATAGAACTAATATGTAGGTGTGGTTTCTGAGATGAATGTGGCAAATGCCTGGGACAGTAGCTAGAGTAACAATTATTGCCCGGAGAGGACTGAGTAAAACAACTTTATGTACAACTAGGCAGGTGTGTTAGTGATGATATGAGCATGGCTGAAGTGGGTTCAACACCTGGGCTTCAAAAGATTGGTCAACTATTTCTCCATGCGATCAGGTCTACAAAATATACCGGCCCTATTATCACATCATAGACCCATAGCAGGAAATTTCTTCGAGACTTAAAAATCTACTGCAAGAAAGAGACCATACAATGTTCTTTTGTCTTATGAGAAAGGAGACATTGCAAAACATTCTGACAACTGGGATTAGCAGCAGGAGGTGCTTCAAGAGGAATTATTCTCAGAATAGGTGGTTGCACAGAGAAATAGGTGGTTGCACGGAGAAATAGGTGGTTGCACGGAGAAATAGGTGGTTGCACAGAGAAATAAACAGAACTGATCTCACCACAGACATGCACGTACGCCTATGCCAGTTGGTAGGGCATGTGATGATGGTGACCAGAACTGTTTACAGCATGACAAACTAATTATTGTGGGTAACTTTATATCTGACACCATTTTAAAGTAAAAATGACACCACTGTTATGTAACAACAATTGGGAACCTTCACTCTTAGTGCCAGACCCATAATTTTTTTTTATAAACCAATTGGTGGCCGGTCTCCCTGGTCGAGGGGTTAACAGCTTTCTCCATAAGCCCCGAATACTCTCGTGGTTGACGTGAGCGCACAAGAATTGGAAGTGGTTCGAGTCATGCCAGTGACTTCATGAGAGTAAGGAGCGGGTCACTCAGAAAGTCATGGCTTGCTGATGAGCGTAATCTAGCCTAGGAATCAACATACAGCTGAAAGATGCTGATGTTGACTGCAATATCCTGAAACAGGATGGAAACGCGGGAAAAAAAACAAACAATTGGTGGGTGATGTGGTCAGTGTATCATGCCAGTGGCATTTACTTCCCAAGGCTCCTGGTACACGGCTGGACCAGCAATTTTAATATAGGTCAATTACAATCTGATATGTCTTATTAAGATGCCATTTTAAAAAAGGTACTCTACAACCATATAAAAAGATGTTAAGTTCTGTTAAAAAATAATCTACACAAACATGCAAACTTTCAAGTGTTATAACTTCCTTGGGAAAATGTTCAACCCTTTCCAGGGATTGAACCATGTACCTTCTGAGCATGATGCAAACCTCTCAACCATGGCTTCTCCCTCAACTTGGGGTTCAATTCCCTGTAATAAAAGGGCAATATTTTTTTTTCTTTTAACCAGTAACCAGATTTTCTAACCAGGTCGGCGGGATGCTGATGTGCCAAGTTGGAGAATAGTTTGACCAAGCTCCTCACCTTGTCATGAGGCATCGTGGGCAGGCTAACAAAGGGAGATCCACAACATGTATCCACTGTGAATGAAGCCTGCAGAGAATTCAGTTTCCACTCTAAGATACTGCCAGAGAGTTATAACTGTTCTGGCAATGATGGTTGACATCCGATACTCAGGTCTTGCACTTACTGCTTGCGGAGTGCCTAGATGGCACTAGGTCATCATAATCAGGTGCCTTGGATCGTTGGAGACTTAACACCTATGCCACTTTCCAGGGCACCTGCAGTATCTCCATAGATCCAGGGCACCCACTGGCTCTCCACAGATCCCGGTCCTTGCTGTTCTGGATCATTTCTAATGATGGTTTACCTCCATGCCACATGTTAGACCAATTCTCTTGGCCAGCCTCTGCCTCTTACCGCTGATCTTTCCAGTGGTCATGTCTTCACATGTGACCAAAGAACTCTTCTTCATCATCATCATCATCATCATCATCATCATTTGCCTTTCGTCTCCCAATGGAGGAAAGAACCTCAACCAACTCTTGCCAATAGACATTCATGATTTTCTGCTAGATTTTGCAGAAGAGTTTCCTATGGGATGAGTGTCTCATGCCAACCCTCCTTGACTCCTCTGATGACATGCATGGTGGCTGCAGTGTTATTCTTTGTGTCCCTTACATGCCCCATTAATTACTATAATGCTCTTCTTTCATTAGCCTCTTCCAGGCAACAGTTGGTCATTACTCTGGCAGTTCAAGGTAGCAAACATTTCAGAAATCACATCTCTATATTCTTCCTAATTTCTGGCTCTTAAACTAATGTTCTGATGCCGAGGTAGTGGGTTCAACCCCGATACACTGGTCATTTTCACTAAAATTATTTCTCGTCCTTGACATGGGGAAATAAATTACAAGTACCTCAACAGTCAGAGCGGGTTCTCCTGATGGCGAGGGACACAGGGACTATGCTAATCCACACACACAAATTCAGTCCAGTGCTACTACGTGTATGGATTACAGGTGAGTTCAAAGTGAGCAAACACACAAGGCAATGAGGACTGTCACACTAAGTCACCACCAGGTCATCAATGAGGACTGTCACACTAAGTCACCACCAGGTCATCAATGAGGACTGTCACACTAGGTCACCACCAGGTCATCAATGAGGACTGTCACACTAAGTCACCACCAGGTCATCAATGAGGACTGTCACACTAGGTCACCACCAGGTCATCAATGAGGACTGTCACACTAGGTCACCACCAGTTCATCAATGAGGACTGCCACACTAAGTCACCACCAGGTCATCAATGAGGACTGCCACACTAGGTCACCACCAGGTCATCAATGAGGACTGTCACACTAGGTCACCACCAGGTCATCAATGAGGACTGTCACACTAAGTCACCACCAGGTCATCAATGAGGACTGTCACAATAGGTCACCACCAGGTCATCAATGAGGACTGTCACACTAAGTCACCACCAGTTCATCAATGAGGACTGTCACACTAAGTCACCACCAGTTCATCAATGAGGACTGTCACACTAAGTCACCCTCCAGTTCATCAATGAGGACTGTCACACTAAGTCACCACCAGGTCATCAATGAGGACTGTCACACTAAGTCACCACCAGGTCATCAATGAGGACTGTCACACTAGGTCACCATCAGGTCATCAATGAGGACTGTCACACTAAGTCACCACCAGGTCATCAATGAGGACTGTCACACTAAGTCACCACCAGGTACTCAAAGAGGACTGTCACACTAAGTCACCACCAGGTCATCAATGAGGACTGTCATACTAGGTCACCACCAGGTCATCAATGAGGACTGTCACACTAGGTCACCACCAGGTCATCAATGAGGACTGTTACACTAAGTCACCACCAGGTCATCAATGAGGACTGTCACACTAAGTCACCACCAGTTCATCAATGAGGACTGTCACACTAAGTCACAACCAGGTCATCAATGAGGACTGTCACACTAGGTCACCACCAGGTCATCAATGAGGACTGCCACACTAAGTCACAACCAGTTCATCAATGAGGACTGCCACACTAAGTCACCACCAGGTCATCAATGAGGACTGTCACACTAAGTCACCACCAGGTGATCAATGAGGACTGTCACACTAAGTCACCACCAGGTCATCAATGAGGACTGTCACACTAAGTCACCACCAGGTGATCAATGAGGACTGTCACACTAGGTCACCACCAGTTCATCAATGAGGACTGTCACACTAGGTCACCACCAGGTCATCAATGAGGACTGTCACACTAGGTCACCACCAGTTCATCAATGAGGACTGTCACACTAGGTCACCACCAGTTCATCAATGAGGACTGTCACACTAAGTCACCACCAGTTCATCAATGAGGACTGTCACACTAAGTCACCACCAGTTCATCAATGAGGACTGTCACACTAAGTCACCACCAGTTCATCAATGAGGACTGTCACACTAGGTCACCACCAAGTCATCAATGAGGACTGTCACACTAAGTCACCACCAGTTCATCAATGAGGACTGTCACACTAAGTCACCACCAGTTCATCAATGAGGACTGTCACACTAGGTCACCACCAGGTCATCAATGAGGACTGTCACACTAGGTCACCACCAGTTCATCAATGAGGACTGTCACACTAAGTCACCACCAGTTCATCAATGAGGACTGTCACACTAGGTCACCACCAGTTCATCAATGAGGACTGTCACACTAAGTCACCACCAGTTCATCAATGAGGACTGTCACACTAGGTCACCACAAGGTCATCAATGAGGACTGTCACACTAGGTCACCACCAGTTCATCAATGAGGATTCACACTAAGTCACCACCAGGTCATCAATGAGGACTGTCACACTAAGTCACCACCAGGTCATCAATGAGGACTGTCACACTAAATCACCACCAGGTCATCAATGAGGACTGTCACACTAAGTCACCACCAGTTCATCAATGAGGACTGTCACACTAAGTCACCACCAGTTCATCAATGAGGACTGTCACACTAGGTCACCACCAGGTCATCAATGAGGACTGTCACACTAGGTCACCACCAGGTCATTAATGAGGACTGTCACACTAGGTCACCACCAGTTCATCAATGAGGACTGTCACACTAGGTCACCACCAGTTCATAAATGAGGACTGTCACACTAAGTCACCACCAGTTCATCAATGAGGACTGTCACACTAAGTCACCACCAGTTCATCAATGAGGACTGTCACACTAAGTCACCACCAGTTCATCAATGAGGACTGTCACACTAGGTCGCCACAAAGTCATCAATGAGGACTGTCACACTAAGTCACCATCAGTTCATCAATGAGGACTGTCACACTAAGTCACCACCAGTTCATCAATGAGGACTGTCACACTAGGTCACCACCAGTTCATCAATGAGGACTGTCACACTAAGTCACCACCAGTTCATCAATGAGGACTGTCACACTAGGTCACCACCAGTTCATCAATGAGGACTGTCACACTAGGTCACCACCAGGTCATCAATGAGGACTGTCACACTAGGTCACCACCAGTTCATCAATGAGGACTGTCACACTAGGTCACCACCAGGTCATCAATGAGGACTGTCACACTAGGTCACCACCAGGTCATCAATGAGGACTGTCACACTAGGTCACTACCAGTTCATCAATGAGGACTGTCACACTAAGTCACCACCAGTTCATCAATGAGGACTGTCACACTAGGTCACCACCAGGTCATCAATGAGGACTGTCACACTAGGTCACCACCAGTTCATCAATGAGGACTGTCACACTAAGTCACCACCAGGTCATCAATGAGGACTGTCACACTAAGTCACCACCAGGTCATCAATGAGGACTATCACACTAAGTCACCACCAGTTCATCAATGAGGACTGTCACACTAAGTCACCACCAGTTCATCAATGAGGACTGTCACACTAAGTCACCACCAGTTCATCAATGAGGACTGTCACACTAGGTCACCACCAGGTCATCAATGAGGACTGTCACACTAAGTCACCACCAGTTCATCAATGAGGACTGTCACACTAAGTCACCACCAGTTCATCAATGAGGACTGTCACACTAGGTCACCACCAGTTCATCAATGAGGACTGTCACACTAAGTCACCACCAGTTCATCAATGAGGACTGTCACACTAGGTCACCACCAGGTCATCAATGAGGACTGTCACACTAAGTCACCACCAGTTCATCAATGAGGACTGTCATACTAAGTCACCACCAGTTCATCAATGAGGACTGTCACACTAGGTCACCACCAGTTCATCAATGAGGACTGTCACATTAGGTCACCACCAGTTCATCAATGAGGACTGTCACACTAAGTCACCACCAGTTCATCAATGAGGACTGTCACACTAAGTCACCACCAGTTCATCAATGAGGACCGTCACACTAAGTCACCACCAGTTCATCAAGTCATACAGGAGTTGACTGCCACACTAGGTCACCACCAGTTCATCAAGTCATACAGGAGTTGCCTGTCACACTAGGTCACCACCAGTTCATCAAGTCATACAGGAGTTGACTGTCACACTAGGTCACCACCAGTTCATCAAGTCATACAGGAGTTAGTTTAACATGGTGACCAAACACACAAGGCAATGAGGACTGTCACACTAGGTCACTGCTGCCCTTCTCCTTCCTAATTTCACTATGCAGTGGATGTTGTGGAATGAGGTCAGCACCTTGGACTTCCAAGGTGCTGACCTCATCTAGCAGAGGACTGACAAGAACAAGGGCAAAGCCCTCTTCGAATGCTATCTAGAGCAGAGCAACCAGACAGACTTGAAAGGCCAAAATCTTGCCAAGGAGGTCACCTAAGACAGGTGCAAGGCCCAGAACATTTCAGATGAAGACAGTGGCAGTGAAAGAAGTCAAGGCTGTGCTTCAACGATAAAAACACAGCGCTCCAGGGCCAGATGGTATAAGATACGACAACATGCTAGAGAAACTAGCAAACATGTACAGTAGTAGTATAGGGAGTGCTAGCATAGCATCAAGGAGGAATGGTTATCTGATTCCCTTGCCAAAGCCTGGCAAAGACCATACAAACATTCAGGGATATCGAGTAATAACTATGCAGAATACAATAGGCAAGCTGCTGGAGAAGTTAATTGCCAGGAATATATCAAGCCAGCTAGAGAGAGGTGTTTTCCCACCTACCCTGGGAGGGTACCATCCAAAAAGAGAAACCTGGACCAATGCAGCAGTTTTTGTCCATGATGTCTATGAAGGTTTCCACTCAGGTATTGAAACCTTTGCTGCAGCGATTGATATTGAGGATGCGTACAACAGGATACCATTGGATTTTTTAATGCATCAGCTTCTTGAACTCAAGATAAGTCCGTTCCTCCTTAGTTGGATCACTGCAACCCTCTACCAACAGAAAGTAGTTTTCAGTGCTATTGATCTGGCGCTAGTTTCACCTTCACTCACTACAGTGTGTAGATGGGGTGTCCTAGGACACCATGGCAGCGACCACCACCCTTGCAGCATACTGGTGGAGAAAGGCAGAACCAGGCAGCACAAGCTAAAGGTAAAGACGTTCCAGTATGACAGTACAGGGCAAGATGTGGTGAGTAAAATAAGACGTGACAAGCGCAGAACGTTTCAGGGCAGAAAAAAAAGCTGGGAGCAGCCACCGTGGTGGAGTTTCGAGGTGGAGCAGGCTTGGGTGGATAAGCGTAGTGCTGTAAGGAGATGGCTAAATGCCAAGAAGAACAGAGCTGGTCATCCTAGTCCCTGCTTGCACTTAGAAAGAGAGATGCACACAAAAGTAAGCTTTTTCAAAAAACTGGTCAAGGTGGTTAAAAGCGAAAAATGGGCAGAGGTGTGTCAAAGAGTAAGCACAGACAAGTCACTGAAATTGTTCTGGCGACTACATAAAAGCATGAGTGGTGTAGTCAAGAATAAGAGCATTTCTGACTTCCAAGGTGCTGACCTCATCTGGCAGAGGACTGACGAGGACAAGGGCAAAGCCCTCTTTGAACGCTACCTTTGAGCAGAGCAACCAGACAGACATGGGAGGCCGGAATCTGGCCAAGGAGGTCACCTCAGACAGATGCAAGGCCCAGAACACTTCGGATGAAGACACAGTGACAGTGAAAGAAATCAAGGCTGTGCTTCGACGATCAAAAAACAGTGCTCCAGGTCCTGATGGCATAAGATACGATGACATAAATAGGTGTACCGACAATGAGCTAGAGAAACTAGCAGACATGTACAACAACAGTATAGGGAGTGCTAGCATCAAGGAGGAATGGTTACACAGCTACCTGATTCCCTTGCCGAAGCCTGACAAAGACCACAAAAAAATTCAGGGATATCGAATTATAACCATGCAGAATACAATAGGCAAGCTGCTGGAGAAGGTAATTGCCAGGAAAATATCAAGCCAACTAGAGAGGCAAGGTGTTTTCCCACCTACCCTGCGTGGGTACCGTCCAAAAAGAGAAACCTGGACCAATGCAGCAGTCTTTGCCCAGGATGTCTATGAAGGTTTCCACGCAGGCACTGAAACCGTTGCTGCAGCGATTGATCTTGAGGACGCATACAACAGAGTACCACTGGATTTTTTAATGTTTCAGCTTCTTGAACTAAACGTAAGTCCATTCCTCCTTAGTTGGATCGCTGCAGCCCTCTTCCAACGGAAAGTAGTTTTTAGATGTGGCAGTTGGACTTCGGAACCAACAACAATATATCCTGGCCTACCACAGGGATCACCATTATCTCCGGTACTGTTCAACGCCTACACAGTGAGAATCACCAGTGAGCAGATCACTGGACCTGGCAGGACATTGTCATATGCCGACGATGTTTTAGTGTATCGTCAGGGTAAGGATAGAGATCAGGTTGCTGTGGAACTACAAACCAAACTCAGTCGCATAAGTACTTGGTGTGTTGAAGCTGGGGCAATGGTCAACCCAACAGTGACATGGTTCTCTTTGAATAATCATACTGTCAACACTTCAACACCAACTGTAAATCTATGTTCAGAGACTGTGGAATGAATGCAGGCAATGAATTACCTGGGGATACGTTTTGATCGAAGCCTTACTTATAATGAGCACACAGACCAGGTGATAACAAAGGTCAAGAGGGGTTTAGCTGCGATGCGGGTGATGGCGGCAGCAAAATGAGCAGCGCCATCTATGTCCTCTATACGAGGGGCTGGTTATGTCTGTTTTTGAGTATGCGATGGCGATCCTGACTCTCAGCCGTAAATAGATAGAAAGGATGGAAAGGATACAAAATGAAGCTATGTGCATTATTCTTGGATGTACAAGAGATACAGCATGCAGGGTGATGCGCTACCTTCTTGATTTTCCAATCATTGAAGACAGAATACAAATTTGCAGAGCACGTGCCTACCTCAGTTACACAAACACACATCCACTGCATAGTAAAATTATGAAGGTGAAGGTGAGGTAAATATGAACATTTTTTTCAATTCTCATTTTCTCTTCATTGCTTTAATTTTTTCATCCTTTTGTTCTTCTCGTCCTGTCGTCACCTTTTGATGTAGTCACAGGAGATATCCTTGACTATATGTTGTGTTTGTGAATGTGTGTGTTTGCTGATAAGTGTCAGGTCTTAGTCAGATATGACTGAGCTACCGTATAACAGTAGACGGTACTACCTGGTTTCTGTTAGCGCTGAACGTTGGGCGGCGCTTACCAAACCCGACACCCCACATTGTGCCAACGGCTTCTGGCGGAAGAGTGCAATTGGGAGGGTACAAGCCTTACCCTGGTGCGAGGAAATGCAAGCTAAAGACAAAATGTCATGGCAGGGCAGACCAGGCCCTAAGCCTTGGTTGGCGACTGGTCTAGGATCGAAGCTCCGACAGGCGGACAGTTAGAGCATTGCTTTGCTGATCCGGCAGCTTCTGCAGCTTGTCTTGTTCCAGATGTAGGGGTGTTACCTTTCCTCTGGAGTAAACTAGGCAGGCCGAGAGAGGGATCATGCTGCGTGGGCAACACATGATCTCTATATTTTAGCCCAGGCTTTGTGCTATGGAGAGGCAATAACTCCATCCCTGGTCTTAACTGGTCTCGGAATCAAAGCGAGAGGCAACTGTTACGGGTTATAAGTCCTTGTCAGTTGGCGTAGACATGGGGCGCCACGCGTTGCCTCTGACGGTGGGAGACACCTATAGGTGTCACTGATCAGCTACCGCCCGCCTCAAGCTGGGCAGCCCCCAGCCAATTGGGTGCTGATCCGCCACAGCCTGCCTGCTTCAATGGGTGCTTGGGGCTAGGACAAAATCTGCATCGCAGGCTGTAAAACCAATGCACCAGGTACAAACAAAAATAAGAATAGAAACCTCAAGCTACGGCTTGCAACCTGGAACGTGAGAACCATGTGTCCAGGATTTTCCACTGACTTGACCAATATTGACGATGTGAGAAAAACGGCTGTGATTGATGCCGAACTCAATCATCTAAACATTGATATTGCTGGCCTGCAGGAGACTCGCCTCGCTGAGGAAGGGTCACTCAGGGAAAACAACTACACCTTTTTCTGGAAGGGTAGAGGGCAGGCAGAAAAAAGGCAACACGGTGTGGGCTTTGCAGTGAAGAATTCGCTACTGGGAATGATTGAAATTCCAGCAGGAGGAAATGAAAGACTATTATCCCTGCGCTTGGCAACCTCTTGTGGGTTTGCCACCATTATTACTGCATATGCACCGACACTCGATTCCTCTGATGATGTGAAGGATTCGTTCTATGAGGAGTTAGACTCCGTGATCAAGGCAGTTCCAAAATCTGACTACATTTATATGCTCGGTGATTTCAATGCTCGTGTGGGCAAGGACTCGAGTTCATGGCCAGTGTGCCTTGGAAAATACAACATCGGTCGCATGAATGAAAATGGGCAAAGGCTGCTGGAGCATTGCACCAGTAATGACCTTTGTATTACAAACTCCTTTTTTAAAACAAAAGAGATGCATAAGGTCACATGGAAACATCCAAGATCCGGCCATTGGCACCAGCTGGACTTCATCATCACACGGAGACAACATCTGAACCATATATCATTGACTCGTAGTTACCACAGTGCTGACTGTGATACGGATCATTCTTTGGTTGTTGCAAGGGTTAGACTGAGACCAAAGAGAATCTACACAGCTAAACACAAATCTAGCCTCAGGATTAATATTATTAACACTCATGATCCTGAAAAGTGCTTTCAGTTTCAACAGCAACTTGAAGACGCTTTCACTGATACACCAGAAAATTGTACAGTAAATGAAAAGTGGGGTCAAATTAAGGAAACTCTTTACAAAACTGCCGTAGGGGTTTACGGCACTGTGGATCATAAGAGGCAGGACTGGTTTGCGGCCAACAGCGAGACTCTGCAGCCCTTGATTGATAAGAAGAAGAAAGCTCTCTTAAGAAACAAGGAAAGACCAACGCGTAACACTCTGAGTGAGCTTAGGCAAGCTAGGAAGGATGTGCAAAAGGCTGCCAGGCAGTGTGCAAATGATTATTGGATCAAGTTATGTGAGTCCATTCAAATCGCAAGTGATAAGGGAGACATAAGAAGCATGTATGAAGGAATAAAGAAAGCCTGCGGTCCAGTGATCAAAAGAAGTGCACCATTGAAAACCTTGACTGGAGAAATCATCACTGATAAGAAACAGCAGATGGACAGATGGGTAGAGCACTATTTGGAGCTTTACTCAAGTGAGACCAAACTAGCGGATGATGCCCTCAACGCCATAGAGGCTCTACCAACTCTTGACCACCTGGACACACTTCCCACCATGACAGAAGTTAAGTGTGCTATAAATGAACTTGCATCTGGCAAGGCTCCAGGTAAGGATGGGATTCCAATAGAGGTTATCAGGAGTGGGAAAGACACACTCACTATACAGATCCACCAGCTAATAGAGCTATGCTGGCGTGAAGGACAAGTCCCACAGGATTTCAAAGATTCAAGCATCATAACACTGTACAAGAACAAGGGCGATCGGAGCGACTGCAACAACTATAGGGGTATCTCACTTCTGTGTATTGTTGGAAAAGTATTTGCCAGAATTGTTCTGCGCAGACTTCAAGTCCTAGGAGATCAAGTCTACCCCGAATCACAGTGTGGCTTTCGACAGAACCGGTCTACCACTGATATGATATTCTCATTGCGACAAATGCAAGAAAAATGCCGTGAGCAGAATCAACCACTGTTTATTGCCTTCATCGACCTCACAAAGGCATTTGATTTGGTCAGTCGTGAGGGTCTGTTCAAGGCACTAAAGAAGATTGGCTGCCCACCAACTCTTCTGTCCATTGTGGAATCGTTCCACACAGGCATGAAGGGTATAATCAAGTTTGATGGTGCAACTTCTGAAGAATTTGAAATCAAGAGTGGAGTTAAGCAAGGTTGTGTACTAGCTCCCACCCTCTTTGGAATATACTTTTCACTTCTACTGAAATATGCATTTCATGATCAGGATGGTGGTATATACATTCACTCACGCTCAGATGGCGGCCTCTACAATGCTCAGAGATTGAAGGCTAAGACCAAAATTAGGAGGGTACTGATCAGAGAGTTGCTTTTTGCAGATGATGCTGCAGTTACGACCCACTCTGAGGAAGAATTGCAATGTCTACTATCTGCATTCTCCAATGCTTGTTCTGAATTTGGTTTAACAATTAGCAAAAAGAAGACACAGATTATGTCACAAGGTGCACATGGGGTACCATCAATCTTTATTGACGACGCCGAACTAGAGATAGTAGACCATTTTACATATCTAGGATCAGTGGTAAATAGCAAATTATCCCTAGATCAGGAAATCAACATCCGGATTGGTAAGGCAGCAACAACAATGAACAGGTTAAGAAAAAGAGTCTGGGAGAACAGGAAGCTTACTGCCAAAACAAAAGTCCTTGTCTATCAAGCCTGTGTCCTTAGTACTCTTCTCTATGGCAGTGAAACCTGGACAACTTACTCACACCAAGAGAACAACTTAAACAGCTTTCATATGCGGTGTCTGCGAAGAATTCTTGGTATTAAGTGGCAAGACAAAATCACAAATACTGAAGTATTGGAAAGATCAGGTTGTGTGACAGTTTATTCCATGCTCAGTCTTCGTAGACTTAGATGGATAGGACATCTTAGGAGGATGGATGATGGTAGAATACCAAAGGATATCTTTTTTGGTGAATTACAGATGGGTAAGAGATCTCAGGGTCGGCCTCTACTACGATACAAAGATGTGTGTAAGCGGGACATGATTGATACAGGCATTGATAATGCACATTGGGAGCAAGTCGCCGCTGAACGTGTTGCATGGAGGGCAAATATCAGAAATGGAATAAAGTCAAAGGAGAAAATTATTGCAGAAAAGTCACACACCAAGAGTTTGAGACGTAAGATGGTGCATGATGGTGGAAATGACCACGTGTTCACATGCACCCACTGTGAACGGAAATTTACAGCGCAAATTGGCCTTATCAGTCACACTCGCTACCGCCATAGTTAAAAGTTATTATGCCTTTTTAAAGCACAAACTATCGTCTGTCAAGACGGCAAGGTGCCAATGAATGAATGAATGTGTTTGCTGATGAAGGTTAATAGCCGCAGCGTCCTGTATGTGTTGTAAATCTGTTATGTAAAGCTGCACTACTTTGTGTCATTTTATATTGGGAAAAGGGAACACACACTCATCTGGGAAAAGAGAACACACACTTATCTGGGAAAAGGGAACACGCACCCATCTGGGAAAAGGGAACATGCACTCATCTGGGAAAGGGAACACACCCTTCTGGGAAAAGGAACACACACTCATTTGGGAAAAGGGAACAAGCACCCATCTGGGAAAGGGAACACACACTCACCTGGGAAAAGGGTTATACTCATCTGGGAAACGGGAACACACACTCATCTGGGAAAGGGGAACACACACCCTTCTGGAAAAAGGGGACACACCCTTATCTAGGAAAAGGGAACACACACTCATCTAGGAAAAGGGAACACACTCATCTGGGAAAAGGAACACATCTGGGAAAAGGAACAAACTCATCTGGGAAAAGGGAACACACACCCTTTTGGGAAAAGAGAACATGCGCTCATCTGGGAAAAGGGAACACACAGCCATCTGGGAAAAGGAACACACACCCTTCTGGGAAAAGGGAAAACACACCCTTCTGGGAAAAGGGAAAACACACCCTTCTAGGAAAAGGGAACTTCTTTTAAGATTTATTTACTGGTCTTTCTAACCATCCATGGTTTCTATAAAACCATCTCCACAGCTTCTACATAGTTTCTTATTTGCTAATTGTCCATGATTTGCTTTCATACATTCTGTAGTAAAAGTGAAAAGTAAAGGACAACTTTACAAGCCTTAAGGCACAATGAGCGGTGCTAGACACTATTTTTATAGACCAGCCGGATCTCGGTGGGTAATGTGTGTATATATTCTAGGTCACAGCACAATGAGATAGGGTGGCTCAATTTCTTATCCATTAACAGACAATTCTCAGAAAATCCTGAAAATTACCTGGCACATTTCATAAGGTTGGGTTACCAGGTCCATACAGGTCAGAACAAAAATCTGGCCCCTGCTGGGGATTCAACCCAGACCACTGTTCTGGCAGGCTAGGGTATTAACTACTACACCACTGCAGTGATGTGTTTGAACCTGGAACCAAAGTAAGCACAGTCCCTGTCAATGGGGGAAGTACTCAGGCCTGGTGTGGTAAGCTAGTGAACTAACCACTTTGCCATTATGTGAACACAGTTACTTATATAGAAAATATGCACTCTTACATATATGCTGTACTTACTTTGCAATAAATATATACATATATATATACATATGTGTGTTGTACTTATTTTTTTAAATGCGGCAGGGCAGACCAGGCTCTAAGCCTTGGTTGGCAACTGATTTGGATCACAGCTCCAACAGGTGGACAGAGCATTGCTTTGCTGATCTGGCAGCTTCTGCAGCTTGTCTTGTTCCTTACCTTTCCTCTGGAGTAAACTAGGCAAGCAGAGAGAGGAATCATGCTGCATGGGCAACACATGGTCTCTACAATTCAGCTCAAGCTTTGTGCTATGAAGAGGTATAACTCCATCCCTGGTTTTAACCAGCCTCGGAATCAAAGCGACAGGAAGACATTTGCTACCACCATAGGTTGTGGTTATGTAATTTTTGAAGCACAATATAACAAACTGTCGTCTGTCAAGACGGCCAGGTGCCAGTCAGTCAACTTATCCAAAACTACATACAAACATATGGTATTACAATGTGGCAAGTCTTTTACAGGACAATGCGATCAACCCCAGGTTGATTTTCTTTTTATGTATGGTTGTTTGTCACTGCTTTCTAAGTAAGTCAACTTTGGCAAAAATATATACATACATACGCTGTACTTTACAAAAATATATGGTGTACTTTACAAAAATATACACTCATAAGCACTTGATGCACATACCCAAACATACAGGGTGTATTTTTAATGAGTGCAGGTTTTGAAAATATTGCCGTTTCAAGTTTTGTATTTACCTATTATGTTCCACAGTAGGTAAATATAAAACTTGGAACAGCAATTTTTCCAAAAACTGCAGTGTCACTAAAAATACACCCTATACATACACATACCTATATATGTATAAATAAAAAGCTTGAGTAAATAAATGACCATTTTCCACGCCATAATATGATTGGGTTTATGGTGCTAGCCCCATAGCTTGATAGACCAATCGGCACACAATGGGTGCTGTTGTAAACTGGCTGGCCACCTTTATCTCCCATAACATTTCACTGTACCCATATTAGACTGGGTGAACGGGCCAATTTGTAAAAATCTCTGCCTTGGTGGGAATTTGATGAAATACTAGCCCCTTAGCTGCCACAGCTAGATAGCTAGCGCTCGCTCGCTCTGTGTGTGTGTGTGCGTGAGAAGCTCTCTCTCCCTCCCTCTTCCCCTGTCCACAGATCTCGGTTCCTGGTTTTAAGAGACAGTTCTATTCATGATATTCCTACAATAAAGTTTTAGACCAAGTATCTTTTCTTTCAATCTGCCTGCACCTTTTCTTCTGCTGAACTTTCCAGCCGTCACAATGTTTTCCAACATCTGTCATATGAACAAAGAGCACTCACTCTTAGCAGACAGAAATAGCATGGGAACTTTTATGCTCCTTAGCAAAAGTTTTTGCTTGATAGGAGAAAATAAGGGACCAAACAAAATGGGCTGATGGAGCTCATAAACCCTGGAAGGAAATCATCTATGTGAAACCACCACTGCCTTGTGGAAGTTCTTGTAGGAACAAAGGTCTAGGGCAACAAACCCCAACAGATAATGTGGACAGGCAGCCCACAAGCTCAGGAAGGCAAAAATTGGGAGGAGGAAGTCCAGAAAAGAAACCTCACCCGTCAAAGTTAGAAGGTGTTGGCCTAAGTGGCACGAGACATCTGTGCACTACATCAGATACTACGCACCATGCATCATAAACAATCCCAAAAGTCTTCGCACTACAATGGATAAAATGCTCCACACATCTCAAACAATTGCAGAAAAACAAGAAACAGAACTAACCAGAATCTGATAAACTTTACAATGAAATTAAATAGCCAGTGAACCTCATGGTAGACATGGCATATAGAATAGGTTACATTTCCCTTCTAATTCACTCGTTCGCAAGACATGTTTATAAAGATCAATTTCTGCAGTACCCTGAATTTGGTTTTTCCTGTGTAAGTTTTTATCTGTAACTGCAATAAGCCTCCCTTCCCTGTCATGGGAGGTTTGAAGAATACAGTTCTTGTATATTACACAGAACCAGTTTTAACATTGATGTGAATCATGGTTCACTAGAAAACAAAAATGAACAACTTGAAAGATTTGTGGAAAGAGAGAGAGGGGGAAGGCAATAACAGAAAATTCTAGGCCTTATGGCATGGAAGGGTGTAGGTACACCGATACATACTGTTGGAGATTGCAAGGTGTGGACTTGAGAATAATGAACATTTAGTAAACATTTGAACATTCTAGATTTTACAGAAGAATTCTGAAAATACCTTAGACAGCCAAAGTAAATAATATAATGTTTTGAAACAGGCTAATTAATACAACAAAAACAGAAAAAAGCGGCCATCATTTTTGGTCACCTTGTAAGAAGATGTCAATTGAAACGAGAAAAAGCTGAAAACCATCTGATGGCTGCAGAAATGTGGTTTCTGAGGAAAATGCAAAGAATACCATGGAAAGATAGAAAAACTAATGACCAAGTACTACAGGAGACAAATGAAAATTGTAGTTTGATTAGAGAGATTAGACGTAGACAGTCACAATGTTTTGACATGTTATGAGAAGAAATGGACTGGAGAACTTAGTGACAACTGGCAAGATCGAAGGGAACTGATCAAGAGGAAGACCGAGAGGAAAATATCTGGATGGCTTGGCCACATGGCATGGACGAGACAGGAACACTGAGCTGATCCACGACTCTGGTGATCGAGTGAAATGGCGAGTCATGACCGCGCACGCTTTCCGGTATGGCACATGATTGATTGATTGTAAGAAGAGAAAGAAACATGTGACAACTGGAAAGATGTGTAAAATAGGAATATAGGGGAAGACAGTGAGAGAAGATTCTTGACAACCTTTTACCATGGCACAAAAAAAGTACACACAAACTGATATGTTATGTTGGAGATTATGGGAAGTGGAGAATCATGATTGCCCATGCCTGTCAGCAAGTCACTAGATAGATCAGAGAACGATTGTGACATGTTCTCCATATCTGCGGATGAGGTTCCCCAGTAGAAACAGCACCACATTCATCAGTCTGAAATAACCTGACTTCTGCCATGAATCCGTGGAGCTGGTATTGGTGACCTCGTGTCCATCACTCTGGGCGTACTGTTCTGCTGCTAGCATATCTCCCTCATGATCAACCGATGAAAGTGGGCTGTGCACCACAGTACTATCTTTAGGATTTCTACATTGAGATTGCGATTGTGAAAGAACCTGGCCACCATCTTTCACTGCTGAACTTGAATTGTTGCCACTCTGTAGACTTGTATTTTTGTGTTGATTCTGGAAACTGATCTTTGGCATAAGCAGGTAATATAGGTTGCCTAATTCCTAGACTGTGGGAGATGTCATTATGATGATGGGAAACCTCATTTTGATTAAAACTTGACACCACATTGTGAGATAGCTTAACTTCTCTGTTGGAGGAGCATCTTGGGAATTTTTTGATTTAGGCTTTGATATTTTCTGTGGTACATCTGGCTTCATTTGTTTGTTTCCTAAATGGGAAGTTTCGCTTCTATATTGTTCAGAAAGCACAGGATACATTTTATTTCTGGACAAAATATCTCGAGAAACGCCATCACTAACTTTGTTGTCTTTATATCTACTAGAATCTGATTTAGCAGTGACATCTACTGATGTCACCTTCACATCATACTCATCGTATGAATTTTCTAGAAGAGGATGTAAAGATGATGGAGCAGATACCCCTAGTTTGTCTGTCCTACTTTGGCAAACAACTGTCGCTTGATTGTATAGGGGATTATGTTTCTTTGGAGCAAGATCTTTTGAAGCAACCTGCCTCACTGCCTGTGCTTGTAATGTTGCTGGTTCTGTATATTGCCGGGACTGTCAGAGCTAAATGTAGACAGCCTGGATGGATGACCCTGGGTGGCTGTATTTAACATGTTCATGCTATTACAAGATGGATCTAAACCACGCCTCATCAGGGACACATCTCCAGCACCAGCATAGCTAAATCTTTTGTCTCCATTCGCACCCAACAACTTTGATTGCTCAGTGTCAAGTGAGAGGTCAGCACAACTCTGTGACCTTGAACTGTGTGCCATTCTAAGACCACTGTAACCATCACTGTTAAGTGTGGAAACAAGAAAACCACTTGAGGTTGCCCCATGTGTAGATAAATCCTGCGCAGAATCTGTTCTACAAGGACCTATGTCCAATACTCTTCCTTGTTTCCTACTTCTGTTACTCTCTCCACTTAAACATCTGACTGTATCACCATCTTTGCTGTTACTGCAGTGATTTTGATCATCACTAGCTGTATTTGATTTCCCAGCCACTGGTTTATTATTATTATTATTCCTCTGGCTGATATCAGAATGAACAGACAGATTCTCTTTCGTTTTCTTCAGACTTGTTCTTGATTCTAAAACTGCCAGTCCAATATTGCCAGGCTTAGCAATATTTCCATCAGAAGAATTTTCAGAATTTGGTTCACCTCTATTTTTATGTTGGTTTGAAGATGTAATACAACCGTCACTGACACAATCAGCAGAAGTAAGAGGATTCTGTCTTTGTATGCTCTCTGAAGAGAGCACAACATCCAGCCGATGAGTGTTATCTGTAATAGCTCCGGATGATGCATTGGTCAAACATGTATCTGCCGCTGTACACAAAGAAGCTGAAAGTGTTGCAACCAGAAAAGGGCGGGAATGGTACTGCGGCAGATTTGAGCTTGTCCCACAAAGGCAGCTGCTGCTGCTAATGCTATTTGTTAGTGCTGCATGGGTGCTGGTGCTAGTAGCTGTCTGTGCTGTCAATGGAGAGACAGCTTCATCGTAAGGGGGTGGTTGCGTAAAAGCACTCTCACATGCAGACCATGAAAATGCCTGTAGAACAGAATAAAGCAACATAGAATTCACTGATGAACTTAATTATCTCCTTCACAATCTCTAATTCTGCTACAATCTGAGCAAAACTGAGACCTCTGTAAGAAAGTATTGTATTCTCTTGTTGAAGATCTCACAATCTCTAACTCTGCTACAATCTGAGAAAATATTGCTAGAAAGTAGATTAAATATTTGAGAACATAAAAAAGTATTGTATTCTCTTGTTACAAAAGCTAACCTAATCTCTAATTCTGCTAGAAAATAGTGCAAAGATTTAAGAACCAAGTTAACAGTAAATAGCTTAACAGTAAATTTAACTTAGCAGTAAACGTTAGCAAGTTATAAATTAACAAAGGTTCTCAAGGCTGGACAGATCCTAAGATATACAATCAATCAATCATGTGCCATGCCGGAAAGCGTGGGCGGTCATGATTCGCCATTTCACTCGATCACCAGAGTCGTGGATCAGCTCAGTGTTCCTGTCTTGTCCATGCCATGTGGCCAAGCCATCCAGGTATTTTCCTCTCGGTCTTCCTCTTGGTCTGTTCCCTTCGATCTTGCCAGCTGTCACTAAGTTCTCCAGTCCATTTCTTCTCATAACATGTCCAAAAAATGTTGACTGTCTACGTCTAATTTCTCTAATCAATCTACGATTTTCATTTGTCTCTTGTAGTACTTGGTCATTGGTTTTTCTATCTGTCCATGGTATTCTTTGCATTTTCCTCAGAAACCACATTTCTGCAGCCATCAGATGTTTTTCAGCTTGACTGCACATTGTCCAAGTTTCACATCCATACAAAAGAACAGGCTCTATGTATCCCCTCAACACACTTTTTCTCGTTTCAATTGACATCATTTTATTGTCAGAATGTTTTTCATCTTGCTAAAGGCTACTTTCGCAATGGCGGTTCTTGTTATAATCTCTTCAAGGCATCTGCCATCAGATGTTATGACTGTTCCGAGATAATTGAACCGATTCACTTGTTGAAGAATATTCCCATTTACTTGTATATTACATTGTGGTACTTCGTTCTTCCTAGTGACGACCATAACCTGTGTCTTCCTACAATTTAATTCCAACCCCAGCTGCTCACTGTGTACAACAACAGCGTCTACTAATTGTTGCAGATCCTGTGCATTGTCTGCAATCAATACTGTATCATCTGCATATCTAATGTTATTTATGTTTCGTCCTCCAATGCTGATTCCATTTAGGTCTTCTACATTTCTGAAAATATTTTCACTGTATAGGGAAAAAAGATCTGGAGACATTACACATCCCTGCCTAACACCTCTCTTAATAGGTTGATATTGTCCTACTTCATTATCAATCCTTATGGCAGCTTGTTGTTTCCAATATATGTTTTTTTATAAGTCTAATGTCAAGATATACAGAAATACCAAAAAAAAAAAAAAAAAAAGGTAGACCAAGAAAAACAATATAAAACATGCATAAATAGATTTATTACAGGATGTGTGTTCGTACATTCAAACAACCATTTGTAAAATATGTGTGCATGTGCTGTGTTTATTATGTAGCCTTCTCAAGTTTGCGATCAAACTCAAGGTTAATTTCCTACATTATGTTCAGTAGTTTGTCAATGTTTTCTAAACAAGAAGTCAGTATTTAATAATGTTTAAATGACTAGTATAGGGAATGAATACACTACCAGAACATCACAGCGCACAGGACGCTTAAGAGCAAGCTCTCTTAACCTTTCAGCCATGTGGACCTATCTGTGCCTCTGTCAATGTACTCTTGTCAATGCCACATAAGTCAAAAGTCAAGGACTCCATTTCACGCCATCAGATATACTGGGTGTATGGTGCTAGCCCTATATTATTATTGCCCAATTATAGACTTGGGATGCCATGGATAAGTTGGTCAGTATAATGCTGGTCATCTTTACTTCCTAGAACATTCCGTGGTACTTATTTTAGGCCTGGCTGACCTGGTAGCCAAGGTCCATTTTTTTTTACAAATCCACCACGCGGAGGATTTGAACATGACCACTGGGCTGGCAGACAAGAGAGCTGGCCCCTGTGCCATCCCAGCTTCCTTACATACATAAAACATGTGTACAATCTTTCAGGGAATCGCATCTGTGCAAGTGACTCATCACAACTATTAATATAATTTCACGTTCACTTTCTAATTCAACTTATTTATAATGGTTAAAATTTGCTGTACCATATTTAATTGCCCAATAGGAGTGCTTCGGATGACATCCTCGTATGATGGTGGGTGTTCTCCAGAGCTCATTGTTACACTCATCTGCAGACTTCTGTTGCGCCAGTTAAATCGTCGACCTATTTAAATACAAAAATAAAACATTTTCTTTGGTATTGTAGCAGACAAAGATTCTTCATGACAGTCACCAGATTCTGATATGGCCAGTTAGGACAGTATTTTTGCAGAGGATCACATGGCCAAGAGGTTCACATGTTTGCTTCACATATTGTATCATGTGCATTGTTTCTGTTTAATTTGTCTGACGTTTTGTATGTAAATGCGTTGTCTTTAAAGCAAAGCTGTGATATTAGCCAACATCTGATTTCCCAACATTTGTTTCACTGGATTTACCTTTTTGAGGGACATATGCTGTACACAGCGTGGCAACTGCTTGAGCAATCAGCCTACCACACTCAGCTTCACAAACATGAAAACATTTTTGATGACACCAGCAATGGTATAAATACAGTGATAATAATTTGTTGTTTTCAGTTTATGTAGTTGTGCCAAAATAAACATGACTGTAATGACAGTGTCCTAGAGGAAGAGAGACTAAACTAGGCCTGTACACTCCAGGACAAAAGGACTTTTTAAAATTTCAAGTTGCATATCCATTACAGGACATTGCAGTCAACACCAGCATTTTTCAGCTGCTGTTGATGTTTTTGGCAAGATTACGTTCAGTAGTTTGCCATTGCTTTCTGAGAGCCCAGCTCATATATCCCCATGTTCCGCTGCCAAATCTCACACAGCTGTGTTCCTCACATGGATATACAGGATTACGGAGAAAGTCATTAACCCCTTCGCCAGAGAGAAAGACTAAACAGAGCTATAATGTACCATTACACGTTGGAACATTTATACTATGTAAATATGTTAGAGATGTGGAATCCAAGATGAAACTACCACATTAATCCAGAGAATAAGTCTAGTGGAAGTTGCACAGATTTGTGGTGAAGTCATACTAACTGATAGGCTGAGAAACCTGGCATAACATATCCCAAAGTAGATTTAAAAAAAATAATAATAGAGTAAGTTCCCCCTTTAGCTTTTTCTTCAGATTCTTGACATATTAAAAATACATAACGTGGGGGTGGTGGGTAGGTAGGTAGGTAGGTAGGTTGGTTGGTAGGTAGGTTGGTAGGTAGGTAGGTAGGTAGGTAGGTGGGTGGGAGGTAGGTAGGTGGTGGTACAGAGTTCATGCTCAGTGTGATGCTTTTGGCAGGCCACTGCAGAAACAGACCAATCCATACATAATACAACCTGGTGCAAAGAAGTTGATTCCCAGCCAATCTTACCTCTGCCCCGCCTTCCATGGCTGTTCTGTAGACGACCTCCAACAGAGTTGTTGAGACGTCGACATCTGCGGACCAACAAGATCAGCAAACACATGATGCCAACACCAAGGACGACGGAGACCACGAGGGGGATAATGACGTGGATGCTGAGTGAGTAGTCATAGCTGGCACCACTACTGTTGCTGACATTGCTTGAAGAATCTGGCAAATGGTCAAAGGTAACTTTAGAATACATTTCAAAATACTGTCCAAGGTATTAACATTTGATCAGAAAACAGACATGTGTCATGCTTTACTTTTCCCAAGACATTTCTTGATACCTTTTTTAGGCTGGGTCGACCTGGAAGCACTAGCCAATTTTACTGTCCCGACGTGGATTCCAGCCCATGACCAGGAAGTTCAATGTGTAGCCTTCTCTACCATGGCTCGCACTGATATCTTTGCATACTCTAACTGTTGTCCCCATCTTTTGCCTCCATTTTGATTTTCAGCAAATTTGTTGAGTCCCTTGATTTAATCAAGGTCACATTTTTATGCCCTTTGATCTATCAGTCACTTGTGCACTTTTTCTCATTTGCATTTCCCTCAGCAATGTCCTTTTCGTAGTTAGTTCTATAATTTCCTTAAAGTTAGTTGCATGTCCTTTAAAGGACATCTAACTAACCATTCTTTGCTGGTTGCTGATTTACTAGGCAACTTTTACGCTCAGTAGTTAAAGTTAAAGTAGTTAAACAGAGATGTGGTTTTTAAGACGAATGTTGCGAATTCCTTGAACTGCCAGAGTATCTTACAACGATTGCCTGAAAGAGGCTAATGAAACGAACACTATATACAACAATAAGAAAGAGACAAATAGCTTTCTTTGGTCATGTGATGAGAAGAGGCGTTGGAGAACATCCTGACAACTGGAAAGATCGAGGGGAAAAGAGGCAGAGGCAGACCAAGAGAAATGATGCTGGACGGATTGAGACGGTGGCATGAAGGAATATTATTGGCAGAGTTGATCCAGAACACCAAAGACCGATCTGTGAAGAGCCATGAACGCTTACGCCAGCCGGCACGACACTTGATGATGATGAGTTTGCCACTGCTTTCTGAACAAAACACCTGTATTATCGAAATCAATGCCAGGCAGTCTGCTGGCAAATCGCTAGCAGATGACACTGCTCTTAAATACTTATATAGGGAATAAAACGGATATTTAGTTAGTTTGATTAGTAATCCTCTGAAAGTTAAGTCTGATAATTGGTATTTAAGTCATTTGAGCTGCATAATGGGCTTGTATCTGATGAGTAAGATCAGCGAGGGGACTTTCCTTCCCACACAGTCGCAAAGTACTATTTCCACAAAGCGTTGCAGAGCTCTCACCTCTCCAAGCTCAGAAACCAGCTGGGTGTATGACGAAATTTAAACTTCAATCTGTGGTAAGGAATACAAGTAAGGATAGACGAAAACATTCTTTGCTTTCTACCTTTGCTTACTGCATATAGATTTCTTTATATTTGTGTGTCCTATCTACAACTTTATTTACTGTCTACAAAATTATTTACTATATATAGATTTATTTATTATCTACAGATTTACTCTTTATTCTACAGATTTATTTACACTATAGATTTACTATATGTAGACTTCAAATTAAAAAATACACACACAATTGGAGCAGCTTCAGTTAATGAATGGTACATATTTTAATACTGCATGCTATTACTTGTTAAGAAGCTGGACACAAAATACATATTCCACGTCTTAGCTTTTTAAAAACAGCTAAATGTTAATGGTTAATACATCAAGCATCGGCTTAACTGTATGTTAAATTGTTAAAACCCCATGAAATGGTTAAAAACAATTGGTGCATCAATTTAATAGTCTAAAGTTATACTGCTAAATTGTAAATACCACATAAAATGGCTAATAAAAAGGCATCCAGGTTTCAAATAGACATATTGAATTAGAATACAAAAGGCAAGAGGAGCTTTCATACCACTAGAAAAGTTGTGGAAGTTAATCATAGAACTAAACTTAGAATGTTAAATTCTAAATGTAAATAATTACAACTGTATGGGTCAGAAACATGGACAACTAAAAGAATTACTGACTACAAACATTCACTAATTGGTGTGTGCACAGAATAGTGGGAATCACCAATGTAGAGCTCATGGAGAGAACTAAACAAATCCCAGTGAACCAAGACATCAGGAAAAGCCAGGGTTGGACAGGATGCACTGAGAAAACCTGACCATAATATAACTAGACACTTGTTCAGAACCCACAAGGCGAACAAAATATCTGGAGACCAAATAACACACACAGAGAAGAAGTTAATTACAGACAGGCAAATAATATTGGGAAGACATGGAGGTAGCTGCAGAGATAGCAAAAGATGGGACGGCTTAACATGGTTTATTTGAGGGCCTTTACTCCAAAAGGGCAGCAGGAGAAAACATATCAAATCTTGAAGTCAGAAGTGCAGATATAACCAATCTTTTATAATCATTTGTTATAGACATATCCCTGTCCCTCACCTCTCCCAATAGGCTGACACTGACCCACTTCATCATAAATCCCCATGACAGCCAGTTGTTTCCAATACATTGTATCAGATTATATCAGTTGCAGATTATGACCTTTCCTTGGAATTCTGACTGTTGGCCAAATCCTCTGGTCACTCCCTACCACTTCATTCCCTCTAAGCTTCGATTATCTGTTCATTCACACTACACATGATCCTAAAGGGCCCTGACCTGAATTGGGCACCATTACCATTCAACGGTACAGACCCAGCCAATCTGCCATTTTTTCCCCACCACAACAGCATGTCCTGGTGAAAATACCCAACAGATGGTAAATATTCTTGATGTTTAAATTGAAGCATGTCAAGCAAGATATCCTAATTTTCAATTCCCATATTTATAAAACAACTAAACTGCCAACGACAGACATGTGATAAACATGAAGGTTATGAAACTACAAGTTTTAGTACTAGATTGGCAATCCATGCAGGTTTTAGTAGTTATACAGTTTGTGAAAAGGACAGATAAAACATTATCTTGCAAAATACTATTAGACAATGGCAGCAGCAACAGTAGCGGCAGCAGTAGCAACAGCAGGGGCAGCAGTAGAACAGTAGGGGCAGAAGTAGCAACAGTAGGGGCAGCCATAGCAACAGTAGAAGCAGCAGTAGCAACAGTAGAAGCAGCAGTAGCAACAGTAGGGGCAGTGGTAGCAACAGTAGAAGCAGCAGTAGCAACAGTAAGGGCAGTGGTAGCAACAGTAGAAGCAGCAGTAGCAACAGTAAGGGCAGTGGTAGCAACAGTAGAAGCAGCAGTAGCAACAGTAAGGGCAGTGGTAGCAACAGTAGAAGCAGCAGTAGCAACAGTAGGGGCAGCAGTAGCAACAGTAGGGGCAGCCATAGCAACAGTAGGGGCAGCAGTAGAACAGTAGGGGCAGAAGTAGCAAGAGTAGGGGCAGCCATAGCAACAGTAGAAGCAGCAGTAGCAACAGTAAGGGCAGTGGTAGCAACAGTAGAAGCAGCAGTAGCAACAGTAGGGGCAGCAGTAGAACAGTAGGGGCAGAAGTAGCAACAGTAGGGGCAGCCATAGCAACAGTAGAAGCAGCAGTAGCAACAGTAGAAGCAGCAGTAGCAACAGTAGAAGCAGCAGTAGCAACAGTAGAAGCAGCAGTAGCAACAGTAGGGGCAGCCATAGCAACAGTAGAAGCAGCAGTAGCAACAGTAGGGGCAGCCATAGCAACAGTAGAAGCAGGAGTAGCAACAGTAAGGGCAGTGGTAGCAACAGTAGAAGCAGCAGTAGCAACAGTAGGGGCAGCAGTAGCAACAGTAGGGGCAGCCATAGCAACAGTAGGGGCAGCAGTAGCAACAGTAGGGGCAGCCATAGCAACAGTAGGGGCAGCAGTAGCAACAGTAGGGGCAGCCATAGCAACAGTAGGGGCAGCAGTAGCAACAGTAGGGGCAGCCATAGCAACAGTAGGGGCAGCAGTAGCAACAGTAGGGGCAGCCATAGCAACAGTAGAAGCAGCAGTAGCAACAGTAGGGGCAGCCATAGCAACAGTAGGGGCAGCAGTAGCAACAGTAGGGGCAGCCATAGCAACAGTAGGGGCAGCAGTAGCAACAGTAGAAGCAGCAGTAGCAACAGCAGGGGCAGCCATAGCAACAGTAGGGGCAGCCATAGCAACAGTAGGGTCAGCAGTAGGGGCAGCCATAGCAACAGTAGGGGCAGCAGTAGCAACAGTAGAAGCAGCAGTAGCAACAGTAGGGGCAGCCATAGCAACAGTAGGGGCAGCAGTAGCAACAGTAGGGGCAGCCATAGCAACAGTAGGGGCAGCAGTAGCAACAGTAGGGGCAGCCATAGCAACAGTAGGGGCAGCAGTAGCAACAGTAGGGGCAGCCATAGCAACAGTAGGGGCAGCAGTAGCAACAGTAGGGGCAGCCATAGCAACAGTAGGGGCAGCAGTAGCAACAGTAGGGGCAGCCATAGCAACAGTAGAAGCAGCAGTAGCAACAGTAGAAGCAGCAGTAGCAACAGTAGGGGCAGCAGTAGCAACAGTAAGGGCAGTGGTAGCAACAGTAGAAGCAGCAGTAGCAACAGTAGGGGCAGCAGTAGCAACAGTAGGGGCAGCCATAGCAACAGTAGGGGCAGCAGTAGCAACAGTAGGGGCAGCCATAGCAACAGTAGGGGCAGCAGTAGCAGCAGTAGCAACAGTAAGGGCAGTGGTAGCAACAGTAGAAGCAGCAGTAGCAACAGTAGGGGCAGCAGTAGCAACAGTAGGGGCAGCCGTAGCAACAGTAGGGGCAGCAGTAGCAACAGTAGGGGCAGCCGTAGCAACAGTAGGGGCAGCAGTAGCAACAGTAGGGGCAGCCATAGCAACAGTAGGGGCAGCAGTAGCAACAGTAGGGGCAGCCATAGCACAGTAGGGGCAGCAGTAGCACAGTAGGGGCAGCCATAGCAACAGTAGGGCAGCAGTAGCAACAGTAGGGGCAGCCATAGCAACAGTAGGGGCAGCAGTAGCAACAGTAGGGGCAGCCATAGCAACAGTAGGGGCAGCAGTAGCAACAGTAGAAGCAGCAGTAGCAACAGTAGGGGCAGCCATAGCAACAGTAGGGGCAGCAGTAGCAACAGTAGGGGCAGCCATAGCAACAGTAGGGGCAGCAGTAGCAACAGTAGGGGCAGCCATAGCAACAGTAGGGGCAGCAGTAGCAACAGTAGGGGCAGCCATAGCAACAGTAGGGGCAGCAGTAGCAACAGTAGGGGCAGCCATAGCAACAGTAGGGGCAGCAGTAGCAACAGTAGGGGCAGCCATAGCAACAGTAGGGGCAGCAGTAGCAACAGTAGAAGCAGCAGTAGCAACAGTAGGGGCAGCCGAAGCAACAGTAGAAGCAGCAGTAGCAATAGGGGTTGCAGAAGCAACAGTAGGGGCAGCAGTAGCAACAGTAGGGCAGCAGTAGCAGCAGTAGGGGCAGCAGGGGCAACAGTAGGGGCAGCCATAGCAGCAGTAGGGGCAGCAGTAGCAACAGCAGGGGCAGCAGTAGAACAGTAGGGGCAGAAGTAGCAACAGTAGGGGCAGAAGTAGCAACAGTAGGGGCAGCAGTAGCAACAGTAGGGGCAGCAGTAGGGGCAGCAGTAGCAACAGCAGGGGCAGCAGTAGAACAGTAGGGGCAGAAGTAGCAACAGTAGGGGCAGAAGTAGCAACAGTAGGGGCAGAAGTAGCAACAGTAGGGGCAGAAGTAGCAACAGTAGGGGCAGAAGTAGCAACAGTAGGGGCAGCCATAGCAACAGTAGGGTCAGCAGTAGCAGCAGTAGGGTCAGCAGTAGCAACAGTAGGGTCAGCAGTAGCAGCAGTAGGGGCAGCAGTGGCAACAGTAGGGTCAGCAGTAGCAGCAGTAGGGGCAACAGTAGAGGTAGCAGTAGCAGCAGCAGTAGCAACAGTAGGGGCGCCAGTAGGGACAGTTAAAAGTGAAGGATCCATTTCTACACCTGGAGGCAGGCATATGGTGCTAACCCTATTTGTCATAGACCAACTGGCACTCAAGGGGAGGTGTGGTCAACTGGCACTCAAGGGGAGGTGTCAACTGGCACTCAAGGGGAGGTGTGGTCAACTGGCACTCAAGGGGAGGTGTGGTCAACTGGCACTCAAGGGGAGGTGTGGTCAACTGGTACTCAACAGTAGGTGTGGTCAACTGGTACTCAAGGGGAGGTGTGGTCAACTGGCACTCAAGGGGAGGTGTGGTCAACTGGCACTCAAGGGGAGGTGTGGTCAATTGGCACTCAAGGAGAGGTGTATTAACAGTGTCCTTCGCCATCAGGTGAACCCACTCCGACTTCAGAAGTACTTGTAATTAACGTCCCCAAGTCAAGGATGACAGGTCAACATTTTAGTCCAGCTGTCCGGTGTAGGGGTTGAACTGCTTACCTCGATCAGCACATCGGATGTTTAAGATCACGCGTTCTGAGCCATTTGGCCATGAGGACCTGCACCAGGAAAGCTTAAATCCCTGCCTCAATGAGGGTTTGAACACATGATTACCATGCTGACAAGCATGCATGTTAACCACTGCCCTATTGTAGTAGTGGTGGTGGTGGTAGTAGCAGCAGCAGCAGCAGTAGTAGCAATAGTGGTGGTAGTAGCAGCAGCAATAGTAGTAGTATAAACTAGCTATAGTAGCAATTGCAGTAGTGGTGGTGGTGGTAGTAGCAGCAGCAGCAGTAGCAATAGTGGTGGTACTAGCAGCAGCAATAGTAGTAGCAGTAACTGTAGCTGTAGTAGCAGTATAGTAATTGTAGTAGTGGTGGTGGTAGTAGATTTATTGATTGATCGATTGATTGATTGATCTAGGAACCAACATCACAGCAATCGAAGCATTCCCATATGCGCTCCGTCCCCATCCTCAGCAGCCAGTGAAGAGTTCCAACACCAACAGTACCAGTAGCAATCTGATTATATGTCCATCTCGCCTTTCCACTGAGCGCCAAGCGTCGGCCAGATCCCCTCGTCACTCTTCGCTGCCTCATTCTCACCAGACCATGATGATCCATTTGCTCATCCGTGGTGTACACATGCTACCACAAGGCCGCAACCACGTCTGCCTTGTCATGTATCAATACTCCACCAAGTTTTGCAGAGCCAGCCAATCTGTCTGCCGGTTCATTCCCTAGCACACCGGCATGCCCTGGAGAAAAAATCCAGGCGATGCTTGCCACCCGTGACCTCCAAAGCGAAGCAAGCCACTCTGCACGAAGCATGCCTGTCATCACCTTCCTCAGCATGCTTTCTTTGTCAGTTACAATCACAATGTGTGTGTGTATCGTATTCTCGATCCAGCGGAAAGCTGCAGTGACACCTCCACCTCCATTCTTAAGCTAAATGTTGTGGTATCATATGCCAGGCTCTCCTGCACCAAACGTCGGCCATTAGCTTTTGCTATGAACCCCCAGGCACTTCTCCTACCTCTTGACACCGAACCATCTGTGTAGATAATCACATCACTCGAGCAAGCATTATCCTGAATTAGTTGCTGGATTTCCACTTCCATGGCCCCTGCTGGCCACTCCCTGCACACCCGGCTCAATGTGATTATAACTCTGCAAAAGCCTGACTGCCCTGCTGGCACTCTGACCCACTCCTCTCCTCGCCTAATGTTCTCCAAGAAGCACACATGTCTGTTCGTATCCTCCGCCTGAGCCATCCATGATTTCCCTCTTATCAGTCGCTGATACTTAACTGCGTACAGCGCCTCATGCAATGGGTGATCTGTGTCTGCAGCTACTCTAAGGTATGCCTTCACCTGCATCACCTTGAGCCTACTAGCAACAGTCGGCAGACAAAGGGTGTAACGCATACACACTACTGGGGTGTCTCTGGTGCATCCCAGAATGACCCGCATAGCTTCGTTCTGTATGCGCTCTAATTTCACCAGCTGACTCTTTGAGACAGTGAGCAGTCCTAGACCATAATTTAATCAATCACTGAGAAGATCAAGTGCTGGTATAGAGTGAAAAGCATTCTCTGCTCTGTGTCCATTGCAGCCATAGTTTTAAGTGCATTGAGTCCCTTTTGAGATCTTGTCACAACCGTCTCCATATGGTCCTTGAAGGACAGGCTCCTGTCAAGTGTGATTCCCAGATACTTCAGTTTGTTCTCTCTGATGACGTTTCTACCATCTATCTTGAGGCTTGGGACATCAGAACTCACAATCCTGTTGTCCAGAGAGCACCATAAAACAGCCGCCTTTTCCGGGTGGATGACAGCACTCATTTCAGTGCACCAGTCAATCACTTTGTCTATTGTCGCCTGTAGCTCCTGGGCTGTTTTCTCCCTATCTCTCCCCTGCTTATATGCAAGAATATCATCTGCAAATGTTAGTATCCTTCCAACCCCTGGTGCTCCTAGGTTTGCAATCTTGCTCGTATACATGTTAAAGAGCACCGGTGAGATTGCAGATCCCTGTGGCAGTCCCGGGGTTAACATATGTGGCTTTGAGGTCCATGCACCCAGACAGAGAGCGACCCGATGAGAATATCCAGTTCACCAACCAGGGATTGGCTCCCTTCTCCATCAGTGCGGTCATCAAAATATCATATCTAACTCTGCTGTATGCATCCTCGAGATCAAGCACCGCCACCATAATTTCCTGTCTACTCTGGAACCCCTCATAAACGTCAAAGGCAAAAGTGGCTGCATTTGACCAGGTATCTTTTCCTGGCCTGTAGCTCCCCAGACCTCTTGGAAGAAGCTTCCCCCTTTCCAAAAAGTCTTGCAGCTTGACAGCGACTATCTCCTCTAAAACCTTCCCATATGTATTTTGAAGGGTGATGACGCTAAAGCCGCTAAGCTTTGAATGATCCTTGAATTGTTTTGGGAGAGGGATGGTGGTAGTAGCAGCAGTAGCAATAGTAGTAGAAATTGTAGCTGCAGTAGTAGTAGTAATTGTAGTAGTGGTGGTGGTGGTCACAGCAGCAGCAGCAGTAGTAGTAGTAGTAGCAGTAGTAGTAGTAGAAACTAGCTGTAGTAGTAATTATAGTAGTGGTGGTAGTATCAAAATCAATAGTAGTAGAAATTGTAGTGATAGTAGTGATAGCAGCAGTAGTGTAAAGAAGCAATAGCATTAGTAGTGTAAAGTAGCAATAGCAGTATTAATAGCAGCAGTTGTAGTACTAGTAATACTATGGTATATTAGCAGCATTAGCTACAAATAAGCAAGTAAATGCATGGAGGGAACACACAGCACTGAGCACATCAAAGGTCTTACCACCGACACCACTTCTAATTTTAGTTGGGACACGACCTTAATGAAAGAGCATGTCATGCCATTAAGATTAACTCCCCTTAAGACATGATATTAGGATTAACTCCCCTGAGACTAAATTCTTTCACTCTATCCCCCCCTTAGCATATAGGCCCTCAACCAGCCCACTCCACATCATGTCTTTAGTTATCCCATGGAGCTCGACCCATGTCCTCCCAAGATTATTTCTGTTTTATTTTTCTCCATATGTGTTTAGTTATGTGTCTCTATGTCTTCTGTCCTGTTGTTTCGAGACAAAGGACTTTCTAGTTATACTGCTTCTCATAGTTCTCAATGAATGTCTATCCAGTGCCAGCATCTTTTCATCTCTTGGTTCAATGGGAGTTGTCTAGTTCTCTCAATGAGCACTATGTATCTGTAACCAAAAGGCTAATTTTGGTTGGATTCAGAAAGCATCATCATCATCATAAACATCCATTTGTGCTCTGATATCCAATGTGAGACCACACGAGAAGGAACTCAGCTCCATGCTACAGGACTCAAAACAAAATTCTCAAGGCATGCCATGGATGACCATATGGAGGTCATCATTGTTGATTGGATAAGAGCACCCATTCTGAAACTTCCGGCAAGATACTGAGGTAGCAGATTCAACCCCTACATGGGTCAATTGGACTAAGATAACTTCTTGTCCTCGACTTGGGGACGTAAATTACAAGTACCTCAGAAGTCGATGTGGGTTCACCTGATGGTGAGGGTCATTGGTAATAGGGAAAGCTAATCCACACACAAAAATCAGTCGAATGCAGTAGAAGTAAAGTTTAAAAAAATTTAATAAATCTTGCATATTTTTACAGATGTAGCAGTCAACCCCAGCATTTTTTGGCTGTTCGTGATCCCTAGACAAGTTTACGTTCAGTAGTTTTCCATTGCTTTCTGAACGACCGACACTCATACCATTTCATAAAAAACCAATACAGCTGTGTTTGAACCACGGCATGCGGGATTACAAACTGAGTCCATAACCCCTTCGCCATGGAGCCAACAGAAGTAGTAGCTTGAGTTCAATGTGAGTGAACGTAAGCAAAACATAAGCAAAATATTGGAGTCATCATCATACTTCCTGCCAAAAGGTGTCCACATGTATGTATCTCCTGGTCCCTGGTTTTCTGGATCAGTTCTATTGAAGGCATGTCTCCATGCCACCATCTTAGATCATGAAGCATCATTTCTCTTCATTTGTTTGTTGAACATTGCAAGATCCACTGCCATACAGCAAAACATGTTTTGCATATCATTTCAGTGTTCTCTTTTTTTGACATTCAATGAGAATTGACTTATGATACTTTTCATTTTCTTAAGTGCATCTTTTGCTTACCCTATTCTGATCTTGATCTATCATGCGTCCTCCATCTGGTGTTATGATTGCTCAGATCATATAGTCATAACACTATTGTACTGTTGGAATCATGTGAATAAGATGTATTTTGTTGAAACCAGACAGTCGTGATGAAATGCAATGTTAAAACCAGACATGTTGAAGTCCAATGCTGACAGCACACAGTCATGTTAATGTTCAGTATTGACATGTTAAATGCAATGTTGGAAAAAGACAGCCATGATAAACTAATGAAACCAGACAGCCATGTTAAACTAATGAAACCAGACAGCCATGTTAAACTAATGAAACCAGACAGCCATGTTAAACTAATGAAACCAGACAGCCATGTTAAACTAATGAAACCAGACAGCCATGTTAAACTAATGAAACCAGACAGCCATGTTAAACTAATGAAACCAGACAGCCATGTTAAACTAATGAAACCAGACAGCCATGTTAAACTAATGAAACCAGACAGCCATGTTAAACTAATGAAACCAGACAGCCATGTTAAACTAATGAAACCAGACAGCCATGTTAAACTAATGAAACCAGACAGCCATGTTAAACTAATGAAACCAGACAGCCATGTTAAACTAATGAAACCAGACAGCCATGTTAAACTAATGAAACCAGACAGCCATATTAAACTAATGAAACCAGACAGCCATGTTAAACTAATGAAACCAGACAGCCATGTTAAACTAATGAAACCAGACAGCCATGTTAAACTAATGAAACCAGACAGCCATGTTAAACTAATGAAACCAGACAGCCATATTAAACTAATGAAACCAGACAGCCATGTTAAACTAATGACACCAGACAGCCATATTAAACTAATGAAACCAGACAGCCATGTTAAACTAATGAAACCAGACAGCCATGTTAAACTAATGAAACCAGACAGCCATGTTAAACTAATGAAACCAGACAGCCATGTTAAACTAATGAAACCAGACAGCCATATTAACTAATGAAACCAGACAGGCCATGTTAAACTAATGAAACCAGACAGCCATGTTAAACTAGTGAAACCAGACAGCCATGTTAAACTAATGAAACCAGACAGCCATGTTAAACTAATGAAACCAGACAGCCATGTTAAACTAATGAAACCAGACAGCCATATTAAACTAATGAAACCAGACAGCCATGTTAAACTAATGAAACCAGACAGCCATGTTAAACTAATGAAACCAGACAGCCATGTTAAACTAATGAAACCAGACAGCCATGTTAAACTAATGACACCAGACAGTCATGTTAAACTAATGAAACCAGACAGCCATATTAAACTAATGAAACCAGACAGCCATGTTAAACTAATGAAACCAGACAGCCATGTTAAACTAATGAAACCAGACAGCCATGTTAAACTAATGAAACCAGACAGCCATGTTAAACTAATGAAACCAGACAGCCATATTAAACTAATGAAACCAGACAGCCATGTTAAACTAATGAAACCAGACAGCCATGTTAAACTAATGAAACCAGACAGCCATGTTAAACTAATGAAACCAGACAGCCATGTTAAACTAATGAACCAGACAGCCATGTTAAACTAATGAAAACCAGACAGCCATATTAAACTAATGAACCAGACAGCCATGTTAAACTAATGAAACCAGACAGCCATGTTAAACTAATGAAACCAGACAGCCATGTTTAAACTAATGAAACCAGACAGCCATATTAAACTAATGAAACCAGACAGCCATGTTAAACTAATGACACCAGACAGTCATGTTAAACTAATGAAACCAGACAGCCATATTAAACTAATGAAACCAGACAGCCATGTTAAACTAATGAAACCAGACAGCCATGTTAAACTAATGAAACCAGACAGCCATGTTAAACTAATGACACCAGACAGTCCATGTTAAACTAATGAAACCAGACAGCCATATTAACTAATGAAACCAGACAGCCATGTTAAACTAATGAAACCAGACAGCCATCTTAAACTAATGAAACCAGACAGCCATGTTAAACTAATGAAACCAGACAGCCATGTTAAACTAATGAACCAGACAGCCATGTTAAACTAATGAAACCAGGACAGCCATGTTAACTATGAAACCAGACAGCCATGTTAAACTAATGAAACCAGACAGCCATGTTAAACTAATGAAACCAGACAGCCATGTTAAACTAATGAAACCCAGACAGCCATGTTAAACTAATGAAACCAGACAGCCATGTTAAACTAATGAAACCAGACAGCCATGTTAAACTAATGACACCAGACAGTCCATGTTAAACTAATGAAACCAGACAGCCATTAACTAAGAAACAGACAGCCATTTAACTAATGAAACCAGACAGCCATGTTAAACTAATGAAACCAGACAGCCATGTTAAACTAATGAAACCAGACAGCCATGTTAAACTAATGAAACCAGACAGCCATGTTAAACTAATGAAACCAGACAGCCATGTTAAACTAATGAAACCAGACAGCCATGTTAAACTAATGAAACCAGACAGCCATATTAAACTAATGAAACCAGACAGCCATGTTAAACTAATGAAACCAGACAGCCATGTTAAACTAATGAAACCAGACAGCCATGTTAAACTAATGACACCAGACAGTCATGTTAAACTAATGAAACCAGACAGCCATGTTAAACTAATGAAACCAGACAGCCATGTTAAACTAATGACACCAGACAGTCATGTTAAACTAATGAAACCAGACAGCCATGTTAAACTAATGAAACCAGACAGCCATGTTAAACTAATGAAACCAGACAGCCATGTTAAACTAATGAAACCAGACAGCCATGTTAAACTAATGAAACCAGACAGCCATGTTAAACTAATGAAACCAGACAGCCATGTTAAACTAATGAAACCAGACAGCCATGTTAAACTAATGAAACCAGACAGCCATGTTAAACTAATGAAACCAGACAGCCATGTTAAACTAATGAAACCAGACAGCCATGTTAAACTAATGACACCAGACAGTCATGTTAAACTAATGAAACCAGACAGCCATATTAAACTAATGAAACCAGACAGCCATGTTAAACTAATGAAACCAGACAGCCATGTTAAACTAATGAAACCAGACAGCCATGTTAAACTAATGAAACCAAGACAGCCATGTTAAACTATGAAACCAGACAGCCATATTAAACTAATGAAACCAGACAGCCATGTTAAACTAATGAAACCAGACAGCCATGTTAAACTAATGAAACCAGACAGCCATGTTAAACTAATGAAACCAGACTAGCCATGTTAACTAATGAAACCAGACAGCCATGTTAAACTAATGAAACCAGACAGCCATGTTAAACTAATGAAACCAGACAGCCATGTTAAACTAATGAAAACCAGACAGCCATGTTAAACTAATGAAACCAGACAGCCATGTTAAACTAATGAAACCAGACAGCCATGTTAAACTAATGAAACCAGACAGCCATGTTAAACTAATGACACCAGACAGCCATGTTAAACTAATGAAACCAGACAGCCATGTTAAACTAATGAAACCAGACAGCCATAGTTAAACTAATGAAAACCAGACAGCCATGTTAAACTAATGAAACCAGACAGCCATGTTAAACTAATTGAAACCAGACAGCCATGTTAAACTAATGACACCAGACAGCCATGTTAAACTAATGAAACCAGACAGCCATGTTAAAACTAATGAAACCAGACAGCCATGTTAAACTAATGAAACCAGAACAGCCATGTTAAACTAATGAAACCAGGACAGCCATGTTAAACTAATGAAACCAGACAGCCATGTTCAACTAATGAACAGCAGCATGTTAAACTAATGAAACCAGACAGCCATGTTAAACTAATGAAACCAGACAGTCCATGTTAAACTAATGAAACCAGACAGCCATGATTAAACTAATGAAACCAGACAGCCATGTTAAACTAATGAAACCAGACAGGCCATGTTAAACTAATGAAACCAGACAGCCATGTTAAACTAATGAAACCAGACAGCCATGTTAAACTAATGAAACCAGACAGCCATGTTAAACTAATGAAACCAGACAGCCATATTAAACTAATGAAACCAGACAGCCATGTTAAACTAATGAAACCAGACAGCCATGTTAAACTAATGAAACCAGACAGCCATGTTAAACTAATGACACCAGACAGTCATGTTAAACTAATGAAACCAGACAGCCATGTTAAACTAATGAACCAGACAGCCATGTTAAACTAATGACACCAGACAGTCATGTTAAACTAATGAAACCAGACAGCCATGTTAAACTAATGAAACCAGACAGCCATGTTAAACTAATGAAACCAGACAGGCCATGTTAAACTAATGAACCAGACAGCCATGTTAAACTAATGAAACCAGACAGCCATGTTAAACTAATGAAACCAGACAGCCATGTTAAACTAATGAAACCAGACAGCCATGTTAAACTAATGAAACCAGACAGCCATGTTAAAACTAATGAAACCAGACAGCCATGTTAAACTAATGAAACCAGACAGCCATGTTAAACTAATGACACCAGACAGTCATGTTAAACTAATGAAACCAGACAGCCATATTAAACTAATGAAACCAGACAGCCATGTTAAACTAATGAAACCAGACAGCCATGTTAAACTAATGAAACCAGACAGCCATGTTAAACTAATGAAACCAGACAGCCATGTTAAACTAATGAAACCAGACAGCCATGTTAAACTAATGAAACCAGACAGCCATGTTAAACTAATGAAACCAGACAGCCATGTTAAACTAATGAAACCAGACAGTCATGTTAAACTAATGAAACCAGACAGTCATGTTAAACTAATGAAACCAGACAGCCATGTTAAACTAATGAAACCAGACAGCCATGTTAAACTAATGAAACCAGACAGTCATGTTAAACTAATGAAACCAGACAGTCATGTTAAACTAATGAAACCAGACAGCCATGTTAAACTAATGAAACCAGACAGCCATGTTAAACTAATGAAACCAGACAGCCATGTTAAACTAATGAAACCAGACAGCCATATTAAACTAATGAAACCAGACAGCCATATTAAAGTGTAATTATGAAACTAGATAGCCAAGTGATGTGTAATGATTGATGTTATAGTGCAAAGTTACAGTGCAATGATGATTTATGTTTCAGAGCAATATTGACTGATGTTACAGTGAAATGTTGAAATCAGACAGTCATATTAAAGTGCAAAGTAAAATCAGACAAACACAGCAAGTACAAGAATAAAATCAATGGCGAAGTTTAGTACTTGAATGAGACAAAGATGGTGGAAGTGTAATGATTCAGATAGCCACAATAACATTATTTTTTAGGAATCAGGCAGTCCTAACAAAGCAATGTTGGCAGTACCTACATAACAGAAAAGAAGCCAACAGATTGGTAACGGAAGGTGGAAGAATACCTCAGCCTAATTTAGACATAAGCTGTGATGAGATCCAGAGATTTATAAGAAGCAATTAAAAACCAAGTGGAAATGAGCATCCTGATCACCCAAAAGATGCATATTACCAAAACAACGGAACAGAACAAGTTACAATCTTCAGACAGGCCACAACAGGCTGAAATACTACATGTTTAATAAACTAAAAATAGGAGATACTGATGAATGTAACAACATATGCAGAAAATAGAAAAGTATTCTGGCCAACACTCGCTCCATTTCAGGACAAACACTGGAGATGTCAACAAGCTTAAGTTGACTGCTGCTTTCTTTGGATTTATTCATATTGACGTCTAAAGGTGAACGAAGGAGAAGAATAAAGTAATTATATGCGTTACTACTTTCAAGGCCTCAGAGTCATATTTTATAAAAACAAAGAAGCAATTTTAAAATAAAATTTGTATCATCATCCTTCCCTCAAGCTTGTTTATTTTGGGGATAAATATAACAAGCACCATTTTGGGGACAAATATAACAAGCACAATTTTAGGGACAAATATAACAAGCACTATTTTAGGGACAAATATAACAAGCACTATTTAAGGGATAAATATAACAAGCACTATTTAAGGGATAAATATAACAAGCACTATTTAAGGGATAAATATAACAAGCACTATTTTAGGGACTAATATAACAAGCACTATTTTAGGGACAAATATAACAAGCACTATCTTAGGGACAAATATAACAAGCACAATTTTAGGGACAAATATAACAAGCACTATTTTAGGGACAAATATAACAAGGACTATTTTAGGGATAAATATAACAAGTACTATTTTAGGGACAATATAACGAGCACTATTTAAGGGATAAATATAACAAGCATTATTTTAGGGACAAATATAACAAGCACTATTTTAGGGACAAATATAACAAGCACTATTTTAGGGACAAATATAACAAGCACTATTTTAGGGACAAATATAACGAGCACCATTCTAGGGACAAATATAACAAGCACCATTTTAGGGATAAATATAACAAGGACTATTTTAGGGACAATATAACAAGCACTATAGTAGGGACAAATATAACAAGCACTATTTTAGGGATAAATATAACAAGCACTATTTTAGGGATAAATGTAACAAGGACTATTTTAGGGATAAATATAACAAGCACTATAGTAGGGACAAATATAACAAGCACTATTTTAGGGACAGATATAACAAGCACTATTTTAAGAATAAATATAACAAGCACTATTTTAGGGATAAATATAACAAGCACTATTTTAAGAATAAATATAACAAGTACTATTTTAGGGATAAATATAACAAAAAAATATATGAAGTAAAAGACCCCAGTCAGCACTGGGTAGGTGGTGTGGTCAGTACTGCACTGGCCACCTTTACTTCCCTAGACAATTCCTGGTACCACTCTTAGGCGTGGTCCATCTGGAAGCCCAGGTCAACTTAAAAATCCACCTCATAGTGGATTTGAACCTATGACATCTGCCCAGGAGGTAAGCATCTAGCCAAATAGATACTGCAGCTCCCACAAGAAAGGTCCATCCATTCATCATGTGCCATGTCGATAAGCATTGAGCGGTCATGATTCACCATTTCACTCGATCACCAGAGTCGTGGATCAGGTCTTTCTTGTCTCGACCATACCATGTGGTCAAGCCATCCAGGTTTTTACTTCTGTCTTCCCCTTGTTCTCTTCCCCTCGATCTTGCTAGTTGTCACCAAGTTCTATTTCTTCTCTTAACATGTCCAAAAAATTTTGAATGTCTACGTCTAATTTCTCTAACCAGTTTACGATTTTCATGTGTTTCTTGTAGGACTTGGTCACTGACAAGAAAGGTACAACATGTAAACAATTGTGAAACAAGAAACTGGTTAGGCTATTAACCAAAACATGGCAAAAGAAATGCGGAGAATGAAAGCAAAATGCCTACCACACATGCTGGGGATTTCATCACTGCTGTCCCCACAATGATCGTAAGTATCACATTTCAGGTGGTCGGCTATACAACGCCCATTATCACATTTGTAATATTCTCTGTAGTCATCACAATCTGTGAAAGTTTTACAGATGACGGTTTTATATTTATCACAATTTTTATGTGAATATTTCAAACCTTACATTATTTATTTGTGAATGTTTCCTGTCTTAATTCCTTACTGATATTAATCTAAGGAAAAACTACTAGCAGTTTCTTTTAATGAACAATTCCCATTAAATTCACTTACTAACTTTTATTTTTGTGCCAGGGCAGGCGGGTGTATGAGGAAGCAAATGAGCAGATAGTCTTGTGGATTCTGCCGCTGTGGGGAGCAGATGAGCAATGGACCAAGCCGGCATCTCGAGTGTCCTCTGGAGGCAGGATAAATAAATGTCTCAAGGGATGGATGTGATTCTACAACTAGGCTGAAAGAACATAAAATGGCCTCAAGCTAGATTAGAGCACCAAGCGGGAGACCAAAGAAGAATAGTCAACCTACACAGGACAGATGTCGTCAGTCGCTGCACACTGAGGGAGATGAGAGGATGTGAGCAATTATGGACTAACAGTTCAAAGTGGATTGAGGACAATATTTGACTAACTAACCAGCATCTAATGAATTCTCTAAACAAGTTTTAAATACACATTTTACTAATTTCTTTTTGTTAGAGAACATTTCATGTCTAATTCTGTATTTGTCAATCTGTACCCTCTGGCATTGGGTTGGAGTTTGTTAAGAGTAATATACCTTACAGAGTTGGAGGAGAGATGACCTATACAGGCCTAATCTCATCCGCTCTGTATGTTAACAGTAATATACCTTACAGTGGTGGAGGAGAGATGACCAATACAGGCCTAATCTCATCCACTCCGTATGTTAACAGTAATATACCTTACAGTGGTGAAGGAGAGATGACCAATACAGGCCTAATCTCAGTCGCTCTGTATGTTAACAGTAATATACTTTACAGAGGTGGAGGAGAGATGACCAATACAGGCCTAACCTCAGCCATTCCGAATGTTAACAGTAATATACTTTACAACGGTGGAGGAGAGATGACCAATACAGGCCTAACCTCAGCCATTCCATATGTTAACAGTAATATACCTTACAACGGTGGAGGAGAGATGACCAATACAGGCCTAACCTCAGCCATTCCGTATGTTAACAGTAATATACCTTACAACGGTGGAGGAGAGATGACCAATGCAGGCCTAATCTCAGCTGCTCCATATGTTAACAGTAATATACCTTACAGAAGTGGAGGAGAGATGACCAATACAGGCTTAATCTCAGCCGCTCTGTCCGTATGTTAACAGTAATATACCTTAAAACGGTGGAGGAGAGATGACCAATACAGGCCTAACCTCAGCCATTGTGTATGTTAACAGTAACATACCTTACAACGGTGGAGGAGAGATGACCAATACAGGCCTAATCTCAGCCATTCCGTATGTTAACAGTAATATACCTTACAACATTGGAGGAGAGATGACTAATACAGGCCTAACCTCAGCCATTCCGTATGTTAACAGTAATATACCTTACAACGGTAGAGGAGAGATGACCAATACAGGCCTAACCTCAGCCATTCCATATGTTAACAGTAATATACCTTACAACGGTGGAGGAGAGATGACCAATACAGGCCTACCCTCAGCCATTCCGTATGTTAACAGTAATATACCTTACAACGGTGGAGGAGAGATGACCAATACAAGCTTAATCTCGGCTGCTCCGTCCATATGTTAACAGTAATATACCTTACAACGGTTGAGGAGAGATGACCAATACAGGCCTAACCTAGCCATTCCATATGTTAACAGTAATATACCTTACAACGGTGGAGGAAAGATTACCAATATAGGTCTAATCTCAGCCACTCCATATGAGCTGTGAATTAGGACCTGGTCACATCCTGATATGCCACTCCGTAGACGTGAAGTGCCAGTCGCGCTGGTTTCTGAGATTTTCAAAATCAGATACAAGACCTAAAGGCAACCAAGAGAATGACTGACATAGAAGTCTACGCCTAATGTGACAGCCTCTTTGGTCATCTCTGACCATGGACACTCGAAGCAGGAAGTCTCCAGCCACACAACCTGGCATTCCCTTTGGTGGGTTCTCTCAGCTTGTTGAAGTGGTCTCTCTACATCAAGTTAAAGATGACTCAAAAGTATCATCATTATCACACATTGAACTATTAGCTCAAATGTGCGTCAGTTTCAGTATTTCCCTCAAATTTATGTGGCTGAAAGGATTAAAATACTGGCACTAAACTTCCAGTGTGCGGAAGGCAGGGTAGTGGGTTCAAGCCCCACACAAGTCAACAGGGTTTAAATGTTCTTGTCCTTAACTTGGGGACATAAATTATAAGTACCTTTAAAGCCTGGTAGCAGTGGACATGGTAATAGGCAATGCTAATCCACACACAAAAATCAGCAACATGAAAAAACTTGTGTGGTGGACTATGTTTGAGTTAAAAGTGACAGAACAAAATAATAGTTGCAGGCCACATCAGTTCTGTATTGATTGACTGTTTGGTTCTCAGCATGCTTGTCTAGCTGATCCAATAATAGTTGCAGGCCACATCAGTTCTGTATTGATTGACTGTTTGGTTCTCAGCATGCTTGTCTAGCTGATCCCACTGACTTGATGTTCTTGCAGTCTGGTCAAAGTTGCAGAACTGACCTATGCACAATGAATTTTTCTTCCTGGAATAGTGAAGCCATCACCTTCCAAAATGTTCTAGATGATTCCTTACAGCGTGCCTCCATGCAAACGTCCTGGGTTCTTGCATAATTCACTGGATACATTTTACCAAGCAGAAATTACACCAATGAAATTTATTAGAAAGGAAAAATGTGATTAGCAGACCAATTTTTAAACCCTGGCATAGTAACATATACTTACCATCTAAGTACATGGCATATGATAAAACAACAGAATCGTCAAAGTAGCATCCTGTAATCCGAATGTAAAATCCATTTTCAGACAACTGTACTGCATAGATGGGAATATGATTGTTTGGCCGTAAGTTGAGTCGTTGGGCAGAATTAGATGTTAGTCCTTCACGAACTTCAAGACTGTAGTCACAAGTGTTCATCAGTTCTAGAAAAGACATGGCCAAAATGTTTAGAACAAGCAATTTTATTTTTGTTAATCACTAACAGAAAACAACAAGTATGACTCCATCTATTATTTATTTCTACTCCACAAACCTAGGAGATATTTATGGCACCATTTTCATAGTCTTGAAGATATTAATGGCACCATGTTCATAGCCTACAAGATATTTACGGCACCACTTCTGTAGCCTAGAAGATATTTATAACCCCATCTCTGCTTGAGCCGTGTACTGTGCTGTGTGTCATAATTTGCTGGAGTCTGACCTGTTGCAAGCACAGAATTAACATTTTTTTCCTACATGTTATCGCCCAATGGAGCAATGACCCTCAACCAATTCTCGCCAAGCCCTCCTATATGTAGACATTCACTGTAGGTTGGATTTTGCAACTAAAGTTTTCTACAGGATGAGATGACAAGTCTCATGACAATGAATAGTTCTTTAATTCCCTTATGGGTTCTGGTAACATGAGCAAGACTCAATACAGCTACAGTCAATGAATCGTCGAACAAGAAGCAGAATCGGCAAGCTCTACTAGAACGCGATCACAAGTGACAAAATGGACGCTGAGGCTAAATCTTCATCAGCACACAAACACACTAATACAACAAAAAGTACATGAAAATATAAATACAAGTTACTCATCTGTTTACTTGTTATGAAATGGACACTGTGGTTGAATACCCCATGCATGGTTATAACAATGTGGCTAGATGAAATGATCTAATGAAAAGCTGTCTTTTGCAGTGAGAAAAAAAAAATTAAAGTGATTTACAGAGCCTATACTGTTAAATGCACGTGGAACAGGGATAATAAGGCAGACATGCTGAGAAATGGCAGTGGTTTCTGAAGAAAATGCAAATACCATGAAGGACATAAAAACCAAGGAAGCAGTCAAAGAAGCCAATGAAAACCTTAAATTAATTAGAGAAATTAATATGTGCAATCAAGATTTTGTGGGCATATTAGGAGAAAACAACCTGAAAACTCAGTGACAAATGGTAAACCTGATGGTTAAAAAAAGAATGGGTAAGACAAAATTTCTCGATGGCTTGGCCACATGGCTTAATCATGATAAGAGCACCAATCGGATTCCAGACTCACGTGATCATGTGACTGAATCTACCACATGTATCAGCATGGCACATCATGATGGTTAGGTAGTTTCTTTGTTTTTAATGTTAAGATGGCCATTACAGCTCATTCTTTACAATATCCAACTGCTGTGAGAATCTTAATTTATGCAATATACAAACAGGAAATAAATACTAAAGGGATGAAAACTCAAGAAGCCTGTTCTCTCTACTGAGCATACCCAGTCACTAGATGATTGTGATACTTCGGTTTCCAGATAATATTCTTTTTCTTATTTGTTGAGAAAGGTTTTTGTAAATTTTTCCAGTCATGCCGTGTACTCCACCTGGTTCCATTACAAGCTTGGCAGTTGTGACCCCATTTTTCTGAATCTTAATAGAGGCACAATTGAAGGGGTAACGTGAAATAGGAAGACAATGGTTTAAAGTGACAAGAAAACCATAACAGATGAACAAATGTCATCTCTGCCTTGAAGGTCGTACTATGTTGAGTCTGTCTACACTAGAATAAGATAATCGTCACTTGGTCACGTTATGAGATGAGGCGCTTTACAGGATGATGTGACAACCGAGAATATCAAGGTGATTAGAGATAAGAGGCGGACAGAGGAAGTGGAACTGGGTGGTGTACAAACTAGCAGGGGAGACAGCAGAGCTTATTAAAAAAAAAAAGTATGAAAATGTTTGTGGATTAACATGATCAGTCACATTGCACTAACACAGCAAAGTGAAGATGTATTTTTTTTTAAATGACGAAGAAGCTTGATAGATGCAAAAATACCCAAATACAGGACTACATTTTGAACAATTTTTGTTTTTCTTTTTCATTAATAAACACTCAAAATATTGACTTACCTGAATGTGTTTTTCCATTTGTCAAGCTTCTGAGTCATATTTTGTGTCTGCTTTTTCTTCTGTAAAATGATATTTCTGAACTCCATACTTACTATTGTGTGTTTTGTGTCTAACAATTTTCACATAACCACCAGAGTTAGACATTTTAAAAATATAAAATGACATTTCTAAACTCCATACTTAACATACCATAGTGTGTTTTGTATCTAACAATATACACTGAAAGCCAGACATTTTTAAAATGTAAAATTACAGTTCTGAACTCCATATATAACTTACCATAGCGTGTTTTGTACCTCATTATCTTCATATATACACCATCAAAGCCACCCATTTTTTTAATAATCCATATACAGTCTCGGTTCTGTCCATCGGCTGCTGCATTCAAATGCAAGATGCCCCCTTCCGATGTGGACACCAGACGATCACAGCCTGCCATGAATAAGAATATCCTTTCAGAACAGAAAATGCCTAGCACCAAATTGCATTGCAATCAAAATCTAATAATTTAACCAATCAAAATCTAACTAATAAACTTTTTTTTTTTTGTTGCATATCCTATTTACAGAACATTGCTGTCAACACCAGCATTTCACTGCTGTTGTTGATATCTTGGCAAGTTGACGTTCAGTAGTTTGCCATTGTTTTCTGAACGACCGGCTCCCTTACCAACATGTTAAAACCCAGCGCAATGTGGTCTGCTGCCAAATTGGTCGCAGCTGTGTTTCGAATGCAGGTAAACGGGCTTACAAATCATGTTCACAAGCCTTAGCGACGGAGAATAAATAACTAACCAATAAACACACTGTAATAAAAGTAATCATACAGAGGTGCTAGTCTTCAGTTGCCATAAGTCACTATTTTAAAGTGGTGGCATACAGAGGTCTTCAGTTGATGGTAGGTCACATTATTATAAGGTGGTGGCATACAGAGGCGTTGGGTCTTCAGTTGATATAGGTCACATTATTATAAGATGGTGGAATACAGACGTGCTAGGTCTTCAGTTACTATTTTTTTTTAATGTTTCACAACCCTTACAGGACGTTGCTGTCAACACCAGCCTTTTTCAGCTGCTGTTGATGTACCAGGCAAGTTTTACGTTCAGTAGTTTGCCATTGCTTTCTGAACAACCGGCTCACATACTCCCATAAGTTACCAGCGCGGCACGAACTGCTGCCAATTCTTACAGCTGCTGTTTTCCCCACGTGGATATACGGTATTACGAACAATGTCGTTAACCCCTTTGCCAGGGTGGTGGCATACAGAGAGATTAGGTCTTCAGTTGATATAGGTCACATTATTATAAGGTGGTGGCATACAGAGATACTAGATCATCAGATGATACAGGTCATTATTATAAGGTTCTAGCATACAGAGGTCCTATTATTCCAGAGCCTGGCTTCACACAGACCAAGGCCTTTATCATCCCACTGGAACATTCTGGAGACCACCTGGCCTTGACCCCCACTGGAGCATAGCGTCACCCACCTTAAGGCCCCCCCCCCCCCCTTGCAGCCCCCTCCCTATATTATTCATCACGCTCTCAAATTGAGTTCATCTGTTTTAGGTCTCCCTCTATTTTGTTAGCCTTTGGGTTTGAGAGAAAATAAATATAACCTGGTGTTCTCAATGTGTCCAATACAAGGCCAGCATCTTTTCTTCACCTCTTGATTCATTGGAAGTAATTTAGTTTTCTCCATAAGCTCCACGTCATATTTTAGTTGTCTCCATAAGCTCCACATGGCGATTTTGTCATGTCATAGTTTAGTTGTCTCCATGAACTCTATGTAGTGATTTTGTCATGTCATATTTTAGTTGTCTCTATGAGTTCTACGTGGTGATTTTGTCATATTCTAGTTCCTCTATTCTGCAATGAATGTTTGTAGTTTATTAGCAATTGTTCAGGTCATTTTGCATGGTAGGTTAGAATGTTACTATTTGCTTTTTTAATAGATCCCAGAAAACTACTGGTATTGTACAAGAGAAAATAACTCAAATCGAGCGGCTTATATGGCAATGAACCCAGACAGGTTTTATTTTCCAGAAAGATTCTCAGTACACATATGAGGCTGCGATGATTCCGAGTCATAAAAAATCATCCTCAACTGGGGATTAGCATGCTGCTGCATGGGTAAGCTAGTATAACATCCACTTTTCCAAAATGGATAATTAAAATAGAATGTAAATGCCACAGGGGAAATGGAACTCATGACCACCACAGCTAGATACTGATTGGCTGCACTTTACCATTGAAACAACATGATCGGCTGTCACTCTACCATAGAAACAACCTAACTGGCTGTTCTACCATAGAAACATTCAGTATATATATCACAAATGACAAATCTTACCTGGCTCGATGTGTGGTATATCCTTCAAATCTGTAACAGATAAAGAGGTAGCGGTCAGTTTTAGGAAAATTTCAGTGACAGCAGGCAAGCACATGTAAGCAGGATGAAAATATATTACTTATTGTAAATGAGAAACCTGACTTTCAAGAAAAATAGGACCTGATGCAAAACACAGGCTATGTCTGATTGGTTGGTTTTGAATACTCTAGAAGAGCTTTAAGTCTAATGCATTAGCAGCCAGGTCATCTGAGCGCCAAAAACTACTGGAGCTAGGTTGGTGCAGAGATTTCTCTCCCAATCCAGCACCATCTCCAATGGGACTTTAAAGCTCTCCCACTCTCCAAGCCTGAAAACATGCAAGGTGTGCAAGGTAGGGACTGAAATTTCACATCTACGGAGAGGCATTTGAGGATATGACCAGCCGAGATACAACATAATACATACACAATGATGGGGATTAGCTGGTAAGGTTTCCTTCACCAGATTTAAGTACTTCATTAATGCCCTGAAGAGGCTGTTTCTACATTTTTTATTTCATTTTTAAACATGAAACTTTTAGTTATGTAAATTCTCTTTCACATATTATCCGTCAATGGAACATAGGCTCTTAACCAGTTAATTCCAAGCCGCCCTGACCCTTGCTATCCCATGCAGTATCCATGCCTCCCCATATCCATTTCTGTGTCAGCTTTTCATGTGTTTTTTAAGATCTTCCTCTATTTATTTTTCCTTGTGGATTCTTGACAATATCCTTTCTAGTGATCCATTTTCTGGTTTTCTTAACGTATGTCCTATACAGTGTCAGATTATTATTATCTTGTCTCTTGGTTCACGGCTATTAATCTGATTCTCTCCATGAGCTCCACCCTGGTAATTCTTGTGTAAATTAGATACACAAAAATCTGTGAAGCATGATCATGGTTATAATATTCAAAGCAGTAAAGCTGCATGTACCGAGTGTTTGTAAAGTCTCACTACACTTTGTATATAGAATAAATTTGAAAAATGAAGTACATGTCAAATAATGTGCTAACAAATTCACTAAATTAGTTACAATAGTCACTGCTATGGTCTGATGCTGTTTTGGGAAAGCTGGAAAGTACCAATGAGGTGTTCATTATAACAGGTGTTGGAAATTTCCCCCACAAGCTTCAAGACATAACTGTACACATCTCTTCATGTTGTCAAATATTTCTGCAACGTGTCTCTTATTTCCATGTGTATCGACCACCATTTTGAATACCTTATTCAACCAAAAATAAATCTTTCTTCCATTGATAACATCATTCTGTTTGCAGTACAAAGAATTACACAAGCAGATGACAGCCATTCACTGTATATTGCTTCATGAAGGACTGTGGAGCAAAATTTTTTAATGACATGTACTTCATTTTTCAAATTTGTTCTACAAACAAAGTGTAGTGAGACTTTACAAACACCCTGTTTCATGGCTCGCCACCTGCTGGCAGGAGGGGTGAACGAATGAATGTTTTTCAAAGGGTTAGAAATTGGACCCTCAGGCCCTTCTGATCTCTCTGCTCTCATACATTTTATTCAAATATCATTTATGAATAGAGATGACTAGCCACCTAATCCTCCTATCCCTTAAGACTAAACAATTTGGTGGTCCTAATTCTATACCCACATCATTTTTCCCCCATAAAGCATTGCTACATTTCAATACCCTCTGCAAACAAAATGGGTCTGGCAACAACATTCACCTGCACCTGAATAATGATTGGCAAACTCTGAAACATTTTCTGACCTAACTGAATTGTACACCGTAAACTTATTTTATTCTCTAAGCATCTTAAATACCTCTAAACTGCTTATTTTGCAATACACAATGAACCTAAATCAAGCACCATATTGGATACAATATAAGCCCAAACCTAGCAACTGTTTCTAGCATACAAATCTGTTTCATTAACTGATCCCACAAAACCTTAGCTACTACATGCTACAAGTGTTGCTGAAACAAAGAAATTGAACGTAGCCACTGGGGAGACCTGATTTTTTTGATTTTTTTTTGGAATCCCTGACCAAATTGTAAAAACTAACGCATCACATGATGGTTGGGATTTTGGGGGAGAGCCAATTACACATGTGGTCCTTGGGACTAAATGAGTTGAGCACATTCAAACACTTATGAAAGATATAAATTCCATTAATATTGTTGATGATAAACATAAATCTTGATAAACTTTATATATCCCATAATTGGTGCCAACAATAAAAGTAAATCCCAATATTTTTATGAAAGATCAACATAAATCCCATAATTTTTGTGAAAGATAAACATCACAATTCCACAATAAATGTTTTCTATAAATGATAAACATACTTGTCATAATTCTTATGATACATTATAAACTAATTGTTAAAGAAAAAAGAACAATCCCATAATTGTTATGAAAGATAGATAAAAATCAGATAACTGATATGAAAGAAGCAAATGCCATATTTATTATGAATGATAAACATACATACCATTAATGTTATGAAAGATCAACTTAAATCCCAAATGAAAATAAACAATTACTATGAAAAAAATAACCCACACCCAAAACACAAAAACAAATTTTTAAAAAAATCAAAAATCACACGAAAGAAAGAATACAATAATTACTATAAATCCCACAACTGGTATGACAAAAACACTCCAATGACTATACAATCACATAATTGTTATGGCAGAGAAACATAAATCCCATAATTGTTATGATAAACCTAAATCCCATAATTATTATGATAGAAGAATACTTTAATTTCATAACCGATTTATTTGTTTTTTTCCGGGATTTGAGATTTAAACATTCAGCACAACCCACTACTGGCAACGCTGATCATATTCCAGTACGAACCTAAGGCCTTGTCCACGTCAATTTGAATGCTGTAATTACGACGCACTCTGAGGAAGAATTACGTCTACTATCTGCATTCTCCAATGCTTGTTCTGAATTTGGTTTAACAATTAACAAAAACAAGACACGGATTATGTCACAAGGTGTACATAGGGTACCATCAATCTTTATTGACGCTGCCGAACTGGAGATAGTAGACCATTTTCCATATCTAGGATCAGAGATAAATAGCAAATTATCCCTAGATCAGGAAATCAACATCAGAATTGGTAAGGCAGCAACATCAATGAACAGGTTAACAAACAAGAGTCTGGGAGAATAGGCAGCTTACTGCCAAAACAAAAGTCCTTGTCTATAAAGCCTGTGTCCTTAGTACTCTTCTTTATGGCAGTGAAGCCTGGTCAACTTACTTACACCAAGAAAAACTTTTAAACAGCTTTCATATGCGGTGTCAGCGAAGAATACTTGGTATTAAGTGGCAAGACAAAATCACAAATACTGAAGAATTGGAAAGATCAGGTTGTGTGGCGGTTTATTCCATGCTCAATCTTCGTAGGCTTAGATGGATAGGACATGTTAGGAGGATGGATGATGGTAGAATACCAAAGGACATTTTATTTTGGGTGAATTACAGATGGGTAAGAGATCTCAGGGTAGGTCTCTATTACGATACAAAGATGTATGTAAGCAGGACGTGATTTATACAGGCATTGATAATGCACATTGGCAGCAAGTCGCCGCTGAACATGTTGCATGGAGGGCAAATTATCAGAAATGAAATAAAGACAAAGGGAAAATATCAGAAATGGAATAAAGACAAAGGAGAAAATGATTGCAAATAAGTCACACACCGAGCATGCGAGACGTAAGATGGTGCATGATGGCGGAAATGACCATGTGTTCTCATGCATCCACTGTGGATGAATCTTTACAGCACGAATTGGCCTTATCACATTTGCTACCGCCATGGGTTGTTGTTATGCCTCTTTGAAGCACAATGTAACAAACTATCGTCTGTCAAGACGGCAAGGTGCCAATGTAATAAACAGAATTAAACATGTTTAACATGAGAAACATCTGCCAAGTACAGAATTGTGTTTAGGCATTATGTGCGCCCACCTAACCGCATTAGCAATTTGATAGTGTCAGACAGATTAATGAAATGAAATCTTACTGGTGAAAAATCTGGCCTGTCCTTTAAACCCTATGAAGTTGTAATCACTGCTCATTCTTCTGCGCTCTCCGGTACAAAAAGTCATGTTCATACTCATTCCACTGGAAACAATGTAAGGTCGAGTGTTGGCTCCATCAATTGTGTTGACAATATTGGCTCCGTCAAACTTCACAGAAAAAATAAGTCATGGTTACAAAAACAATGTATTTAAAATAAATAGATTTTAATATGTTTGTTTTGTCCCAGTTTTCTCAATAACCATTTGTCCCCGTATTCACAGTAACCATTTGTAAGAGTCAGTTTTCACATTAACCACTTATCCTTTTTCAAATTAACTTCTTGTCAGTCAGTTTTCACATTGACCTCTTGTCCCAGTCAATTTTCACATTAACCTCTTGTCCCAGTCAATTTTCACATTAACCTCTGTCCCAGTCAATTTTCACATTAACCTCTTGTCCCAGTCAGTTTTCATATTAACCTCTGGTCCCAATCAGTGTTCACATTAACCTCTGGTCCAAGTCAGTTTTCACATTAACCTCTTATCCCAGTCAGTTTTCACATTAACCTCTTGTCAGTCAGTTTTCACATTAACCTCTTATCCCAGTCAGTTTTCACATTAACCTCTTGTCAGTCAGTTTTCACATTAACCTCTTGTCAGTCAGTTTTCACATTAACCTCTTATCCCAGTCAGTTTTCACATTAACCTCTTATCCCAGTCAGTTTTCACATTAAACTCTTGTCCCAGTTTTCACATTAACCTCTTGTCCCAGTCAGTTTTCACATTAAACTCTTGTCCCAGTTTTCACATTAACCTCTTGTCCCAGTCAGTTTTCACATTAACCTCTTATCCCAGTCAGTTTTCACATTAAACTCTTGTCCCAGTTTTCACATTAACCTCTTGTCCCAATCAGTTTTCACATTAAACTCTTGTCCCAGTTTTCACATTAACCTCTTGTCCCAGTCAGTTTTCACATTAACCTCTTATCCCAGTCAGTTTTCACATTAAACTCTTGTCCCAGTTTTCACATTAACCTCTTGTCCCAGTCAGTTTTCACATTAACCTCTTATCCCAGTCAGTTTTCACATTAAACTCTTGTCCCAGTTTTCACATTAACCTCTTGTCCCAGTCAGTTTTCACATTAACCTCTTGTCCCAGTCAGTTTTCACATTAAACTCTTGTCCCAGTTTTCACATTAACCTCTTGTCCCAGTCAGTTTTCACATTAACCTCTTTTCCCAGTCAGTTTTCACATTAAACTCTTGTCCCAGTTTTCACATTAACCTCTTGTCCCAGTCAGTTTTCACATTAACCTCTTATCCCAGTCAGTTTTCACATTAAACTCTTGTCCCAGTTTTCACATTAACCTCTTGTCCCAGTCAGTTTTCACATTAACCTCTTGTCCCAGTCAGTTTTCACATTAACCTCTTGTCCCAGTTTTCACATTAACCTCTTATCCCAGTCAGTTTTCACATTAAACTCTTGTCCCAGTTTTCACATTAACCTCTTGTCCCAGTCAGTTTTCACATTAACCTCTTATCCCAGTCAGTTTTCACATTAAACTCTTGTCCCAGTTTTCACATTAACCTCTTGTCCCAGTCAGTTTTCACATTAACCTCTTGTCCCAGTCAGTTTTCACATTAACCTCTTGTCCCAGTTTTCACATTAACCTCTTATCCCAGTCAGTTTTCACATTAACCTTTTGTCAGTCAGCAAGTTTTCATTTTAACCTCTAGTTAGTTAGTTAATCGACAGATCATCCTCATTGCACATCGAACCATTCAGTCCATAAGTGCTTGGATCCCCTCCTCAGCAAATCCCGCAGCGTGTAGCGGCTAACGACACCAGTTCTGTGTTGGTTTATCAGTCTTCTTTGGCTTCCTGCGTAGTGTTCTTGTTTGGCCACCCCTCTTTTAATTTGCTGTTCTCGCAGTCTGGCCATGGCTGTAGATTCATAGTCATCACTTGGTTCTCGCAAAAGACTTACTTCTCGTAGAGCATTCAGAATGTCAGCCTGGTCCATGGCGCGTCCGCCCTCCACAGTAGCGTTACCTGCGAGCTTGTCAGCCTGCTCATTCCCTTGTACTCCCGCATGCCCTGGCACGAAGATGAAACTAATCTTTGCCAGCCGAGACCGCTCCAGAGACAGCAACCATTCTCTTCGGATCTCCCCCATCTCTATCCTCTTGAGCATGTTCATTGAGTCGCTAAGGAAACATGCCCTAGTGAATGTCTGTGTCTCGAGCCATGTTATTGCTTTACTTACTGCCATGACTTCCATAGTCAGGCTACTTGTGGTCTCAGCAAAAGCACCAGAGTCCTCCTTCACAATTCTCCCTCCGGCCTGAGCCGTAAAGGCCCATGAGCTTCTCACATGTCGGACGACCGACCCATCTGTGTAAATGACAGCATCACCGTCTAGCGAATTCTCGAAAATCAACGCTTGTACTTCTGCCTCCACAGCTGCCGGGTTTTCTTGTCTGCATTTTCTGTCTAGTTGGATGCAAACTGATAAGGATGTGCAGAAATCTGTTGGCACTTGTACCCACTCCTCGCCAGGTTCTAAGTCCTCAAGTGAACACACCTGTTGAAGAATGTCTTCGGCTTGACCCATCCACGACCGTCCTCTTTTTAACCTGCTGCCCTTCACCTTCATAATTTCACTATGCAGTGGATGTTGTGTGTTTGCGTTAACTCTGAGGTAGGCGTAAGCTCTGCAGACTTGTATTCTGTCGTCAATGGTTGGAAAATCAAGAAGGTAGCGCATCGTCCTGCATTCTGTATCTCTTGTACATCCAAGAATAATGCGCATAGCTTCATTCTGTATCCTTTCCATCCTTTCTATCTGCTTACGGCTGAGAGTCAGGATTGCCATCGCATACTCAAACACAGACATGACCAGCCCTTCGTATAGAAGACATAGATGGCGCTGCTCACAGTTTGCTGCCGCCATCACCTGCATCGCAGCCAATCCCCGCTTGGCCTTTGTTATCACCTGGTCTATGTGCTCATTATAAGCAAGGCTTCGATCAAACCGTATCCCCAGGTAATTCATTGCCTGCGTTCTTTCCACCGTCTCTGAACACAGATTTACAGTTGGTGTTGGAGTGTTGACAATATGATTATTCAACGAGAACCAAGTCACTGTTGCCTTTGTTGGGTTGACCATTGCCCCAGCCTCAACACACCAAGTACTTATGCGATTGAGTTCGGTTTGTAGTTCCACAGCAACCTGATCTCTATCCTTACCCTGGCGATACACTAAAACATCGTCGGCATATGACAATGTCCTACCAGGTCCAGTGATCTGCTCACTGGTGATTCTCACAGTGTAGGCGTTGAACAGTACCGGAGATAATGGTGATCCCTGTGGTAGGCCAGGATATATTGTTGTTGGTTCCGACGTCCAACTGCCACATCTAAAAACTGCTTTCCTTTGGAAGAAGGCTGCAGCGATCCAACTAAGGAGGAATGGACTTATTTTGAGTTCAAGAAGCTGAAGCATTAAAAAATCCAATGGTACTCTATTGTATGCGTCCTCAAGATCAATCGCTGCAGCAAAGGTTTCAATGCCTGAGTGGAAACCTTCATAGACATCATGGGCAAAAACTGCTGCATTGGTCCAGGTTTCTCTTTTTGGACGGCACCCACCCAGGGTAGGTAGGAAAACACCTTGCCTCTCTAGCTGACCTGATATTTTCCTGGCAATTAACTTCTCCAGCAGCTTGCCTATTGTATTCTGCATGGTTTTAACTCGATATCCCTGAATTTTTGTACGGTCTTTGCCAGGCTTCGGCAATGGAATCAGATAGCTGTGTAACCACTCCTCCTTGATGCTAGCACTCCCTATACTGTTGTTGTACATGTCTGCTAGTTCCTCTAGCTCGTTGTCGGTACACCTATTGATGTCGTTGTATCTTATGCCATCTGGCCCTGGAGCGCTGTTGTTTGATCATCGAAGCACAGCCTTGATTTCTTTCACTGTCACTGTGTCTTCACCCGAAGTGTTCTGGACCTTGCACCTGTCTGATGTGACCTCCATGGCAAGATTTCGGCCTCCCATGTCTGTCTGGTTGCTCTGCTCTAGATAGCATTCGAAGAGGGCTTTGCCCTTGTCCTCATCAGTCCTCTGCCAGATGAGGTCAGCACCTTGGACGTCAGAAATGCTCTTATTCTTGACTACACCACTCATGCTTTTATGTAGTCGCCAGAACAATTTCAGTGACTTGTCTGTGCTTACTCTTTGACACACCTCTGCCCATTTTTCACTTTTAACCACCTTGACCAGTTTTTTTAAATAGCTTACTTTTGTGTGCATCTCTCTTTCTAAGTGCATGCAGGGACTGGGATGGCCAGCTCTGTTCTTCTTGGCATTTTGCCGCCATCTTACAGCACCACGTTTCTCCAACCATGCCTTCTCCACCTAAAGATTCCACCACGGTGGCTGCTCCCAGCTTTTTTTCCTGCCCTGAAGCTTTCTGCGCACGTCATGTCTTATTTTACTCACCACATCTTGCCCAGTACTGTCATACTGGAAAGTCTTGACCGTTAACTTGTGCTGCCTGGTTCTGCCTTTCTCCACCAATATGCTGCAAGGGTGGTGGTCGCTGCCGTGGAGTCCTAGGACACTAAATCTACACACTGTAGTGAGTGAAGGAGAAACCAGCGCCAGATCAATAGCACTGTCCTCATCCCCTGGACAGCTTGCTGTCCTGGTGACACAGCCACTGTTGATACAAACCAGGTCATTGGTTTCAAGTGCAGTCTCGAGCTCCTCCCCTTGTGTGTTGGAGGAAATGTTTCCCCATGATCTGCCCTTAGCATTGAAATCACCACAGAAAATAACATTTCTCTCTTGACCTAATATGTCACTTAAGCACTGCCACTTCTGGGAATCCATACTCGCGTTGCGGGCATAAACATTAACCAGCACGAATGGTAGACTGGATTGAACTCTTACCGCCTGTATTTGTATATTGTCACTGTCCCAACTGGACATGTCTAGCTCTGCAGCCACCATGCTGTCGCGAATGAGAATCGCCATTCCCAGATGTTGTCTGTTGTAGAAACATTTGAAGCCGACAATTTGGAGTAACTGATCACCCAGTCTCGTCTCCTGGAGTGCTACAATGGCGCAGTTCCAATACATAATACGGATATTCCTGAGGCCAAGACAGTCACACTTGAGTCTAAAACGTCTTAAACTACCACGCTTACCTTGTCGCTTGCATCCTGCCCGGCGCCCACGCCGTCTTGTTAGGTTGACTGCCAACCGCTCAGAGAACACACGTTGTTCCGCCATGTTGAAAAACCCGAACACCACAGAAACCACACATGCTGCGAAAAATTCACTCAAGGATTGCTTCCCTCGATGCACGAACTCCGTAGCATCTGCGCAGATCTTGAGTAGAAACTCCAGGTTTTACATCCTGGCACACAAACTACACGCAAGAGATGAATAAATCCCTATCCTACGCAAAAAAGTTAACGATCACAAATACAACACGACCGTCCATCGCCATCTTGAAAACAGAAGTCTAGACCTCATTTTAACCTCTTGTCCCAATCAATTTAACATTAACCTCTTGTCAGTCAGTTTTCACATTAACTTCTTGTCACAGTCAGTTTTCACATTAACTTCTTATCCCAATCAGTTTTCACATTAACTTCTGTCAGTCAGTTTTTACACTAACCTCTGGTCACAGTCAGCAAGTTTTCACATTAACCTCTTGTCCCAATCAGTTTCACATTAACCTCTTGTCCCAATCAGTTTCACATTAACCTCTTGTCCCAATCAGTTTCACATTAACCTCTCGTCCCCAATCAGTTTCACATTAACATCTTGTCCCAATCAGTTTCACATTAACCTCTTGTACCAGTCAATTTTCACAGTAACCTCTTGTCCAAGTCAATTTTCACATTAATCACTTGTCACAGTCAGCACATTTTTACATTAACCTCTTGTCCCAATCAGTTTCACATTAACCTCTTGTCACAGTTAGTTTTCACATTAACCTCTTGTCCCAATCAGTTTCACACTAACCTCTTGTCACAGTCAGTTTTCACATTATCCTCATGTCCCAATCAGTTTCACATTAACCTCTTGTCCCAATCCGTTTCACATTAACCTCTTGTACCAGTCAATTTTCACATTAACTTCTTGTCCAAGTCAATTTTCATATTAACCTATTGTCACAGTCAGCAAGTTTTCACATTAACCTCTTGTCACAGTCAGCAAGTTTTCACATTAACCTCTTGTCACAGTCAGCAAGTTTTCACATTAACCTCTTGTCCCAATCAGTTTCACATTAACCTTTTGTACCAGTCAATTTTCACATCAACCTCTTGTCCAAGTCAATTTTCACATTAACCTCTTGTCACAGTCAGCAAGTTTTCACATTAACCTCTTGTCACAGTCAGCAAGTTTTCACATTAACCTCTTGTCCCAATCAGTTTTCACATTAACCTCTTGTCACAGTCAGTTTTCACATTTACCTTTTGTCCCAATCAGTTACACATTAACCTCTAGTCAGTCAATTTTCACATTAACCTATTGTCTGTTTTCACATTAAAATTCTTATCCCAATCAGTTTCACATTAACCTCTTGTCACAGTTAGTTTTCACATTAACCTCTTGTCCCAATCAGTTTCACATTAACCTGTTTCACAGTCAAATTTTCACATTAACCTCTTGTCCTAATCAGTTTCACATTAACATCTTGTCAGTCAGTTTTCACATTAATGTCTTGTCCCAGTCAGTTTTCACATTAACGTCTTATCCCAATCAGTTTCACATTAACCTGTTGTCACAGTCAAGTTTTCACATTAACCTCTTGTCCTAATCAGTTTCACATTAACATCTTGTCACAGTCAGTTTTCACATTGTCTTGTCCCAATCAGTTTCACATTAACCTGTTGTCCCAATCAGTTTCACATTAACCTCTTGTACCATGCATGTTATTTGGCAACTAAGGATGCTTCACCTGTGTACTACCAAAGCATGCAAAACTGACACCAAAATATATGATATTCTAATACAGCAGTTGCCCACATACCATGATACAAAGTACATATGAGGAGAGTTAATCCTTTGCAAGTGAGAGAGATGACGATACACCACTAAGCATGATTTATGACTCAGCATTGTGGGGTGTTTCACAGGAGTCAAACTGTAAGTTAAGAGTTATTTATTATACTTGAAACACTAGAAGTGGACAATGACAATGGAGTATACGCCATTTATGGCAGGATTAGGGCAACCCCGACAGACTACCACCGCAAGGGTCTGAGAGAGCTGTGTAAGAAACAATGTTCATCTTTGCAGTGGGTTAGCTGGGCGGCGAGGTGTGTTCAACAAATAAAGTCTGTGTCATGAATTGGTGTCCATAGTCCGTTTTCAGTGTAGTCAGAAGTGCTGTACATTGGGACATGAGCCAGAAACATTGACAACAACCCACACCCGGTTTATGGCATGCATGTTATTTGGCAACTAAGGATGCTTGCCCTATGTACTACCAAAGCATACAAAATTGACACCAAAATGTGTGACGTTCTGAGACAGGAGTTAAACACATGTCTAACCTTGATTGTAGAAAATGGAGACAATATCCAGTCATCAAACGTCACAGTTATGAACTGGTCCCGTGATAAGCTCTCAAACATATACGTATAGTATTCGTTATTTCTCACATAAGGGCTTGGAAAATTTGGACTCATAAATGTATGCCGCAATGACGGCTCAAACATATTGCCAGTAATATGCTGGATCTTTTCTGAAATTAAGAAGGAATGTGCAAGAATATTAATATGTAAATATAAGTGTATTAAACACTTATTGTTATTGATGAAAGGTTTAAAAGGATGAGGTGTTTAAGGGCATAAAGACTGACTTCACTGCACTGGGTTTTATCTCAAATGCACACTCCTGCAAAGCAGCCGGCCAAAAGTGTTACAGAGCTCAAACTCTAGATCCTGCCAATACCCCCAGAGTCTCCGAGAAAACTGCCTGTGAACCGAATGTAGTCAGCATACAAACCCATGACCCTCAGAGCACAAAGTGGATGGTTTAACCACCCCACCACAGAGACCCCTGATATATTGATTAAAAGAAGCAAAGCTACGGCCCTTTAGACATATCCATAACTACTAACTCCCTCTCTACAAATATCAAAGTTTATGGATAATAATTATCGCTGTTGCTTTCTGATTGAATACAAACCTAGCATACCAATGCCATCAATATTTAGCACTAGTCACAGTTTGTATTATATGTTCCTTCAGTTAGTGTGTAATTGTCTCTCTGCTTCATTGTGCCGAATCTCTTGACAACTTGCACTATTGAATATTATTCTGTTTGACAACTGCCCTCCGGACATCCTCATATACACTGCAACACCCAACAAAGAGCCCCACCGCTAATGGTAGTAGTAGCAGCCTGATTATGTATCCATCTGACCTTTCCTTGCAGTGCTGTATGTTGGACAGATCATGCGGTGACAGTCGTACCATTCTTTCCTGGCAATGATAGTGTATCTTTTCTTCCACAATATTCACATGATCCCAAAGGGTTTGTATTATGCACCAATACCCTACCCAGCCAATCTGATTGCCTGCTTGTTTCCCAGCTTACCAGCTGTGACATATTGAAATCACCCATCCCAGTTACCAGCAGGATCAGGAATTCTAGTGTGCATTACTGAACCAACCCGCATCTTATGGCACGGTTGCATCAGATCTAAATATAGGAGATGTCAAAAGGCTTTCTAGTACAGAAGGGCATCTCAGGAGGGACCGCGGACTGGCTAGCGAGTTACCAACCACCTTAAAGGGGCAGACGCAAACTCTAGCCCCACACATTTCTTGACATGACGGACTAAAGAACAGTTGCATTTTGTGTGAGAGGAACCTTGTGCTTTTCCTCGTGATCTGTGAGGAGAGTGATGGTTTGTGTGGTACCAGCATGGTTTTGGTTGTACCGATTTGTCTGTGATGCGGATGAGAAGATCAGATCCATCAACCTGAGTAAAAGGGCCAGTCTTCATCAGAATCTATGATCAGGAAGCTTTGCCTTGAGGGAATCTTCAAATGTGGTAACCATGTATTATGAATGACTGCCCTGCCTTATTACATCCAGCCGCTCCATGCTCATGGCAGTATTCCAGCACAAACCCATGTCCATATATTTGTCATCACCCGATGATCTAGGATGAACCCATGTCCATATATTTGTCTTCACCCGATGATCTAGGACAAACCCATGTTCATATATTTGTCATTACCTGATGATCTAGGATGAACCCATGTCCATATATTTGTCTTCACCTGATGATCTAGGATGAACCCATGTCCATATATTTGTCTTCATCCAATGATCTAGGACGAACCCATGCCCATATATTTGTCTTCACCCGATGATCTAGGACAAACCCATGTTCATATATTTGTCTTCATCCAATGATCTAGGATGAACCCATGTCCATATATTTGTCTTCATCCAATGATCTAGGATGAACCCATGTCCATATATTTGTCTTCATCCAATGATCTAGGACAAACCCATGTTCATATATTTGTCATCATCCAATGATCTAGGATGAACCCATGTCCATATATTTGTCTTCATCCAATGATCTAGGACGAACCCATGTCCATATATTTGTCTTCATCCAATGATCTAGGATGAACCCATGTCTATATATTTGTCTTCATCCAGTGATCTAGGACAAACCCATGTCCATATATTTGTCTTCATCCAATGATCTAGGACAAACCCATGTCCATGTATTTGTCTTCACCTGATGATCTAGGAAGAACCCATGTCCATGTATTTGTCTTCACCTGATGATCTAGGACAAACCCATGTTCATATATTTGTCTTCACCCAATGATCTAGGATGAACCCATGTTCATGTATTTGTCATTACCCAATGATCTAGGACAAACTCTTGTCCATATATTTGTCATCACCTGATGATCTAGGACGAACTCATGTCCATATATTTGTCATCAACCGATGATCTAGGATGAACTCATGTCCATATATTTGTCATCAACCGATGATCTAGGACGAACTCATGTCCATATATTTGTCATCAACCGATGATCTAGGATGAACTCATGTCCATATATTTGTCATCAACTGATGATCTAGGACGAACTCATGTCCATATATTTGTCATCAACTGATGATCTAGGACGAACTCATGTCCATATATTTGTCATCAACCGATGATCTAGGACGAACTCATGTCCATATATTTGTCATCAACCGATGATCTAGGACGAACTCATGTCCATATATTTGTCATCAACCGATGATCTAGGATGAACTCATGTCCATATATTTGTCATCAACCGATGATCTAGGATGAACCCATGTCCATATATTTGTCATCAACCGATGATCTAGGACGAACTCATGTCCATATATTTGTCATCACCCAATGATCTAGGATGAACCCATGTTCATGCATTTGTCATTACCCAATGATCTAGGACAAACTCTTGTCCATATATTTGTCATCAACCGATGATCTAGGATGAACCCATGTCCATATATTTGTCATCAACCGATGATCTAGGACGAACCCATGTCCATATATTTGTCATTACCCGATGATCTAGGACGAACCCACATTCATATATTTGTCATCAACCGATGATCTAGGACGACCCACGTCCATATAATTCACTTCAACAGATGATTCTAGGACAAACTATGTCCCATTTTCACCAACTGCATAGAATCAATGAAGGACACTAATTATCTTAAACATCCAGCTGCATATCCCAGTCAGCTTATAGTCCAACACATTGTCAAGAGAAGAAAAACATTTCTTTATTACAGATTAATAGATCGAGGGGATGGGAAAGCTTATGGACCACTGCGTGTCTATTTAATGAATTTGGATTTGTGATGTATATTGAAACATATATTTCTTGCACTGCATGGTTTTGATTTTACATGGTTTGGGTTTATAAAGCATTTCACCATTCCTTCTCCATCCCCAGCATTTATTTTCAATAAATTTTGGAATTTGATGGATATCTTGAAGTTCATTTAATTGTGATGTCTGTTCAACAATTGTGTGTTATTACCAAGGTAATTATCACCTATTAGAACATTATAGGAGCTGGGTGGGGCTGGGATACCTCACGTGGGCAAATCATATGATTAGAGAGGGAAACTCCTCTGTCTGCAGAAAAATTCCAGGCTCCTAATGCCTATCTAAGAGAACACTTTTTCATGATTTATTAGTGTAGAACTTGACCATGATTGTCTAGTTATTCAAGTTGGGGGTTCAAGAGCCATTTCTGGTTCTCTTGGGAAGGGCGAAACTTTTAGTGTGGAAACTTTTCTATATCCAGGATTCCCCTAGATCTCCAGAGTTAATATATTTCTACACCACCTCACAGTGGTGAAAGCACATTATTTAAATCACTATACTTGATCTATCACCCTTCGTTGGGGGTGTGGACGTTTTTGATTTTCATCTAACCACCTCACACCAGCATATCCTAGGGAAAATTGCAACAAAAGCTTCCAATCTGATTTTTCGAACGAAGCATGCCACTCTGCATACAGCATGCCCTTCTCAGTGTGCTCTGTGAGTCTGTTTTCTTTTATTTGCATTATTACACAGAAGTCTTTTCTTGATTGCTTGTGCCATTGATTATTCCATTTGAAAATTGCCCAAAACAAGTTATTGCCCCATTGCATATTGCATCATTACATGGAAAAATCATTAAAACAAGTTAGGAAGTACAAGTATCTGGGCAGTGTGTTCACAGAGGATGGAAGACTAGATAAATAAAAATGAGAATACAGAAAGCAATATAAACTATTAAAATAGCCATCAATCATGTGCCATGCCGATAAGCGTGGGCGGTCATGTTCTGCCATCTCACTCAATCACCAGAGTCGTGGATCCATTTCTCTGATTATCGATAAGACTGCAGTACATGATATTCTTGGCATCTGTAAAGAAGGTAGTTTGCCATTGCTTCCCTTCCTAGCAGTGACCATACTGGTCGATGACCATAGCCATTGTCTCCCAAAAAAAGAGATCCTCTGCCTACGGTCGTGAAGTTGGGAGACTATAACCTACAACTATCTGTTGGCTGCTCTTCAACTTCACCCACCACCTGCACACATGGCTTCACGTAACCCTGATCGGGGGACTAAATGGGTACTCCACCTTGCCCAAGGGTGTCCCGTAGGTTAGCGGAGGGAAGGAGGCACCTTACCTCTCCTTTGATAGGGAATACCCCTACCCTACCACCCAAATTAAAATATCACCTATCCTAAAATACCCAAACAAGCAGACACATACAAAAGGCTGATAGATGCTTTATTTGTCCAAAAGCTGTGTTACCAATGCCAGGCATGGACAATCCTAGAAAAACAGTAATAAAATAACATCTGAGATGAGATGCATAAGAAATGCAGCTGAAAAACACGAGATAAGCAAATGAGAAACTAAAAACAAGTACAGAGATAATACCAATTACCGACTTTATAGAACACCAAAGACCTACAGAATTAAATGGTTCAGACATTCGATAGAATGTAATGAAATCAGGCAGCAGGTAGAGTATTCTACGTGAAAACATCAGGATACAAGGCAAGAGGACAACCCAGACAGAGTTGGCTAGATGGAGTAAAACAGACAGACAGACGAAGAAATCAATGTTGAAATTAACAAAAGCAACAAGACAAGCAAATAAAACCATCTACCTCATTTTTCTGCAAACGCTTCACAGAAAAACCATTAGGACAAAAGAAGGAAGAAGACAGAAAAAGTATGTCCCTGAATTGATGAAGACTCCTCCTGAAAACAATATATTAGTCAACAGAGTCCCCAAGTGCTCAGTTCTGAGTCAGCTGACTTATTCTTCGGCTCCCTGCATTGAGCTCTTGTCTGGTTTCAGCTCTGACGTGATGTTCTTGCAGCAGTCTGGTCAGAGTTGCCGAGTCACATTCACCCCTCGAGTTATTTACTTGTCATGCCCCCTTGAGGGCATTCGGGATGTCAGCCTGGTCCATTGCTCATCCATCCCTAAAGCATCTCTCTCTGCTCGTTTGTTTCCTTTTACACGTCTTCACTGAGTAATGGTAACAGGTAATGTAAAGAACCCCTTCCCAGGCTATGAGGCATATTGCATACACTGTGCTAGGCACACATTTGTGCAGACCAATAGGTACTTGATAGGGAGTGTGGTCAATATCATGCCACCCATCTTTATATCCACATTTAAATTTAGCCCCTTGACCCTCTTATCCACATTTCCAGTTCAGTCGCTTTGTTGCAATCACACAGGCGGATTTCATGAAATATGCATCTAGTCCATAACAAGGAAACATTTTCATGTAGTGTTTTTCATGTAGTTGTATCAGCATATGTTTGTTGTTTCTGTGCTGATGAAGGCTTTAGCCACAACGTTCATTTTATTACTTGTGATCCTGTTCTAGTAAAGCTGACCATCTGTTTATATTTTGGTAAATCATTCATGACATCACAGAACATGTTCTAGTACCCATTTTTGGCAGGGGAAACCTGAGAGTCCAGATCAATTTTGGCAGGGGAAACCTGAGTGTCCAGATCAATATTTGGCAGGGGAAACCTGAGAGTCCAGATCAATTTTTTGCAGGGGAAACCTGAGAGTCCAGATCAATATTTGGCAGGGGAAATCTGACAGTCCAGATCAATTTTTAGCAGGGGAAATCTGAGTGTCCAGATCAATTTTTGGCAGGAGAAACCTGAGAGTCCAGATCAATTCTTTTAATAATCGCGGAGATTTGAACACACAACAACTTGGCCAGAGGGCAAGCATAGTAACCATTGTTTTCATGGCTCCCCAGATAAAATAGCAGAGAAGGTGATTAACTAGGGCTTACCTACAGAGGTCAGTCGAAGCATCATAGTGGAGTTTGTTGGCGAGTCATAGTTGCTACAAGCCACAATCTGCAGACTCTTCGACTCAGTTTCAAAGCCGTCAGCAGTCAGGGAGTTTGTAACTCTCCTGCGGCGTGATTTGTAATCACCATCAAACAGGATTAAGTACACGCAGCTGGTTTTATTTTGTAACAGAAGATAAATTAGAGTACATAAATAAATCATTGTTTTAAACAGTGTTTACTTTTAAACAATGTTTATGTCATGTACAAACAATTTTATTTTTGTTTTGTGTCACATTAATGATAGTGACAATGTACAAGATACTTTTCATTTTCCAACATGTAATATAACAATAGAAGGAAGAACACTAAACCAAGCAATAAATGTAAATACCTATTGGAAATCATAGCATCAGATGACAGATGGATGATGGAGATTAGAAGCAAAATAGGTGCGGCAAAAGTTTCATTTCAGAAATATGACAAGTATCTTATGCAATAAGACATACCCTTGAATGTAAGAAAGACTACTGAAATGGTATACAGAACAAACTACCTGTGGAGAAGAACTACATAAGAAAATCATGCTATGTTTTAATTCATAACTTAGCTGTTTAAATCAGAAAAGCTGTTTAATATGAGGAAGTTGATTAATATGAGAAGTTATTTAATATGAGAAACTAATGAGAAGATGGCCATTTGGGAGACTTGGGTTTGAATCCGTAAGGTGAAGGATATCTTTCTGTTGGGAGCAAAAGGAAAACCCTAACCTGCACAGCTGGTGGTGACTGCACTAGCCAGGCAGCCTTAATTCCTCAGGCTCAAGATGATCTGTCTGCCTTCCTCTCGCTCTTTTCCCATCAATCTTCCCAACTGTCACTAGTTCATCATGGTATTTCTCCTCATGTTCCCAAATAATCTTGACTGTCTGCGCCTAATTTCTCGAACACATCCCTTAGTTCTTTTGTCCATGGTCTTTGCATTTTCCTCAAAAACCACATTTCCACTGCTATATATGTTTTTCAGCTTTTCTATTTGTTCAAGCTTTACATGCATATAACATTTAGGTTCCATATAGCACTTCAACACTTTTTATCATTTCAACTGATAGTTTTTTTTTATTGGTCAGTATATTTTCAATCTTGTAAAAGCATAACGATTCTTGTTCTAATCTTTGTAAGATGGCACCTCCCATCAGATGTTATGACTGCTATGAGATAGTTGTACGATTCACTTGTTTAAGAATTTACATGGATGCTACATAGTGGTATTTCTTCTTCTTGAAAAGACCACAATCTCTGCAGACTACCTTCTTTACAGATGCCTAGAATATCACACCTGCCATCATGTTTATTGTCCAAGGTGACTTGATCAAATGTTTTTCCATTCACTGTAATTTTCAAAACTTGCTTGGTACTTAAACATTTACCACAAACAAAACAACTCTGAGAACAGATGAGCAATATCTAGGGCTGATATTTCCTAACTGAATGACAGTTGACTTACTGTGGAGGGCAATAGTTCTCTGCCCATGATGCCTGCCAACATTCTGGATACTCAAACTGAGGTTGAACTGCAGACACTCTGAACCGACAGCTGTCACATGCAGTGAATTCTCCTTCACAAAATTGTGTGCTGGCTGCACCCTGAGCCACATGAACATAGACCAGCACGGAGTCTCCAGGGATGTCCACAAGCACATCAGGTGGGTGTGAGCTGCAGAGGTCATACTCTGTGAACATATGTAAATATGATTAGGATATAAGAAAAGGAAACATACAAAGATTCATCTAAAAGAACACCACTGAAGCAAGCAAAGAGCTTCAAGTAAGAAGTATAATATCAAGTGGCAAATCAGAAGACGAGATCGAAAATAGATGCAATAAGGCAAACCAACTCATTGGACAAATGGCACCAATACTAAAGAACAAACACATATCACTAATAAATACTAAAAAAAGCACTCTACAACACAATATTCCTACCAGCTCTGTGCTACCAATGCCAAACCTGGACAATGACAGAAAAAGAGAAAAGAAAATTCACAACAACAGAAATGAGATTCCTGAGAAGAATACTCAATATATCAAGAGAGAAAATAAATGAAGAAATCAGGACTAAAGTGGGGGTTTCAGTACACTAGATTTCTTTAGAAAACAGCAAGTTAAATGGTTTGGCCATATAACTAGATTACCAACTAACAGTATACCACAACAAGCATTGATGTACAGACCAGATGGAAGCAGAAGAAGAGGCTGAATGTGCAAAGGATGGACAGAGGGAGTAAGAGTCCATGGGAATATTGATACATGAAGCCCATCAGCGGGCACTCTCCCACTATTTATACTTCACCTCGACACAAGGTACAAGTGGAACATGATGAGATGGGATGAGATGATTAGGATATGGCAGAAGATCTAACCAGGGTCACCGTGGTGCAATGGTTAAGCCATCGGCCTCATGCTTGGAAGGTTGCGAGTTCAGATCCCATCATTCAGTTCATGAGTGCAATTTTCTTGGAGACCCCTGGCAATTGTCGCTGGAGCTTGTGCTCTGTACAACCCTTTCAACGACTGCTCTGCGGAAAAAGACCAAGCCATGTGGGATAAAACCTGGTGCAAAGAAGCTGATCCTTGCCATGGACCCAGGTTAAGTTGTAACCCATGGCAATCTCTCATTACACCCGAGAACTAAGAAGCTGATCCTTGCCATGGACCCAGGTTAAGTTGTAACCCATGGCAATCTCTCATTACACCCGAGAACTAAGAAGCTGATCCTTGCCATGGACCCAGGTTAAGTTGTAACCCATGGCAATCTCTCATTACACCCGAGAACTAAGAAGCTGATCCTTGCCATGGACCCAGGTTAAGTTGTAACCCATGGCAATCTCTCATTACACCCGAGAACTAAGAAGATCTACAACTGAGAATATGGTGTTACAAATATGAACACATCAAATAATACAGGCTGAAAGGATTATCAGATTATTTGGGGCAGTAAGCTTATGGCCTACTCTTTACAACCGTAACATACATAATGAAATAACTGAAGTTTAGGGAATTGTCTCCACCACATTCAATCTCAATCATGCAAATTTTTCTGGAAAATTCTTACATATCAATTAATCTAAACTTAACTTGTTTTCATTTGCATTCCTGTTTCAAGGGAAATGTGTCACGCCTGTTATGAACCTCAAAGGTCAGCATACCTTACTTCGGCATGCATTTCGGTCCTCTAGATTCCATCCAAGGTCACGGATTCTATATGCCTGTGGATAGTTGTACTTTTCCCTAACAATTTGTCCAGGACTGCAGCCTTAATGCCTACTCTTTGCCATTCCAAACTGCGGAGGAATTTTTAACTTGCACACAGTGTCCTATTTTTCACCCTTATCCGAAAAGGCTAGGCATCTGACCTCACAACCCAAGAGATCAAGGGATGAGTGATGAGGTATTAGATACCAGTGGTTCTTGAACAAATTCCCAGCCCTAAGCAGGGATTGAACGCACTACCTTCTGAGCTTGGGGTGGCCACAGTATCCACTAAGCCATGGATGTAATATAAGATTATGTTAAATAGTTCAGATACTGACCTCGCTGCATGTCACCAGAAGTTGGGGTAAAGGCTGAAACAAACAAAACAACACCTTCAGAATTCAAGCTGCAGAAACGTACATCTATAATTTGTAAATGTTTTCAAACATGTTAATTTGCAAATGTTAACTTATGATTCAAACATGTTAATTTGCAAATGTTAATTTATGCTTCAAACATGTTAATGTGCAAATGTTAACTTCCATCATTATCATCTTCTACTTCTGCCGTCAAGCGCGTGGGGAGGAATAATTTGCGTTCCAGCGCCCGGTGGGCGGCACTGGATAGTGTCATTCCGTGTGGTTGTACAATGTCTCTGATGTCGTCAATCCATTTTCTTCTTGGACATCCTCGTGGTCTCGTCGCAGATGATCTTTGATGTAAGGCCAGTGATGGTAGTTGCTGGTGTTGCATTCTAACGACATGGCCAAACCACTTGATCTTCTGTCTTTCAATAAATGTGGCACAAGGTGTTGATCCCACAGTCTGTCTGATAATAGCATTTCTTACCTGGTCTCAGATTGTTAAGTTGGCAGCTCTCCTCAGGCATCTAATTTCACAGGTGTTGATTTTGCGAAGGCGTAATTTGGATAAAGTCCAGGTTTGAGATTGGTATCATATGATTGGTGTAAATATGCTGTTTATTATCTGTCGTTTTGCGGACATGGGTATATTTGGATGTTTCAGTAAGTTGATATGTAAGTGCACTAGCTTTTTGACATCTGATTTCGATGTCTCTGTCCAATCTGCCAACTTCTGTGATCATACTTCCAAGATATTTGAATTCTTTAATTTGTTTCAGAGTTGTGCTATTTATCTGTATACTTAGTGGGCCCTGCGATCTGCTAACTCGCATTACTTCGGTTTTGGCTGTATTTATACTCATATTGTATCTCCTGCATGTTGAACTCAGATTATTAATATGATTTTGCAGTCTGCCCTCGTCGCTATAAAACAGGCAGTGATCGTCTGAAATAGAAGTTCATTTATTTCCTGTGGATCAGTTGTTTCATCTGGAGTAAAGATTTCTAAATTTTCTGAATCTGTTCTGTCAAGACATGCTTCTTTGGATATTCTGTCCATGTAGATATTAAATAGCAGGGGAGAGAGCACACATCGCTGCCTCACTCCTGTATTGACTGAACATATCTGACATACCTCCTTGTGTTCTTACTGCACTTCAGCTCGAGTGGTACAATGCTATGATGTTTTCTAGCCGTTGCCCTTGTATCCCATAGTCTTCAAGGATGGTCCATAATTTGTATCTGTCTACTCTATGAAAGCCTTTTCCTGATCTACAAACACAATATTCTGCTGGTCACTATATTCGATAGTTTTTTCCACATATTTGTCTAAGTGTAAATAATGCATCAGTACAACTTTTACCTTTCCGAAAACGGAAATGTACTTTGCTTAACTGTTGTTCAACTACGAGTCTAGCTCTTTGTTCCAATAGTTTTAATGTTAACTTATACACCTAAAATGTGCAAATGTTAACTTAAAACATCTATAATATGCAAATATTAACTTAAACATCTATAACGTGCAAATGTTAACTTATGCATCTATAATGTGCAAATGTTAACTTAAACATCTATAATGTGCAAATATTAACTTAAACATATATAATGTGCAAATGTTAACTTATGCGTCTATATTGTGCAAATGTTAACTTATACACGTATATTGTGCAAATGTTAACTTATGTGTCTATAATGTGCAAATGTTAACTTATACACCTATATTGTGCAAATGTTAACTTATGTGTCTATAATGTGCAAATGTTAACTTATGCATCTATAATGTGCAAATGTTAACTTATGTGTCTATAATGTGCAAATGTTAACTTATGCATCTATAATGTGCAAATAACTTATGCACCTATAATGTGCAAATGTTAACTTATACACCTATAATGTGCAAATGTTAACTTATGTTCCAAACATGTAATTTTTTCAGGATGCCTTTTCATGCCATGAGGCATGTTGGATATATGGTGCTAGCTTCATTTGTTAACTGGCACAGATGAGCAGGCGGGCAGATTGACTAGGTCTGAACCGCTCAGTGGGGACTGGTGCATAAGACATGCGGTCGGGTGCCTTGGTGACCTTGTGTATAAGACATGCGGTCGGGTCCCTTGGTGACCTTGTGTATAAGACATGCGGTCGGGTGCCTTGGTGACCTTGTGTATAAGACATGCGGTCGGGTGCCTTGGTGACCTTGTGTATAATCTGGAAGAACAGGTAGATCATCACAGCCTGGAGATAATAGTGCTGCAGGGAGTTACCTGAGGATCTGGCAAACAGGACTCCCAGATGGACACATAATTAGACTGCTACCGTTAGTATTGGCACTCTTTGCTGGCTGTTGAAGATAAGGATGGAGTACGTGAAGGAATGTCCTGCATGCTGTGATATCGGTTCTTGACTCCACTCAACTCCTATACCATCATTTTCTTATTTGTAAAAACTCACACATTCTGTGTTGGGAACTGAACCAGATCTGCACAAGCCACAGGTAGACAGACACCTTAACCTCTGTGCTACTCATTGTGTTTCTTATCTGAGAAGGTTGGACATTCAATTTACTACCCAACGATCAGCAGCAGCATGACATCCTAGCTTTCCTCACTTTCAAAAACTGCAGGCACCTAGTCACAAACAGATGGGCAGCAAGCAATACCAGCAACATCAGATTCATCAAAATATCAGACAACAGGGAGGACTGCAGAGTCATGGTTGCCAAGGTGATGGCTTGGCATGGGCTGGTTGGCATAAGTTGTATGGCATATAGTTGGCATGAGGTGGTTGGCATAAGTTGCATGGCATAGGGTTGGCATGAGGTGGTTGGCATAAGTTTCATGGCATAAGTTGTATGGCATATGGTTGGCATGGGCTGGTTGGCATAAGTTGCATGGCATAAGGTTGGCATGAGGTGGTTGGCATAAGTTGTATGGCATAAGTTGGCATGAGGCTGGCACAAGTTGGGTGGCATAAGATTGACATTCTGTAGTTGGCATAAGTTGCATGGCATAAGGCTGGCATGATGGGGTTGGCATAAGTTGCATGGCATAAGGTTGGCATGAGGTGGTTAGCATAAGTTGCATGGCATAAGATTGGCATGAGGCTGGTACAAGATGGGTGGCACAAGATTGGCATGCTGTGGTTGGCATAAGTTGCATAGCATAAGGTGGTTAGCATAAGGTTGGCATGAGGTGATTGGCGTAAGTTGCAATGGCATAAGGTTGTCAAGTAGTGGTTGGCATTATTTGGGTGGGATAAGGTTGGCATGAGGTGGTTGGCATAAGTTCATGGCATAAGGTTGGCATGAGGTGGTTGGCATAAGTTGGGTGGCATAAGGGGGATGGCATAAGTTGCATGGCTAAGGTTGGCATGAGGTGGTTGGCATAAGGTTGGCATGAGGTGGTTGGCATGAGTTGGTTGGCATAAGGGGGATGGCATAAGTTGCATGGCATAAGGTTGGCATGAGGTGGTTGGCATAAGTTGCATGGCATAAGGTTGGCAAGAGGTGGTTGGCATTACTTGGGTGGCATAAGGTTGGCATGAGGTGGTTGGCATAAATTGCATGGCATAAGGCTGGCATGAGGAGGGTGGCATAAGTTGCATGGCATAAGGTTTGTATGAGGTGGTTGGCATAAGTTGGGTGGCATAAGGTTTGCATGAGGTGGTTGGCATAAGTTGCATGGCATAAGGTTTGTATGAGGTGGTTGGCATAAGTTGCATGGCATAAGGTTTGTATGAGGTGGTTGGCATAAGTTGGGTGGCATAAGGTTTGCATGAGGTGGTTGGCATAAGTTGGGTGGCATAAGGTTTGCATGAGGTGGTTGGCATAAGTTGGGTGGCATAAGGTTGGCATGAGGAGGTTGGCATAATTTTGTCATGAGGTGGTTGGCATAAGTTGCGTGGCATAAGGTTTGCATGAGGTGGTTGGCATAAGTTGGGTGGCATAAGGTTTGCATGAGGTGGTTGGCATAAGTTGGGTGGCATAAGGTTGGCATGAGGAGGTTGGCATAATTTTGTCATGAGGTGGTTGGCATAAGTTGCGTGGCATAAGTTGCATGGCTTAAATTGGGTGACATAAGTTGGGTGGCATAATTTGCATGGCATAAGGTTGGCATGAGGTGGTTGGCATAAGTTGTATGGCATAAGGTTGGCAAGAGATGATTGGCACAAGTATGGGATGGATTGGAGTAAGTTGATTGAAGGCCCATACCCCAATGGGATGAACACAAAATAATATGACACTGGTTAACAGCATGCCAACTTTATTTCTGTAAGCATTTCCTGATACCAATCTGTCACTGGGAATGGTGGGGAAAATCCTGAAATAATGTTGACACTGGTTAATATATTGACCACCTTAATTTCCCAGAAAATTTCCTGAACCCATTTTAGACTAATTATGGTGGACAAGTGGGGAAAATAGTCTTTCCATTTTTGAAGAGTTAAACAAACTTACCACCAGTTGCCACAAACAGAACTCCTGATACCAGGACAGCTAAGCTTGGGTAACAAGACATGCTGCTAGGTATGTTGACTGCATAATCCATGGAGAATGAAGTCAGCACAAGGCAGTCTGCGGCTTTACAGGGTGAACCTGTAACATTATATTTCAAGGATAAGTAATACAATATCTGGCATAAGAGCAGATTTACTTTATTTCGGAATGTTCACTTCAGGTTTTATATTGTCTCAATGGTGAAGGTTATGTGAAATGAAGGTTAAAGAAATGAATAAAAAATATGTCAGACTGCGTGAACAAATTAAAAGAGGTGTGGCCAGATAAAAAGAATATCCAGGAAGACAAAGAAGATTCATAAACCAACCAAGAACTGGTGTCACGAGCCGCTACACGCTGTGGGTTTTACTGAGGAGGGTATCCGAGCACTTATGGACTTTGGTGCTGTTTTGATGTGCAACGAGGATGAGGTAAAAAAAAAATGAACAATAACTCTGTGATTGAGGCTCTAAAGGGAAGCAAAGAATTGTAACATTAACCTACTTTCAGTCATATGAGGCAACAAAGCAGGGTTCGTCTTGGCGCTGGCTACCCTATCTCATAGAGACAACTGTAGCCACCAATCCAACCAAAATCATGAACACATCTTAACCCTTTACCGGGCATAGCGTCCGAATGGTCTTTACCCCAGAACGGGCAATGCGCCCGAAAGCGTCCGAGCTACTAAGAGCATTGTAAAAACGTGATCTCATGGCTTTCCAAGACTTCTGATTGTCTACTTTCAATTTTACCGATAGCTTGACAACGAGGCCACCATTTGCAAGCATGTAATTGGAATTTGAACAGATTTTTAAAAATAGTTTTCGGGGATTTTACGCTTAGTTTTTCAAAATGGATTTTGACGATTCTTCAAGTGATAGCCAAGATTTCGCTGGGTTCAATCTAAGTGACATTGAAGGGCATGAAGTTGACTATTAATTGGAGCTAGGTATCAGTGATCAACGTTAGCAGTCATGAGTCGGACTTTAAAGAAATTGATTCTGATTCTGAAAATGTGTTTGTAAATTGCTGTATAAATGATTGACAATCACAAACAATATGTTGTATTTTGTAAATATTTGTGTTCATGTAAGGATTACTGGCAACATTCACGTGAGTAAAATAATCTGCATGCTTTTTCCTTTAGTTTGCTTTTTATTTCATTAACATCCATTGACTAAAACGTTATATGTGATGTTTTTACTAACGTAACCCGAAATTTTACCGAACCTGAAAAAATCTTGCCCGTTCAGGGCTTAAAAACGGACAAACGTCTGCCCTGTAAAGGGTAGCCACTTTAGTAACTTTTTCTAAATTGCTTTTTAATTATATAACCTGCATAGTTGGATAGCTCTTTAAAAAACAAATCCAACGATACCTTATTCAAGTCTGTAAGTCAATTTGAAGCCGAGATATTAATGTTTGTGTGTAAGTTTATCGTTTAAAAGGGGCATGTAGAAGAAAAACGATTTTGACCTTTCACTTTTTGTAACCCTACCTACACTGTCACACAACTATCGGTTTACACTGTCACCAAGGGAGATTAACACAGCAGCCTGTCTAACTCAAGGAAAAATAACTCTGCTGGTTTATATATACACTCATGCACACAGACATATACATCTTCATGTCATCTGTGTGACATCAGACAGCACGTGCACTGCATGCAGTGAGTCTTGTCAACCAGCATAAATAAATGCATTTTGACAAAAGATGTTCCGTTGGAAAGATGAAAAATTATCACTGATCCGGCCCATGCAGAGTGATGAAAATTTATACACAAATACTAAATTTGACGCTGAAGGCGATCATGCATTCATTGGCATGCAAATCACTGTGAATATTCCATAACAATATTAAATAGTCAAATACTCTCTGACAAGGAAACAGCTATTTTCAGCCATTGAAATATCACATCAGAGCATGTAATTTTCATCATTTTAGTTTAGGATGACCCTCCCGACTTTAATAGTCAAAAATGACAAGATTTACATAAAAATGGATGATACATCTAATAACACATACTAGAACAAACAAATACACCTACATAAAACATGAATTGTGAGTCTACTTATGTCTGAAAAAGTCACTCTGTATCTCTGTGTAGGAAACAAATTTCAGAAACACGAGATGTACACACGTAAACCGAGGAGGGAGAAACTATATAAAGTAATCAGTACCTGTTTTAACGCGAACTTGAAATATTCGGGAAATTTAACACCACAAGTACTCTAAACCTACTTAAACCGGAGACGCAAATAATAAATGCCGAACAAAACCGCAAATATATTTCCGTTAAAATGCGGCAATCTGTAACGTAGTGGCTAGTAAAGGGTTAAGATAAAGACGTTGAGAAGAATGATAATAGAATAACTAGACAGCCTTGTCACTTGAACCCACAGAGCAAATGAAATAGAGAACTAAACATTATCATCATGTCAGCTGGACAAGGCACTTGATGATAAATGATGAGGAAGAGAAGTAAATTTGTGCCTTGGACCCGCAGGGCAAATGAAACACGGAGGGCAAATGAAACATGGAGGGCAAATGAAACACAGAGGGCAAATGAAACACAGAGGGCAAATGAAATGCAGAGGGCAAATGAAATGCGGAGGGAAAAGAAACACGGAGAACAAATGAAATGCGGAGGGCAAGTGAAACATGGAGGACAAATGAAACACGGAGGGAAAATGAAACATGGAGGACAAATGAAACGTGGAGGGCATATGGAACGTGAAGGACAAATGAAACACAGAGGGCAAATGAAACACAGAGACCTAAACCACATGGAGAACATTAGAGACATTAATATGAAAAGAATGAGGTGCAAGTTGCAGGAGATAAAACACAGGACTGCTGGAAATTAGTTTAAAGGGGTATTCCCCCTCTATGGGATAAAAAGCATTACTAATTTGCTGTGAATGAAGGAAGCAAATAACAGACAACATTTGAGAAACAAAATAGCTACACCAGAACTGCTCCAATTGAGAAGCCGAGAGAAGAATTCAGCAGCTGCTGCTTCTGCCCTTTATCTAACAATGAAACATAAACCCTCAATGAACTCGCACCAAACTTTCACCTGTTATTTCCTCCCCAAAATATTCATCTGTCTCTAATACTCTAATATAAGAAGGAGAAGGAGGCGAAGAAGGAGGAGAAGGTGGAGGTGGAGCAGGAAGGAAGGAAGGCAAGCAGGCAGGCAGGCATGCATGCAGGCAGACATGCAGGCAGGAAGGAAGGAAGGAAGGAAGGAAGGAAGGAAGGAAGGAAGGAAGGAAGGAAGGGGAATAGGGAGGAAGGGGAATAGGGAGGAAGGGGAATAGGGAGGCAGGGGAATAGGGAGGAAGGGGAATAGGGAGGAAGGGAGAAGATGGCGAGACGAGTGAAGATATTGTGACTAGGGCAGGGCGAGAGAAAAAGGAATGATCATGACAATAATGAAGATAATTTGACTAGCAGTTGTGAAATCCCCCCCCCCCCCTCTCCAACATCTTGCCTTCAATAATCTACAGGTGTTAATATACAGGTGTTAATCTAGAGGTGTTATTTAACACCTAAAAAAGTGACTGCAGGGCTTAATGCATCTGACCATCCAGCGCACTGATTGTGGGGTCAGGGGTCCAACCCCTACGCCAGTCATTTGGACTTCAAAGGTGACATATTTTATGCCCAACAAAAAGTAAGTTTGGACCAAACAAAACTGGATGGCAGAAAATGGGAATTATGGGATGTGTCCCAGTTATGACTTACAAGTTGTTAATGTGGTAGCAGACATGTATTATATCACAATGACAAAATTTCAGCGATATTTAAGCCCATGGCAGATAAGGGAAGTCGCTTAAGGCAATTGATATTCTCTGGCACAGGAACGGAGCATTATGGGGGTAACCCTTTGCCATGAAGTCAGAACCACAACTAACTAACTAAGTAACAACTTAAGACAATTAATCATCCCATGACAATCAGTTAATAAGAAAGCAATGGCAAACTACTAAAGGTAAAATTGCCTAGAATATCTTCCTGGGGTTGTGGTTGATCGCAAGGTCCCGCAAAGGACATTCAACACCTGGTATTGGATTAACCTATGACGTGCAGCTGGCCCCGCGTCAGGAGGGGATATCTACAAGCTGTTGTGGAAGGTTATCCCAAAGTGACAACCTAGTAACCTGAGACAGGGCAGACAACTAATACCCCTGTAACCTTTATCTGGCTTACAGATGACACCAGAGAACAGTGACAACATACGGCAGCCATAGTGGCATAGTGGGTAGTGTGCTTGCTAACCATGTCAGTGGTCTGGGTTCAACCCCCAACAGAAGCTGGATTTTCCCCCTATCAGCATGGCTCTGGGATTGATTCAGCCCCAAAGAAATAGGTGACAGATCATTTTCACAACTGTGCAGGAAGGAGATGTGACAAGAAAGGGAACTGGCTACCTGACCTCCTAGGTCATGACCTAACATTTCACAACCCAATGGCAGCAATCTGATATGGACAACCTGTACCTTCTACTGTCCCAACCAACTGTTCACTTATAAACCTGCTTTATCCTAACTGTTTAATACTTTAAAGACACTTCTTAGGATTAAATGAGTTAAACTAACAACTTTAAATTGAGGTAGTAAGTCAGCATGGCCGAATGGATAAGCACACATGTTCTTAAACATCCGGTGTGCTGATAACGAGGTCAGGGGTTCAACCCCTACACCGGACAGTTGGACTAAAATGTTCATCCTTGACTTGGGATGTAAATTACAAGTACCTCTGAAGACGGAGTGGGTTCGCCTAATGGTGAGGGACACTGTTAATAGGGAAAGCTAATTCACGTGCAAAACTCAGTACAGCACTACTAGAAGTAGTGTGTATGGACTACGCTTGAGTTCAAAGCCAACAAGCGCCCCAAAATAATTGAGTTACAGTAGTCATTTTGGATACAATGGGTTAAAGTAACAACTCTGAACACAATAGGTTAAAGTAACAAATCTGAATACAATGGGTTAAAGTAACTTCTCAGAATGTTTAAATTACTTTAGACACAATGAGTTAAAGTAACTTCTTTAGATACAGTGCATTAAGAAAAGACTTCATAGGACAGAATGAAAGTAACAACTTCTTTGGAAACAGCATATTAAAGTAATAACTTCATCTCAGGATTGAATGAGTTAAATTAACTTTGGATACAGTGTATTAAAATAATGACTACATAGGATTTAATGAGTTACAGTTAACTTCAGATACAATGAGGTAAAGAAAAATTTCTTTTAATACAGCGAATTACAGTAATGACTTCATAGCATTAAATGAGTTAAAGGTCTTCCGGTCAAGATGGTGACGGATGGTTGTGTTGTTTTGTGACCGTTCCCTTTTTTCGCGTAGGAGATTAATATTTTCATCTCTTGCGTGTAATTTGTGTGCCAGGATGTAAAACCAGGAGTTTCTTCTCAAGATCTTCACCGATGCTACGGAGTTCGTGCATTCAGCGAAGCAATCCTTGAGTGAGTTTTCGCAGTGTGTGTGTTTCTGTGGTGTCAGTTTTTCAACGTGGCGGAACAATGTTTGTGTTTCGTGCGGAGGGCAGTCAACCTAACAAGGTGGCGGGGAGGCCAGAAGAGGCAAGGCAGATGAGGTGAAGCAAGGCATTTTAGACTCAAATGTGATGGTCTGGGCCTCAGGATGTATTCTATATTGGAACTGTGCCAGTGTAAAACGAGGCCCTATTCCGGAAAACCTGGTATACAGGAACGACATTATAGCGCTTCAGGAGATAAGACTGGGTGATCAGTTACTCCAAATTGCTGGCTTCAAATGCTTCTACAACAGGTGACACCTGGGAATGGCGATTCTCATTTGCGACAGTATGGTGGCTATAGAGCTAGACATGTCCAGTTGGGACAGTGACGACATACAAATACAGGCGGTTAGAGTTAAATCCGGTCTACCATTCGTGTTGGTTAATGTTTATGCCCATAAAGCGATTGTGGATTCCCAGAAGTGGCAGTGCTTAAGTGACATATTAGGTCACGAGATAAATATTTTCTATGGTGATTTCAACGCTAACGGCGGATCATGGGGAAACATTTCCTCCAACACACAGGGGGGAGGGGCTCGAGACTGCACTTGAAACCATTTACCTGGTTTATATCAACAGTGGCTGTGTCACCAGGACAGCAAGTCATCCAGGTGATGAGGACAATGCTATTGGTCTGACGCTGGTTTCTCCTTCACTGACTACAGTGTGTAGATGGGGTGTCCTAAGGTACCATGGCAGCGACCACACCCTTGCAGCATATTGGTGGAGAAAGGCAGAACCAGGCAACACAAGTCAACGGTCAAGACTTTCCAGTATGACAGTACTGGGCAAGATGTGGTGAGTAAAATAAGGTGCGACAAGCGCAGAAAGCTTCAGGGAAGGAAAAATAGCTGGGAGCAGCCACCTTGGTGGAATTTTGAGGTGGAAAAGGCCTGGATGGATAAGCATAGTGCTGTAAGGAAATGGCAAAATGCCAAGAAGAACAGAGTTGCCCATCCTAGTCCCGGCATGCACTAAGAAAGAGAGATGTACACAAAAGTAACCTATTTTTAAAACCTGGTTAAAGTGGTTAAAAGTGAAAAATGGGCAGAGGTATGTCAAAGAGTAAGCACAGACAAGTAACTGAAATTGTTCTGGTGACTACGTAAAAGCATGAGTGGGATAGTCAAGAATAAGAGCATTTCTGACTTCCAAGGTGCTGACCTCATCTGGCAGAGGACTGACGAGAACAAGGGCAAAGTCCTCTTCAAACGCTATCTAGAGAAGAGCAACCAGATAGACATGAGAGGCTGAAATCTTGCCAAGGAGGTCACCTCATATAGGTGCAAGCAGTGTTGCCATCTCCTTTTTATGAAAAAGCACCAAAATCGACCCAAAAAAGCACCAAAATTGTTTGGAAAGCACCAAAAAAACAAGCACCAACGGTTGTTATTAAAAATGTAACAAAGTAGCACATTATAATTTATTATTATCACTTCATATTACAATGAAGTTTATTCCAGATCCGCCAAATCCCAATCAGAACTACTCTTGAGCAAAAAAAAGCACTAAATTGCAATATTTTTTGGGAAAGCACTAAAACAAGCACTGGCGGTATTCATTCAAAATGTTATAAAGTAGCACATTATAATTTATTATTATCACTGAATATTAGAATTAAGTTTATTCCAGATCTGCAAAATCTCAGTCAGACAACTCCTCTTCAGTTTCTGTAGCTATTTCCTGCTGTGTTTGCTCCTGCGATGATGATGATGATGATTGAAAGAAACGTGTATATGCCTCCTGTGATCAAATTTTTCATAGTCAAAACAGCTGTCAAACTCTTGATGCTCAGTTTGTTCCGCAATTTTGATTTTATAACTCCCATCTGACTGAAAATACGCTCCACGTCCACATTAGAATGAGGTAAAATGAGCACAGTTAAAGCTAAATCTGTAAGATCTTGGAAAGGATTTTCACCGGTAGCATCCCTGCATGAGGCTATTTCTGCCCACAATCCAAGTGTGTCAGAGGTCTGTGTCCACTGCATATGATGGAGTTTTCTCCACTGGAAATCGATACGGGTGAGAGTAGCTGCATCTTCTACAAATATTTTAGCAAGATCCAGTATACAGGGCTTCATTGGCTGTAGACATTCACTTCCATTAAGACATGACATGGACTGCAACACTCAAACGTCATCCGGCAAACGTAAATGCAGCTGTGTCAACAGCTCTGTTAAAAACTGTATGCACCTTCCACGAATTTCTTTCTCATCAGGAAACGTGTAGCTTGCTATTTTCTTCTCAATGGGGGATGTGTTGGTGGGTGGGGATGTGTTGGTGGGTGGGGATGTGTTGGTGGGTGGGGATGTGTGTGAGGGATGTGTGTATTGGTGGGGAGATGTGTGTATGGGGATGTGTGTATGGGGATGTGTGTGTATATGGGTAGGGGTGTGTGGTTAAGGGATGTGTGGGTGGGTGGAGGATGGGTGGGTGATTGTATATGGGTAAGGGTGTGTGGTTAAGGGATGTTAGGTTGCGGGATGGATGGGTGGAGGATGTGTGGATGGGTAGAGGATATGTGGATGGGTGAGTGTGTGTAGGTTAGGAGATGGTGGGGGATGTTTGTATGGGTGGGCTCGGGATCTGTGAGTGGGCTGAGGGAGATGGGAGATTATGTGGGTGGGTGCGGAATTTATGTGTGGGTAGGTGCAGGATATGTGAGATGGCGGGGAGATGTGTATGTGCGTAGGGGATGTGTGGGGGGTGATTGTTGGTGGGTAATGGGACGGGTGGAGGATATGTGAATGGGTGGGGAGATGTGTGTGGGTGGGGGATGTGTGGGTTGGGAAATGTATGTGTACTTGGGGTGTGGGTGGATGGGATGTGTGGGTGGATGGGATGTGTGGTTGGTGGGAGTGTGTGTGGGTGGGGAGATGTGTAGATGTCGGGATGTGGTGGATGGGTGGGAGGATGTATGTGTGCCTGGGGTGTGTGTGTCATTGGGTGGGGGATGTGTGGGTGAATGGGGGATGTGTCTCATAACATGGTAATATGCATTGTTTATGTTTACAAAATTCATTTGACAATGTTTTTCCTATGCACTATTGATGAACGAAAGATGAGTGATTGGAAGGGCCGAATGTAAGACGGGCCTGCGTGCCCAATTTGTTACCCTTTGAAAATAACGTCTGTTCGTTCATTCAAACTCATAACCTAGATTGGGATTAGGATCTAAATAATCTTGAATAGCATCACTTTCTGTTATTTTTTTCCCAGGAATAGCAATCTTTGAACTGATAGATTTTTTCCCCAGGAATAGTAATCTTTGAACTGATAGAATCAGTGAGTTGGACAAGATCGCTGAGTAGATTTGTTGGATCCTGTATATCTGCTTTGAATTTCTTATTCACACTTTGAACTTCTACAAGAATATGCTATAGAAATATAAGAAACACACAGTTTTTCATGTCACTAAACATAGAATGTAGACGTTCTGCTGTATAACAGTCTTGCTACATCAAAATGAGTTCTGAGCTCGACCCACTGCTGCAATATTCTGACAATGGCAGACTGAATGGACATCCACCGTGTCTGGCTTAACTGAACAACCTTCAACAGATGTCCATCATTTATTGAAGCAAAAAGCTCCCTGTACTTTGCTTGACGAAGATTTGAGTGAGAAAACAGGTTATATGTTTCTCTAATCATGAACTTTATGTTCCTGGGCAGACAAGCAGCTGCAACCTGTGACACTGCCAGCTGAAGGGAATGACATACACACCTAACTAGTACCAGATGAGGAACTTCAGATTTTAATTTTGTATACACGCATTGGAGAACATCGTGACAACTGGAAAGATCAAGGGGAAGAGAGGCAGACCAAGAGAAATCATGCTGGATGGATTGAGACGGTGGATGGAGGAATACCATCAGCAGAGTTGATCCAGAACACCAACGACCGAGACCTGTGGAGAGCCATATGAAATCAATAACATGAAATACCACCTAATCTGCATTAGTTGAAAAAAAAATGTGTTAATTATCCTGGACTCCTAGGCTGTTATTACACTAGTGTTTACATGTCGTGTTGTGTATTTGCATAGAACATGTGTTGTGTATTTGCACACAACAACTTATGTTGTGTTCTATATTTACATACAACAATATATGTTCTCTATTTATCACTTATATTTTCTCACCCAAGTGACAACTTTGTATTTGCATCCACACCCTCAGGGCTTCATTTCCACTTTCCAATACAAATGTATGAATCTTTCACAGGGTACTTCACATTGTCAGATTTGTTTAATTATAAAAGAGCAGGACTTAATAAAGACTGAAAAATCATTGCCCCCCCCCCCCCCCCCCATTCAAGTAAGTTTGTATGTCTGTGCTTATAAGGCAGATGTCCAGTTACACAATGCTATTTTTCACTCACCAAATAAATATATTTAATAGTAATATGAACATCCCTGCATAATGATATAATCATTGGCAGCTACACGGGGTAATTCCACTTCATTGTAATTTATTATACAGTTATTATATATATATATACAATTTTTAAAAATAAAGCTACAAACATCACAGAATATTGTTAATAATAGTATTATTATTGCATCTTCAATGTACTGCTTGTTCGACAGATCAATGGATATCCGATGTGAACATATATAAGTAACCAAACCTGTCCTGTATGATGATAAACAGTCATTGGCACCTAGAGAGGGTCACTCAACTGAATTGTGGTGTATAAAGGTACGAACATCACAAAATATGCCTGTCTATTAATAACTTAATATTAATACTAACTAGTATATGATATATTAATTAGTATTAAATAGTATTACAATAGTATACTAACTACGTCTTCAATGGCTGTGAATGAATAGAATAGTGCGATTTTGTGAACTCAGAAATAATATGGTGTTTATTATATTTATAGTATTATACAATAAACTTTATAATTATAAAATAAACATTGGGCACATTTGCCACCTACGTCCGCTCGACTGTAATTTATAAAGTATAAAGCTGCAAACATCACACATACAGCTATTAGTTATTATTACTACCACCGCGTCTCCAATCAATGCGTTGAAGAAAGGGTCAACAGCTGTGAACGAATCTCAGAATCAAAACAAAGCAACGAGCTTGACACGATTAAGATTAAAGCAGACGAACACGCACCACAATGTATTTTAATGAATATGGTTCAATACCTGAATTGTCCGTTTTACGTAGAATTTAATTGTGTACCCGACCAGACACAGCATTGCTTTTCACGGACAAAGAAAGCATTACATTAGCAAAAGCCCGTGTATGGTAGATCAGTTTGATCAGGTGAGTGGCATGTTAGGTAAGGCTAAGGACTAAGGAGTGTCGTCCTTTCTTTGCCTGGCCTCCGTTTGCACGGGCCCACATAAACCATGTCACAGGTAGTAAATATGCAAATTTGATGTACCCGGAAGTACTACCTCAGGAGGGGAATACACGGGAATATCAACTCAAAACAATGTACTGTATTGCACTATTACTATTACCTTGGTGAATTTAAACCGAAGACATACAAAAAGTTGCACGATTTATTGCCTGGCATACTTTGCTGCATCTCGGCAGGAAATCATCGTTGAGGAAACCTTAAGGTCACTAACACTGTACATACATTCACAAAAACTTATTGGCGCTTATAGAAGTAGAAGGAAGAACTATAATCACAAATTTGTTTCTATTTCTATTAGGCCGGCGTTGTGACTTAGTGGCAGTGAACGCGTTCCACAATAATAGCGACACACCAAGTCGAGGATACGAAATCGCTAAGGGAGATTTGGAAGCAGGCCGCTTTGCGTCATTTCGATGGTATGAGGCGTCGGTCGTTCAGACAGCAATGGCAAACCGTAAACGTAAAATTGTCTTGTAAATTACAAACATAAGTGCTGAGGTTAATTGCGACGTCCTGTCACGAACATGCAACGAACTCCCAACTTCTGTGAGCGCCAGTCAATATTTGTGAACGTGTGTCTATGCCACCTCAGAGGGGATTCCCGTTGGCGCAGTAGCTTGCACGCCTGCCTGTCGGCTGGTTGAGGTTGTCATGTGTTCCAATACCATTTATTGTGGAATGGCTCACCTCGCTTCACAAGTCACATATTGCGAGAATTGTATGGATTCTTTGCACTGGCCATGCGGGAGTGGGGGGAAGGGTGTGAAGAGGCTGATAGGCTGGCAGGGAATGTACCTCTTTGTGGTAGATTACCTTTGAACACGTGAGAGGTGGTCGTGCGCCTGTGGGACCAGATGGAGAAACAGACTGAGAACCCGTATGTGGAAAGGATGAGAATGCGGGGGATTGGCAGGGGTTCTGTTAGTATCTTCTTCTTCTTCTTCTTCTTCTTCTTCTTCTTCTTCTTCTTCTTCTTCTTCTTCTTCTTCTTCTGCGTTCGTCCGGAATGTTGTTTTAGACGTAATTGCGCTGTGTCAGTTTACAACAGAGCTGCGATACTTGCGCCTTTTGGACGACACATCCGACTTCTGCGGGCATTTGTTGACCGGGTTAACCTTTCCGGATCTGTTAGAATCTCAAAACTCAGAGGAAAGACCAGGAGAGCTTTCAATCAGACTGAGATAGCGATAGGAACGATTAGTAGTGTGACTCTTCGCTGGCTGTTGAACGAGGGAGCGGAGCGCACATGGGAATTCCTGAGTGCAGTGATGTTAGTTTTAAGCTCAACTCAACTTAACAACTCAATACCCATGATTGTTTGATGTGAACTGGGATCCCAGGTGCCGAACATGGCTATCAGGACACGTTCTGGGAAGCAAAGGCGGCCTGTTTGATACTGACTGCACTATCAATCGACTGCCAACTGATCTATGTGAAATGTAGATTGTATTTTTAATGAATGTGCAGTGTTTGAAAATATTGCCGGTCCAAGTTTTGTATTCACCCTCTCTAAAGTTCATGCAACATAATAAGTACATATAAAACTTAGACCGGCAATATTTTCAAACACTGCACAATCATTAAAAATACACCCTGTATATGGCAAGCAGCATGCACTCCTAGACCTCGAGGCGCGGGACAGGGTCTTTTTTAAACTGTCCACTTGGAGAGGTCGCGTGGCTGTGAGGTTAAACGCAGACTCTCTTCTGACGGCGGCGTGGTATGTTGGTTCCGCACACAGTTGGACTGACAAAGTTGACTTCTAGTTCAGACACAATGGCAAACTACCGAACGTTAAACAGATTAAATCACAAACATCCAATCAAAGCTGGAGCAGACTGCATAGGACATGCCAATTTTAAACCACGAAGGAAACACGCACTGGGAGTCTCCATGCAGAAATGGTCAAGTCGTCTGACTCGGGCTCCGAAGGTTGTGGGTTCGATTCCGGGCCGCGTCCTTCGGTTCACGGGTGCATTTTTTTCGGAGACTCCTGGGGTCGTCGCTGGAACTACGGAGCTCGTGCTTTGTGCGACACTTCCGAGAGGCCACGCTGCTGAAAGCGACAGCCATATGGGATAAAAACCCGGTGCAATGAAGTCGACCCTGTCGACTTTTAAGCGACTTTTTAAACACGCACTAGAAATGTAATTTCGGTGAAGTAGTGGGTGGAGGTCTGTGGCTTCGGGGTAGGGAGACGCAGTTTGACAATCCCCCGACACACCGGGTCGACGGTTCGTAACACATCTGCAAGCGATTTGGGGGCGGGTTGCTTTGTGTTGATCTCAGTGTATGGGCGTCGGCAATTCAGTAATCAATGGCAAATTACTGAACGTTACATTGCCTAGTAAATCACAACCAGCCATGAGGGCCGGGGTTGAGTGCATCATCATGTGCCATGCTGGTAAGCGTGGGCGGTCATGTTTCACCATCTCACACGATTACCAGAGTCGTGGATCAGCTCAGTGTTCTTGTCTCGGCCATGCCATGTAGTAAAACTATCCAGATATTTACTTCTGTCTTCCCCTTGTTCTCTTCCCCTCAATATTGCCAGTTGTCACCAAGTTCTCTAATTTATTTCTTCTCATAACGTGACCAAAAGTTGAGTCTGTCTACTCCACGTGTAATTTCTCTAATCAGTTTACGGTTATTTCTTATAGGACTTTCTCATGGTCTGTCTGCTTGTGATTTTCTTTGTCTCACAAAATAACACACAGTAACGCAGCTTTACAGAACAATTACGGAAAACATGGGGCGTTGCGGCGACTAGCCTTCATCAGCAAACAAATACACCAAAAACACGGGGAAGACAACTACAGTGACTACAGTAAAGCATAATAACTGAATAAGAAGAATGGACAGATGTCAAAATGAGAACAGTGAACAGAAATTGGAAAAAAAAACGTGTTAATTATCCCAGAATCCTAGGCTGTTAGTACACTAGTGTTTACATGTCGTGTTGTGTATTTGAACATGTGTTGTGTATTTTGCATACAACAACTTATGTTGTGTTCTGTATTTACATACAGCAATATATATTCTTTATTTATCACTAACATGTTTTATCACCTAAGTGACAACTTTGTATTGGTGTGTTTGTCATCTTGCAAGATGCTGGCAGAAGACATGGGCACACAGCGTCAATACCGACATTTTGCTACGTCCCTGATGCTTTGAACTCAAGCGTAGTCCACACAAGTGGTACTATCGGTAAATTCTGTCTTTACTAATGTTATACATTGCACTCACTTCCATACGAATAAGGATATGCCTTGCGTCGTTACCCGAATTGGCGTGCATTATTGTAGAACACGTTTGTTAGTGTGAATTCAATACATTTTCGCCAAAACAGCCAATAAATGTCGCTTTCCACGATTTCAGTTGCCTTTGGACCTATCAAAGACATATACCTTAGGTGGGAGTAAATATAAGACGACAGGGAAAATGTCATCAGGATACAACAGACACTTTCCAAAACAACTGAACGTGAATGAGGGTAAGCATTTGTGAACGGAATCTACCATTAATTGCTACCAATAGTGAATGCACTGGACTGATTTTGCTTGAGGGTTAGCTTTCCCTGCAAGAAGAGGCAAGAAAAGTGTTCGCTGACTGCGGACAACCCTCAATACAGAGACGACACTTAATGATAAAGTGTTGCTGAGAGGATCGACTTCATTGCACCGGGTATGACCCTATGTAGCTCGGTATTTCTCCGCAGAACAGCAAGCGACATTGGGGTACTTAACTGGGTGAAGCACCCGCCACGAAAGAGAAGTGAAAAAGATTTACTTCCTCTAGACCAGTGGTTCTCAACCGGTGGGGAATTCCCCCCCCCCCCCCCCAGGGGGGAATTTTAGGGTTTTCAGGGGGTAATGAAGACCATTTCAAGATCGTGTTAATACAAGAACCGATTACTTGACATTGTTTTTCCCTTCATACTGTACGGTTTTGTACGTCTCATCCTTCTAAAATTCATTTTATAAAGTAAGTAGACCCAAAAATCATGTTTTATGTGGATGTCTAGACTTGTTTTAGTATATGCTATTAAATTTACCTTCCATTTTTATGTATACTGTGTAGGGGTGGGGGATTTTTAGATAGGAAATATGAAAGGGGGGGGGGGGATGGCGTTCTGAAAATATGGTGAAGGGAGCACGGGCCAAAAAAGGTTGAGAAGCACTGCTCTAGACAGATTCCATCCAGTGTAACGGGGTCTCTCTCTGCCTATGGATAGGTGTTCTTTCCTAACAAGTCGGCCAGTGCAGTAGCCTTACGGCCTACTCTTTGCAATGTCCAACTGCCATGGAATCTTGTACTTGCACACGAGACCTGTTTTTTCGCCAGTATCCGCGAAGGCTATGTATCGATGTGATGTTTTTACGTTGCTAAATTTTACAGGGCGTCGCAGTCAACCCCAGCATTTGTTGGCTGTTTGTGATCTCTTGGCAAGTTTACGTTCAATAGTTTGTACGTTCAGTGGTTTGCTATTGCTTTCTGAACGACTGGAACCCATGCCGGTTTATTGAAAAAAAAAACACACACACACACACAAGGCGGTCTGCTGCCAAATCGCCCGCAGCTGTGTTTTGAACGCGGTATGCGGGATTATGAACTGCGTATGTAATGCCTTCGCCACAAAGCAGGCTTGGATCTCACTATCCAAGATATATCACTAAATAGATACCAAAGGTTCTTGGAAACATTCCCAGCCCTATGCTGGGATCAACCCCGTACCTTCTCAATCTGAGGCGGACAATGCAACCCCAGTCTCTCCTCCCCCCACCCCACCCACCCCCTTTTTTCCGAAAACGAAATGTAAATTTGACAGCAATGGTTACCTTTGAATCCTTGTAACTTGTTTGTAGCAAGTCCATAGTTTAATCTTTAATTTAGATGTTGAAGTTTCATGTCCAGGATCCACAGTTGGCCTAGAGGCATGTAATGAACACTACATCATTTTCTTTGCAGAAAAAATGTCGGAGTTGTTCAAATGTGATCCGTGTGGCGCGTGACGTAAGGACGGTTGACAGCTCGCTTCGCTAATCGGAGGAGTTGTAAAAGAGTGATAGTGATAGTACTTGCCTCCCTCGACAAGTGTGTTCCCACTGTAATATTTACATGTTAAGTGTGCTTTGCAGGAGGTGTTTTTTTTTTTTTTACCTTTCAGTAGTTTGCCATTGCCGGTCTCCCTGGTCTAGGGGTTACACGACTTTCTCCGTAATCCCGTATACCCTCGTGGGTAACGTGACGTGCGCGAGAATCGGTAGCGGCTCTCTTCGCGTCGGTAACTTAGGAGTATGTGAGCCGGTCGCTCAGAAGGCAATGGCAAACTACTGAGCATAATCTTGCCAATAAATCAACAATCAGCTGAAAGATGTTGATGTTAACAGCTATGTCCTGTAATGGATATGCGAACAAAAAACAAAAAAAGTTTGTCATTGCTTTTTGAACAAGAAGACAACGTTGAATGACCAATCTAGAGAACTGCAGTATACCCTTTGTATTACAACTGTTATGTATCTATATGCTTTATTAACTTAGAAGTACCTGTATATGTTATCTTTATTCTATACAGAAATCTCTATATATGTTATATTTGTTTGATTCAGAAATCTCTGTATATGTTATCTTTATTCTATACAGACATCTCTGTATATGTTACCGTTATTTCATACAGATATCTCTGTATGTTGTGCTTATTCTATACAGACATCTCTGTATATGTTACCGTTGTTTCACACATACATCTCTGTATGTTATCTTTATTCTATATGCTAGTTAATTCGTTTGGTTGGTTAGTTGGTTGGTGAATCCCCAGATGCTAGTTAATTGGTTTGGTTGGTTGGTTGGTGAATCCCCCGGAAGACTGATCTTTAACTCTTAAGGTCAGTGCATTGATATTGGCAACACCCCAGCCCAGCAAATATCTTGTATCTGTCTGAGCGAGGCTGATGGGGTAGGTTTTTCTCCGGACCCGGTAAAGAAGTACCCGGGGGACTGTGTTACAGATCTCGCCTTCCCCTCTCCACGATAATAAACTTCTCGTGGTGTGCAAGCACGGTAATGACATTTCTCATCTTCGGATATGCATATTCAGTTGTAACCTAATAGATTCAGAGCCCGGGAAGGTTAACCCGGTCAACAAATGCCCGGAGAAATCGGATGTGTCGGCCTAACGGCGCAAGAACGCAGCTCTGCTGTAAACAGGCACAACGCAGTCACATACGAAAAGAAATCCGGATGAACGCAGCAGAAGAAGAAGATTCAGAGCAGCACATACCATGTTTCCACAACCAGTTTTATATATGCTATTGCCAGCGGACTTTAAGGTCTAAATAACGTTTGAATGGTGTATTAAACAAAAACAAACACAAACAAAAAAACTTTAGCTGCAAAATGCAACTAATCACGAATAAGATAAAGACAAAGAAACATCAAAAAACAAGCCAACGGAGAGGAAAGGAGACACTAGCGGAGAAAGCCGCAAGGACTCCGGATCGCAAATTTTCCTCTTTCATCTAGGGCAATCTCCAGAATTGCTGCTGGAATGTTAGAACTGTGCATGGATTGGGAATGACAGCACAGGCGGTGGAGGAGATGAAACGCTATGAGAATGGCATTCTGGGATTCTTTTAAATAAAATGGAACGGGACAGGCAGATTTTGGATGTGTGGACTTTTACAAGGCCTTTAATAGCATTGCCGAGGAATCTATTTGGAAACTGATACCTGCAACAGCTTATGTCTGGAAATAGAGGAAGACCCAAAAACACTCAGAGAAGAGAAGTAGAAACCGCAATGAATAATATGGGAGAATATGGGGGGGGGGGGGGGGGGGAGTTGTACAGGATAGCGAAAGATAGAGCGGCTTGGGGTGTGTTGGCTGAGCGTCGATGTCTCGATAGGTGATAAAAGGCAAAAACAAATCAGAAGGAGAAAATATGAGGTGAGGTGACAAGCTCCCTTCCTCGTCACTGTCAACAACCAATGTTTCAGGCATCATAGGATTACTTCTCCCGCACCACACAAGAAACTTGCAAGTCGTGTGAGAGGAAATGAATGATACATTTTATTGCCGTTGGCTCTTTACATTTACAAAACAGTCGCTATCAAATCACACACAAAGCCACAGAATTGCCTATCACTAGTTTCCTAACCCTATTGCTAATCTCTATCTACTTGGCTACAGAAAAACTCCTATCGATACTAAACGAAGTGCTCGCTACGAAGTCAGTCCCCAGTCTGACTTTCCTACTCGCGTGACTACACAGCACGCGGAAGGACCTTGTTGCGTCCTTCGGCTTTTTGCGTGCTGTCACTCTCAGCACGCTTATCGTAGCCGTCACCTGTTGAGTGGCAATCCCTCTTCTCCGTGGCTATCACGTAGACGTAATTCTGTCGTGACCAGAGTACTAACTATCTGGTCGACGTCTCCGTGTCTCATGAGAGAACTAGTTAGTAGTCCCCCTTTCTATCACCTACCCTGCCCTTATATCGGGGCACTGTGTTACCTCTAATCTACTTGAGGTTGACCACTCTTCCCGGTGGTCTTCTATCTTGAGGCACACCTCAGACCTATATGTTTCAGTCTTTGACACACACCCTCCCCTCCTGTGTTGCGTCATCAACTTTGACTCATTGGTTGTGACGCAAGAGGTTTCTAAAAAATTAGTGTATCTAATTTTTTGTCAAAGACTGTTGATAACCTGGCTTTGGGTAACTCCATAGACTCCTACTGACTATTGTCACAATGTAGTATCACTTTACTTGGCTACTGGCAATCGCCACAAACTTGTCTGGTTGGCGTGAGCCCTCTTCTCAATCGCAATATTATATTAATTAGAGGTATGTCTGAACCGGACCGTTGTCTTATAAGACCTGCCCTCAAATAGTAAATTAACTCACTACCCATACAAAGTTGACTTTCTTAGGGTCAACACATGAATTGCTTCATGTCCCCCATATAATATTAACAACCATTACACAAGCTGTGTGCGACAGGCTTTACCTATTTCGCTTCCGCGTGTAAAGTTATCTTTCACTGTTAAGTTAGTGTTTCGTCGTCTATTATGTCCCCTGACCCGGAGTTATCTCCCTTTGATCTACAAAAAATGTTGCAATTTATATGTTTGTTTTCCTGGATGTTTGCGTGTTTGGATCTAACTAATAGTATAATCTAACTTCTAACATGTGTATCTAACTATCATGTGTATGTAAGTTAGTTTTCAAGTGCCATAATTCGGTTAAATGTGGCCACAAACAAGTGTATAACACTAATTCGTGACTACGTTTCCGTCTTATGAGACTTAAAATACTTTCTCTAAGATCTATACTAAACTGCACACAACACATTCATGACAACACATTTTCAACATCGAAAACAAACATTTGACGCCGACAAAAAATAAAAAGTCGCGTTGAGCGGCAGAAAAAATCCGCTGACTGATCTCACCTCTCTCTGTATAATTTACATTCGCTCTCACTTTCACACTTCTATCACACATCTTTTACCCTCACTTCTGTCACACATCTTTTACCCTCACAATTATTTAAAAACCTTGGAGTGACACTGTACAAGTTTGGCTCAGTTTGACAAAGTTGAGCTCAATGACTGTGCGTAACTTGCTGCACGAGTCATGTATTTACAACATATTTACATGTAAGAAAAAGGGTTGATGGTTTGTACCCTGGTATTACTAACTACTATATTCTACTGAAATAATACTCTAAATACTGACATACTAATACTAGTTCTATAAATATGTATTTAATGTGTTACCTATTTTAATCTATTTGCCACATTAATCCTAATAGTTTATCTAATTCTAAGGGACGTAATCTAACTATTTAAAATGAAATTGATGTGAGATGAGTTATGTACCTTTATGAATTGGGTAATGTGAAATGTAATCAATTATGTACCTTTCTAACATGGGTAATGTGAAATATAACAAAATTATAACTAATGTTTTTAAATGGAAAAAATATATGATTGATATTCTTACTCTAAATGGTGTAAATGATGTATGTTTAATTGTATAATCTTTTTATCCTATGATACTGATGTACATTAATCATAATACTACATGAATCACGTTTGTTAAATGGACTGGTTCATTAAGATGGATGAACTCAAATGAAATGAAACAAAGTGAAATGTAATAAACCTAAATGGTACTAATACTATCTAAACTTTTTATTCTAGTTTATAATTAGCTGTTATTACGTTTAAATTAGTATCCTAATCTACTTTTAAACTACGTAAGTGGGTAAATTAATGATCTATCTAACCTATTAAAAAATTGAAACTATTATATTTCCTAAATCTAAATGTATCTTAGAGTGACCTAATCTACCTATAATTTATAAGTATATTAAAACGTTATAATACATATCACAATAAGTATATATATACATGGTATTTAAATACCTCAGGTTAGTCGTTGCCCTAATGTTCAGAAATTGCTTTCATTGGCATACTATATATTCGCACTTGTCCTGGGTATATTAAATACATTACACAGTCATACTTGTGTCCTATGGGTATTGCACCTGTAGAGTTCGCTTGTGTCGTAGACCAGTATTTTCGTGTCTGTATTCATGTAATGTTCTGACACTGTTTTTCTCTGCTTAACAAAGATGATTCACGGGAACACATATGGAGCTTAGTATGTAACGAGCTGTCTTAGTTCACACGGTGGTATACTTGTTCACGGAGTACAGTTCTTATTTTGATGTCTACGGACACATGGTAGTTCGCTGTTCTTAGTACATAGTTCAGCACAGTAATAGTCTATGTATTAGTATAAACTATTTCACATAGAATATTCTAATGTACTAATTAACATCTATTACTCTACACTCTTATGTGGAATCTCCGGTATTTCTACCTCAGATGGTCGACTAAGGGTATCAGCCAGAATGTTGTCCTTACCCTTAATATGCTCTATACTAAACGTATAGTTTTGTAGTATTAGCGACCACCTGTATATACGGTCATTCCGATGCACACCACTTTGTATGACCGTGATTGGGGAGTTGTCAGTCTGGACAACGAAGTGAACACCCGCTAGAAATCGATGGAGCTTCCTCACCGCATAGATGACGCTTAGGGCTTCCAACTCTGATATGGAATATCTGGACTCAGCAGGTGTGATCTTACGGCTCACGTAGCAAATCGGATGGAAGATGCCATCATAAAATTGGCCTAGTACTGCAGCGATGGAGATTCTGCTGGCATCTGTCCTAGGATAATAAACGAGCCTAGGATTAGGCAAGCGGAGGATTGGTACATTACTAAACAGGATTTTCAATTTTGACAATGCAGAAATTAATAATGCATCTTTGACATCTAATTTTACAGATGCTTTTAAAACATTTGAAAATACACTTGTAATTTCAGCTAAATTTGGTATGAATTTGCTATAGTAATTTACTAACCCCAAAAGGCTTCTGACCTGCTTCTTTGTGGTAGGCATGGTCAGGTTCATAATTTTGGTAATAATTCTATTGTCAGTCTTTAGTTGACCTTGTGAAATGACATGACCCAAAAATCAATTTCTTTTAGGCCCAATTCGACTTTGCTCGGTTTGACAGTGAGACCGAAGAGTCGCAACCTAGTCGAAGACATGTCTTAGTTTCAGTAAGTGTGTTGTCCAGTCATCTGTATGGACACATATATCATCTATATACGTCACTGTATTCGTCACTCCATGAAGTAGATCTCTAGTTAAGCGTACGAAAGTGGCAGGAGCGTTTCGAAGTCCGAAAGGAAGAAAACGCCACTCGTAAAGTCCTAAAGGTGTTGAAAAAGCAGTAAGATGAATGGATTGAGTCTGCATAGGGACCTGCCAATATCCCTTAGTAAGATCTAATTTAGAAAAGATTTTGGAGGTGGACATGTCAAGAATAAGATCTTCGCAGGAAGGAATTGGTTCTGCGTCGATCTTAGTGACGTTGTTGAGCTTTCTATAGTCCACACACAGACGAATTGTGGAGTCTTTTTTCTTAACTAGGACGATTGGAAAGGAGTACTCAGATGTAGATTTCTGGATGATCCCACTAGCTTCTAAATTAAGAATTTCCTTATTTAGACTTTCTCTATAGCTGAGTGGGATAGAGTACGGCCTGCATTTGATAGGCTTAGAGTCCGAAAGAAGAATGGAGTGCTCGATTCTGTCCGTCCTACCTGGAATGTCAGAAAATATGTCTTTATACTCTGTCACTAATTCTATTAATTGTCGTCGTTGACCGTCTGTTAGTCCCTGTTCTATCCGTATGCTATCTAATGTCGCAGTCTTGTCTACAATAGGAACAGGTAGTTCCATTCCGTCGTCGTCTACCTGATTCAGTACGGTGGTGGTGCTAAGTGCGTATTCTGTAAGCTCACTAGGTGTATGGATATCGTCGGATTTGCCAGTCTCACTAACTAGTGTAGTTGCGTTGTGTACGTCTGTCGTCTGATCACTAGGTGTGGGTGCACTTATGTTCGTCTGTCTCTACTTCTGTCTCTTGTCGTGAAAAGTAAGGTTTCAACATGTTGACATGGAATATCTTTAAGTGTCCGTTTATTGATATTTCATAGTCAACATCTGAAATTTTACGTACCACCTTGAATGGCCCTTGCCATGAGGTCAATAATAAATTTCGTTTGTCTGGAAGTAACAGAAGTATGTCTTGATCTGGTTCAAGATCAATTGTTCTCGCACCTTTGTTTGCGTATTGGCGGTAGATTTGACCCTTCCTCTCCAAAGCTGCCTTAGCTATGATACACGATTTCATGATTTTATCTCGTGTTTCCGTCACCATTTCATAAGGTGTTTTTGGGGTGGGAATTTCAATGGAATTAGTTATTACCTGATGGATAAATGGTTAGGGGTCCACGTGGGTTAGCCCCGTATACTAATTCAAACGGTGAGAAACCCGTGCTTGAATGGGGAATCTCCCGATAGGCGAACAGCACTGTTGGTAACAGTGTATCCCAATCAGCTGGGTTTTCTGCTGTTACCTTAGCCAGCATATGCTTAAGATCTCCGTTAATTTTCTCTACTATACCATTGCTGGCTGGATGGTACGCTGTTGTAAAATGCTGTTTAATCCCTAACATTTTTGTAAGGGCTTGCGTTGCAGCCGATATGAATTGAGTTCCACGATCGGATAAAATGGTACGTGGAAATCCGAATCGTGAGAACAGGTGTAGAAATACATTGGCAACATCTTTGGAGGTGATGTATTTCAAAGCTACTGCCTCAACCCACCTTGAACATAGGTCGACCATCGTTAATATGAAGCGATTTCCTTTGCTGGACACCTGATTCAGGGGTCCAACAATATCTACCGCCACACTCTCAAATGGCCTAGAAGCCAGTGTAGAAGGTTGTACTTCAGCTGTAGGATGTTTACCCTTACGTACTAATTGTTGACAGACATTACAAGAACGACAAAATAATTTTATATCATTGCAAAAACCTGGCCAATAAAAATGAGCCTGAATTCTGGCCCTGGTTTTGTCGTATGCAAGGTGACCAGCAAACGGTGACTCATGTGCAATCTTTAGCACAGTTAGGCGGTGTTGTACAGGTAACACCGTTTGCTGAATCTCATGGTTACCAGTTGTATAATACCTAGTAAGAATGCCATTATTAAGTCTAAAGAACCATGATGCGTTTTTTGTCACTTTGGCCCTTTCTTTCAATAATTTTAAATATGGAGACACACTAGGATCAGCTTTCTGCTGTTCTATAAATTTTTGTCTGGTGGTATCATCCGTGCTAGTTGGTGATAGCAACAGTAGTCTCTCATCTTGTAGTGTGTCTTGATGTTTTATAGAGTCTGCTCTGGTTGTTGCATTAGCTGCATTTAATCTTTCCCATGCAGCTATTTCATCGCTAGTACATTGTTTCAATTGGGGTAAGCAACCCAAAATTAAGTCAGTACAAGGGTTGTCAAGTATTGCACAAGTAAAGGTACCAGAAAGGAAAGGAGTGTTAATACGGGCTTTGGCCAAAGGGTAAATTTCAATGTTACCCGAAAAGGTTCGGCATTTGACAGAGTCACCTGTATAATCATCTGGACTCACCAGTTCCTTTCCTAAGACCAATAAGGGTGCTGCCGCTGTCCAGCAAACATTGGCATGGTCTATCGTTGACCATTGCATTGTGGAACACTAAATTGCCTCTGGAGGCTAATGCTGCATTTACACTCTCAGATGAGAATGGTACTGTATGTCCACATTCTAATTTTCCGTCTGCATGAAATTGGTGACATCGTTCACAACTGTCAAAGCTTAACATATCGTTTACACAACACACATCTTCAGATTGGTTAACAGGTAATTCATTTTCAACTTCACACTCAGTCTCACTACCACTATCAGAAGATGTATCAATCAAAATAGCATTGTTGGCTTTCATACGTTGGCGGCCCAGGCACTTATTTGAATAATGGCCGTAGCTGGAACAAAAGAAGCATTTGATTGCACGCCTGTATGCAGATCTCTTGTTTTGTTGCTTCTTAATAACATTTTCAAGATGCTGCCGGATAATTTGGCGATTTATCACACATAGAATAAGTGTCATGCAAAAGTTGACAGTAGATACATTTTGACACTTTCCTATCTTTCTTAGTCGACTTTATGAAATGGTTTTCTATTACTTTGATAGTTTTTAGGTTGGTCCTTTACAAAGAAACTATTTCAGAGTCATTTGAAGTCTTAAAAATATCTCTATTTGAAGGAAAAATATGCAGAGCCTTTCTTTTCAAATTGTTCTATGGTCTCAATGTCTGACTGCTGCAGGAATTTAGCAAAAGGAGATGGTATAGTGGATATGACTTTATCCATGGCTATTAAATTTTTAAGTCTGTCAAAGTCTTTTCCTATGTTAGCTGCTTTAAGCCACCTATTTAGTATACTTTGAACATTTGAGACGTAATCAATGAAAGTCTCACTAGGTTTTGGTTTTAAATTTGAGAACTGAACCTGATACCCAGGGGCATCAAGTAAAAAGTGTTGCATTATCCTATCATGGATGTACTGATAGTTAGATCTAAGATCAGTTGGTATAGATTCTATCACTTTAAGGGGCTCACCACTCAGAGTTCTTCATATAAATCATAGCCCACATCTCTATTGGAACTTGGTGGATATTTAAACTGATACTCGACATTTTCTGTCCAGGCTGATATGGAATCTTCTTTACAATATGGTTTGATAATATTTTTGTATTTGTTGAACTTATTTTCTTCTTGTTGACTTTTTAGTTTAGTAGCAGAGATTTCTGCGTGTGAGTCTACATCCATACCTTTCATCTTTAACTGTGTCTCTGATTCTACTTGAATTTGTTTTTCCTTAACTCTTGCCATTTCATCTATCTCTTTTTGCTTTAGTTCTCTTTCTTGATCTAATTGCTTCTGTTTTAATTCTAGTTCCTTCTGTTTAATTTCCTTATCATGTTCTAACTGTTGTTGCTTAATCTCCAATTCTTTTTGTTTAATCTCTTTATCATCTTCTAACTGTTTTTGCTTTGTTATCTCAGCTAGTTGTTTAATCTCCTTTTGGTGTTGTCGTTCCCGTGCACGTTCATCTCTCTCAGCATCTTTTGCTTCTTTAAATTTTTGATCAGCATACTGTTCTAGCTCCTTTCCTGTGTATTGTAAATCTTTGCCTGCTTTTATGAAGTCAGCTAACGTAGCCATGTTATTGGGAGCTTAGGCTAGCGTTGACCCGCACTGAAGCTCTTTAATCACTTATTTATCTTTGATATGTTATGTTTCTTAATATCTGAGCACTATAAATTGTACTCTTAGTTTATAACCTGGAAAATTTTATCCTGAAAAAAACAGAGCACAAAAATATGCTAATGCATCACACGCTGAAAAAGAGATGCACTATTAATCACATTGCATGCCAAATATATTGAGTATACTCAACTTAATGTTCCCGAGAATCAGGAACACCACTCCGGTAACACAGGTCACCTCGTTTGGCACTTCGGCATACACACAAGTTTTCTAATCAGCTGTTGTTCACCCTGGTTCACAGAGCAGCAACAATTAACAAATTGTAAACGACACGTATATTTCGACAATTGGTACAATCACAATGACATGCCCACGACAAACAGAATATAGTTTAATTAATATTAAATGTCAATGTCCTGTCTTCGTTCTAACGTTTTATGCCTTTCGTCCCTAACCTAGTTTAATCTATGGAAGTGTTGTGCAGACCAAGTCTAATTTGCATAGCCAAAAGTAGTGCCATCGCGACGGTAAACAAATAGAAAAAGTACGAAAAACATTCAATAAATGCTTTTAAATAAATAAAAATATAATAATATTGTTTAAATAAATAAATATATTCAATTCACTAACTTAAATAAACAAATAATAGTTAATATAAAGCACAGATTCAGGCGGGCAGCAGCTTGGCGATTTGTAAACACTCAATGCTGAATGCGAATGGCGTAGACACAACTGCTTGTCAATCGCACTACGTCAGAGGCGCAGCGCTATTTTTAGCTTGCAAAAATCGATAATTGTTGCTGGCTGTGTATCGCTCCGCCATGAATCATATTTGATAATTATTCATAAACAAATAAGTAATTGCATAAATAAATGAAAGAAAATAATAATATCAATACTTACAACTTCGAAGAACACATGATTTAAGTAATAATATTTTAATAAGCACAAATAAGCATTATTTTGTCACGATAGGCACAGCTTAGCTCGCAACTTGTTCCTAGTCTGCACACGTCATCAGTCACTGACACAAATTAAACCTTGTAATTCACTACTAGTAACCTTAGTCTAGAGCCGTGGGTAAGTGTATTAGCTTGAACATTTGTCCAAGCCACACTTCTGACACCACATTAATCCTAGCCTGTCAACAACCAATGTGTCAGGCATCATCGGATTACTTCTCCCACACCACACAAGAAACTTGCAAGTCGTGTGAGAGGAAATGAATGATACATTTTATTGCCGTTGGCTCTTTACAATTACAAAACAGTCGCTATCAAATCACACACAAAGCCACAGAATTGCCTATCACTAGTTTCCTAACCCTATTGCTAATCTCTATCTACTTGGCTACAAAAAACTCCTATCGACTACTAAACGATCTGCTCGCTACGAAGTCAGTCCCCAGTCTGACTTTCCTACATCGCGTGGCTACACAGCACGCGGAAGGACCTTGTTGCGTCCTTCGGCTTTTTGCGTGCTGTTCCACTTAGCACGCTTGTAGCAGCCGTTCTCCTTCTGAGTGGCACTCTTCTCCGTGGCAATCACGTAGGCGTGATTCTGTCGTGACCAGAGTACTAACTATCTGGTCGTTGCCTCCGTGTCTCATGAGAGAACTAGTTAATAGTCCCCCATTCTATCATCTACCCTGCCCTTATATCGGGGCACTGTATTACCTCTAATCTACTTGAGGTTGACCACTCTTCCCGGTGGTCTTCTATCTTGAGGCATACCTCCTGCCTTTGTATTTCAGTCTTTGACACACACCCTCCCCTCCTGTGTTGCGTCATCAACTTTGACTCATTGGTTGTGACGCAAGAGGTTTCTAAAAAATTAGTGTATCTAATTTTTGTCAAAGACTGCTGATAACCTGGATTTGGGTAACTTAATAGACTTCTACTGACTATTGTCACAATGTAGTATCACTTTACTTAGCTACTGGCAATCGCCACAAACTTGTCTGGTTGGCGTGAGCCCTCTTCTCAATCGCAATATTATATTAATTAGAGGTATGTCTGAACCGGACCGTTGTCTTATAAGACCTGCCCTCAAATAGTAAATTAACTCACTACCCATACAAAGTTGACTTTCTTAGGGTCAACACATGAATTGCTTCATGTCCCCCATATAATATTAAACAACCATTACACAAGCTGTGTGCGACAGGCTTTACCTATTTCGCTTCCGCGTGTAAAGTTATCTTTCACTGTTAAGTTAGTGTTTCGTTGTCTATTATGTCCCCTGACCCGGAGTTATCTCCCTTTGATCTACAAAAATTGTATGCAATTTATATGTTTTTTTCTGGTTGTTTGTGTGTTTGCATCTAACTAATAGTATAATCTAACTTCTAACATGTGTATCTATCTATCATGTGTATGTAAGTTAGTTTTGAAGTGCCATAATTCGGTTAAATGTGGCCACAAACAAGTGTATAGCACTAATTCGTGACTACGTTTCCGTCTTATGAGACTTAAAATACTTTCTCTAAGCTCTATACTAAACTGCACACAACACATTCATGACAACACATTTTCAACATCGAAAACAAACACTTGACGCAGACAAAAAATAAAAAGTCGCGTTGAGCGGCAGAAAAATTCTGCTGACTGATCTCACCCTCTCCTGTATAATTTACATTCGTTCTCACTTTCACACTTCTATCACACATCTTTTACCCTCACTTCTGTCACACATCTTTTACCCTCACAATTATTTAAAAACCTTGGAGTGACACTGTACAAGTTTGGCTCAGTTTGACAAAGTTGAGCTCAATGACTGTGCGTAACTTGCTGCACGAGTCATGTATTTACACATATTTACATGTAAGAAAAAGGGTTGATGGTTTGTACCCTGGTATTACTAACTACTATATTCTACTGAAATAATACTCTAAATACTGACATACTAATACTAGTTCTATAAATATGTATTTAATGTGTTACCTATTTTAATTTAATTTGCCACATTAATCCTAATGTTTATCTAATTTAAGGGACGTAATCTAACTATTTAAAATAAAATTGATGTGAGATGAGTTATGTACCTTTATGAAATGGGTAATGTGAAATGTAATCAATTATGTACCTTTCTAACATGGGTAATGTGAAATATAACAAAATTATAACTAATGTTTTTAAATGGAAAAAAATATGATTGATATTTTTACTCTAAATGGTGTAAATTATGTATGTTTAATTGTATAATCTGTTTATCCTATGATAATGATGTACATTAATCCTAATACTACATGATCACGTTTGTTAACTGGATTGGTTCATTAAGATGGGATGAACTCAAATGAAATGAAACAAAGTGAAATGTAATAAACCTAAATGGTCCTAATACTATCTAAACTTTTTATTCTAGTTTATAATTAGCTGTTATTACGTTTAAATGAGTATCCTATTCTACTTTTAAGGTAAGTCAGTGGGTAAATTAATGATCTATCTAATTAATCCTATCTAAACTACTTGAAAAAAAAATGAAAACTATTATATTGTCTAAATCTAAATGTAAATTAAAGTGACCTAATCTACCTATAATTTATCACTATATTAAAATGTTATAATACATATCACAATAAGTTTATATATACATAGTATTTAAATACCTCAGGTTAGTCGTTGCCTTAATGTTCAGAAATTGCTTTCATTGGCATACTATATATTCACACTTGTCCTGGGTATATTAAACACATTACACAGTCATACTTGTGTCCTATGGGTATTGCACCTGTAGAGTTCGATTGTGTCGTAGACCAGTATTTTCGTGTCTGTATTTATGTAATGTTCTGACACTGTTTTTCTCTGTTTAACACCAATAATTCACCGGATTACCTATGGAGCTTAGTAAGTAATGAGTTGTTCCAGTTCATACGGTGATACATTTGTTCTCGGAGCACAGTTCTTCTATTAATGTCTACGGACACATGGTAGTTCGCTGTTCTTAGTACATAGTTCAGCACGTAATATCTATGTATTAGTATAAACATTTCACATAGAATATTCTAATGTACTAATAATCTATTACTCTACACTCTTATGTGGAATCTCCGGTATTTCTACCTCAGATGGTCGACTAAGGGTATCAGCAAGAATGTTGTCCTTACCCTTAATATGCTCTATACTAAACGTATAGTTTTGTAGGATTAGCGACCACCTGTATATACGGTCATTCCGATGCACACCACTTTGTATGACCGTGATCGGGGAGTTGTCAGTCTGGACAACGAAGTGAACACCCGCTAGAAATCGATGGAGCTTCCTCATCGCATAGATGACGCTTAGGGCTTCCAACTCTGATATGGAATATCTGGACTCAGCAGGTGTGATCTTACGGCTCACGTAGCAAATCGGATGGAAGATGCCCTCATAAAATTGGCCTAGCACTGCAGCGATGGAGATTCTGCTGGCATCTGTCCTAAGATAATAAACAAGCCTAGGATTAGGCAAGCGGAGGATTGGTACATTACTAAACAGGATTTTCAATTTTGACAATGCAGACATTAATAATGCATCTTTGACATCTAATTTTACAGATGCTTTTAAAACATTGGAAAATACACTTGTAATTTCCGCTAAGTTTGGTATGAATTTGCTATAGTAATTTACTAACCCCAAAAGGCTTCTGACCTGCTTCTTTGTGGTAGGCATGGTCAGGTTCATAATTTTGGTAATGATTCTATTGTCAGTCTTTAGTTGACCTTGTGAAATGACATGACCCAAAAATTCAATTTCTTTTAGGCCCAATTCGACTTTGCTCGGTTTGACAGTGAGACCGAAGAGTCGCAACCTATCAAAGACATGTCTTAGTTTCAGTAGGTGTGTTGTCCAGTCATCTGTATGGACACATATATCATCTATATACGTCACTGTATTCGTCACTCCATGAAGTAGATCTCTAGTTAAGCGTACGAAAGTGGCAGGAGCGTTTCGAAGTCCGAAAGGAAGAAAACGCCACTCGTAAAGTCCTAAAGGTGTTGAAAAAGCAGTAAGATGAATGGATTGAGTTTGCATAGGGACCTGCCAATATCCCTTAGTAAGGTCTAATTTAGAAAAGATTTTGGAGGTGGACATGTCAAGAATAAGATCTTCGCAGGAAGGAATTGGTTCTGCGTCGATCTTGGTGACGTTGTTGAGTTTTCGATAGTCCACACACAGACGAATTGTGGAGTCTTTTTTCTTAACTAGGACGATTGGAAAGGAGTACTCAGATGTAGACTTCTGGATGATCCCACTAGCTTCTAAATTAAGTATTTCCTTATTTAGATTTTCCCTATAGCTGAGTGGGATTGAGTACGGCCTGCATTTAATAGGCTTAGAGTCCGAAAGAAGAATGGAGTGCTCGATTCTGTCCGTCCTACCTGGAATGTCAGAAAATATGTCTTTATACTCTGTCACTAATTCTATTAATTGTCGTCGTTGACCGTCTGTTAGTTCCTGTTCTATCCGTATGCTATCCAATGTCGCAGTCTTGTCTACAATAGGAACAGGTAGTTCCATTCCGTCGTCGTCTACCTGATTCAGTACGGTGGTGGTGCTAAGTGCGTATTCTGTATTCTCACTAGATGTATGGATATCGTCGGAATTGCCAGTCTCGCTAACTAGTGTAGTTGCGTTGTGTATGTCTGTCGTCTGATCACTAGGTGTGGGTGCACTGTGTTCGTCTGTCTCTACTTCTGTCTCTTGTCGTGAAAAGTAAGGTTTCAACATGTTGACATGGAATATCTTTAAGTGTCCGTTTATCGATATTTCATAGTCAACATCTGAAATTTTACGTACCACCTTGAATGGCCCTTGCCATGAGGTCAATAATACATTTCGTTTGTCTGGAAGTAACAAAAGGATGTCTTGATCTGGTTCAAGATCAATTGTTCTCGCACCTTTCTTTGTGTATTGGCGGTAGATTTGACCCTTCCTCTCCAAAGCTGCCTTAGCTATGATACACGATTTCATGATTTTCTCTCGTGTTTCTGTCACCATTTTATAAGGTGTTTTTGGGGTGGGAATTTCAATGGAATTAGTTATTACCTGATGGTAAATGGTTAGGGGTCCACGTGGGTTAGCCCCGTATACTAATTCAAACGGTGAGAAACCCGTGCTTGAATGGGGAATCTCCCGATAGGCGAACAGCACTGTTGGTAACAGTGTATCCCAATCAGCTGGGTTTTCTGCTGTTACCTTAGCCAGCATATGCTTAAGATCTCCGTTAATTTTTTCTACTATACCATTGCTGGCTGGATGGTACGCTGTTGTAAAATGCTGTTTAATCCCTAACATTTTTGTAAGGGCTTGCGTTGCAGTCGATATGAATTGAGTTCCACGATCGGATAAAATGGTACGTGGAAATCCGAATCGTGAGAACAGGTGTAGAAATACATTGGCAACATCTTTGGAGGTGATGTATTTCAAAGCTACTGCCTCAACCCACCTTGAACATAGGTCGACCATCGTTAATATGAAGCGATTTCCTTTGCTGGACACCTGATTCAGGGGTCCAACAATATCTACCGCCACACTCTCAAATGGCCTAGAAGCCAGTGTAGAAGGTTGTACTTCAGCTGTAGGATGTTTACCCTTGCGTACTAATTGAGGACAGACATTACAGGACCGACAAAATAATTTTATATCATTGCAAAAACCTGGCCAGTAAAAATGAGCCTGAATTCTGGCCCTGGTTTTGTCGTATGCAAGGTGACCAGCAAACGGTGACTTATGTGCAATCTTTAGCACAGTTAGGCGGTGTTGTACAGGTAACACCGTTTGCTGAATCTCATGGTTACTAGTTGTATAGTACCTAGTAAGAATGCCATTATTAAGTCTAAAGAACCATGATGCGTTTTTGGTCACTTTGGCTCTTTCTGTCAATAATTTTAAATATGGAGACACACTAGGATCAGCTTTCTGCTGTTCTATAAATTTTTGTCTGGTGGTCTCATCCGTGCTAGTTGGTGATAGCAACAGTAGTCTCTTATCTTGTAGTGTGTCTTGATGTTTTATAGAGTCTGCTCTGGTTGTTGCATTAGCTGCATTTAATCTTTCCCATGCAGCTATTTCATCGCTAGTACATTGTTTCAATTGGGGTAAGCACCCCAAAATTAAGTCAGTACAAGGGTTGTCAAGTATTGCACAAGTAAAGGTACCAGAAAGGAAAGGAGTGTTAATACGGGCTTTGGCCAAAGGGTAAATTTCAATGTTACCCGAAAAGATTCGGCATTTGACAGAGTCACCTGTATAATCATCTGGACTCACCAGTTCCTTCCTAAGACCAATAAGGGTGCTGCCGCTGTCCAGCAAACATTGGCATGGTCTGTCGTTGACCATTGCATTGTGGAACACTAAATTGCCTCTGGAGGCTAATACTGCATTTACACTCTCAGATGAGAATGGTACTGTATGTCCACATTCTAATTTTCCGTCTGCATGAAATTGGTGACATCGTTCACAACTGTCAAAGCTTAACATATCGTTTACACAACACACATCTTCAGCTTGGTTAACAGGTAATTCATTTTCAACTTCACACTCAGTCTCACTACCACTATCAGAAGATGTATCAATCAAAATAGCATTGTTGGCTTTCATACGTTGGCGGCCCAGGCACTTATTTGAATAATGGCCGTAGCTGGAACAAAAGAAGCATTTGATTGCACGCCTGTATGCAGATCGCTTGTTTTGTTGCTTCTTAATAACATTTTCAAGATGCGCCGGATAATTTGGCGATTTATCACACATAGAATAAGTGTCATGCAAAAGTTGACAGTAGATACATTTTGACACTTTCCTATCTTTCTTATCAACTTTATGAAATGGTTTTCTATTACTTTGATAATTTTTTGGTTGGTCCTTTACAAAGGAAACTATTTCAGAGTCATTTGAAGTCTTAAAAATATCTCTATTTGAAGAAAAATATGCAGAGCCTTTCTTTTCAAATTGTTCTATGGTCTCAATGTCCGACTGCTGCAGGAATTTAGCAAAAGGAGATGGTATAGTGGATATGACTTTATCCATAGCTATTAGATTTTTAAGTCTGTCAACATCTTTACCTATGTTAGCTGCTTTAAGCCACCTATTTAGTACACTTTGAACATTTGAGGCGTAATCAATGAAAGTCTCACTAGGTTTTGGTTTTAAATTTGAGAACTGAACCTGATACCCAGGGGCATCAAGTAAAAAGTGTTGCATTATCCTATCATGGATGTACTGATAGTTAGATCTAAGATCAGTTGGTATAGATTCTATCACTTTAAGGGGCTCACCACTAAGATTTTTCATATAAATCATAGCCCACATCTCTATTGGAACTTGGTGATATTTACACTGATACTCGACATTTTCTGTCCAGGCTGATATGGAATCTTCTTTACAATATGGTTTGATAATATTTTTGTATTTGTTGAACTTATTTTCTTCTTGTTGACTTTTTAATTTAGTAGCAGAGATTTCTGCGTGTGAGTCTACATCCATACCTTTCATCTTTAACTGTGTCTCTGATTCTACTTGAATTTGTTTTTCCTTAACTCTTGCCATTTCATCTATCTCTTTTTGCTTTAGTTCTCTTTCTTGATCTAATTGCTTCTGTTTTAATTCTAGTTCCTTCTGTTTAATTTCCTTATCATGTTCTAACTGTTGTTGCTTAATCTCCAATTCTTTTTGTTTAATCTCTTTATCATCTTCTAACTGTTTTTGCTTTGTTATCTCAGCTAGTTGTTTAATCTCCTTTTGGTGTTGTCGTTCCCGTGCACGTTCATCTCTCTCAGCATCTTTTGCTTCTTTAAATTTTTGATCAGCATACTGTTCTAGCTCCTTTCCTGTGTATTGTAAATCTTTGCCTGCTTTTATGAAGTCAGCTAACGTAGCCATGTTATTGGGAGCTTAGATAGCTTTGAAAGGCACTCGAATATGTATTTGGTTATTTATCTTAGATTATTCACTTATTTATCTTAGATATATTATGTTCCTTATTATCTGAGCACTATAAATTGTACTCTTTGTTTATAACCTGGAAAATTTTATCCTGAAAAAAAAAAACAGAGCACAAAAATCTGCTAATGCATCACAAGCTGAAAAAAAGATGCACTATTAATCACATTGCATGCCAAATATATTGAGTATACTCAACTTAATGTTCCCGAGAATCAGGAACACCACTCCAGTAACACAGGTCACCTCGTTTGGCACTTCGGCATACACACAAGTTTTCTATCAGCTGTTGTTCACCCTGGTTCACAGAGCAGCAACAATTAACAAATTGTAAACGACACGTTATTTTTGACAATTTGGTACAATGACAAAGACATGTCCACGTACAAACAGACTATGGTTTAATTAATGTTAAATGTCAATGTCCTGTCTTCGTTCTAACGTTTTATGCCTTTCGTCCCTAACCTAGTTTAATATATGGAAGTTTTGTGCAGACCAAGTCTAATTTGCATAGCCGAAAGTAGTGCCATCGTGACGGTAAACAAATAGAAAAAGTACGAAAAACATTCAATAAATGCTTTTAAATAAATAAAAATATAATAATATTGTTTAAATAAATAAATATATTCATTCACTAACTTACTTAAACAAATAATAAGTAATATAAAGCACAGATTCAGGCGGGCAGCAGCTTGGCGATTTGTAAACACTTAAATGCTGAATGCTAATGGCGTAACACAACTGCTTGTCAATCGTATTACGTCAGAGGCGCAGCGCTATTTTTAGCTTGCAAAAATCGATATTGTTGCTGGCTGTGTATCGCTCCGCCATGAATCATCTTTGATAATTATTCATAAACAAATAAATAATTGCAGAAATCAATGAAAGAAAGAAATAATATCAATACTTACAACTTCGAAGAACACATGATTTAATTAAATATTATTTTAATAAGCACAAATAAGCATTATTTTGTTACGATAGGCACAGCTTAGCTCGCAACTTGTCCTAGTCTGCACACGTCATCAGTCACTGACACAAATTAAACCTAATTAAACCTACTAGCAACCTTAGTAAAGAGCCGTGGGTCGGTGTATTAGCTTGAACGTTTGTCCAAGCCACACTTCTGACACCACATTAATCCTCGCCTGTCAACAACTGATGTGTCAGGCATCATCGGATTACTTCTCCCACACCACACAAGAAACTTGCAAGTCGTGTGAGAGGAAATAAATGGTACATTTTATTGCCGTTGGCTCTTTACAATTACAAAACAGTCGCTATCAAATCACACACAAAGCCACAGAATTGCCTATCTCTAGTTTCCTAACCCTATTGCTAATCTCTATCTAATTGGCTACAAAAAACTCCTATCGACACTAAAACGATCTGCTCTCTACGAAGTCAGTCCCCAGTCTGCCTTTTCCTACACGCGTGGCTACACAGCACGCGGAAGGACCTTGTTGCGTCCTTCGGCTTTTTGCGTGCTGTTCCACTTAGCACGCTTGTAGCAGCCGTTCTCCTTCTGAGTGGCACTCTTCTCCATGGCAATCACGTAGACGTGATTCTGTCGTGACCAGAGTACTAACTATCTGGTCGTTGCCTCCGTGTCTCATGAGAGAACTAGTTAATAGTCCCCCATTCTATCATCTACCCTGCCCTTATATCGGGGCACTGTATTACCTCTAATCTACTTGAGGTTGACCACTCTTCCTGGTGGTCTTCTATCTTGAGGCACACCTCAGACCTATATGTTTCAGTCTTTGACAGTCACCTTTGTTTTGACCTATATGGGGTTGTGTTGACTGGCACGGGCCGTTGGCTGGCCTAACCTGGCATGTTGGTTTGAGGGGTCGGGAGGTTTATACAAGTCCTAGGTTACCGGCTCTGCGGCGAAGGTGTTAAGCATGACATTCGTAATCCCGCATATCGCGTTCGAGACACAGCTGTGGGCGATTTGGAAGCAGACCGCCATGCGTTGGTTTACCATAAAAAGGCATGAATGCCGATCGTTCAGATAGCAATGGCAAGCGACTGAACTTACATAAGAAATTACAAACCACCAAAACATGCTGGGGTTGACAGTGACGTCCTGTAAAGTATATGGAACTGTTTTAAAGTACTGGGTTGGAGTGGGTATAGGAGCTGTGTTAGAACAGTGGTTATCACGCTAGCCTACTGACTCAGTAGTTATGTGTTCCAATCCACACCGTGGTGGGTTTTTAAACCTTGCTAAGACTTCCCTGGTCGACAGCCTAACACGGGTACCAGGAAATGGCATGGGATGTAAAGGCCACCAGAGAGAGAGACTGATCACATCAACGTAACATCGGGTCTTTACAAATAGGAAGCTAGCACCATATGCCATGAAAAGGGTCCTCTATTATGACCTTACCTGTGTCAATCCCAGACAGCCCATCACGTGTCACGCGACCTTCTCCCCTTGAACCCCATCCATCACATGGGGCGTTCTGTTACTTTTTACATTTGGTAAAGAAGTATGGCTGCCCTACTGGCCACTTCACCAGTCTCTTTAATAGTCGTGTAGCTATGTATTTTGCATAGTGATTTTTCCCCTATATATATCATTATTACACGTGCCATGACACAAATATTAGTTAAGGAGAAGTGAGTTTATAGTAATGGAATTAACCAAGAATAACAGGGTAAAGACAAGAGGTACTTAACCCTGGGGCATCTAGTGTAGCTCAGTTCGAGTGACCAGCGCCCTATACCTCAGGGAAATTAAGTCACACGTTGAAAAAGTGTGACCACGCATAGCCGAGAAGCCAAGAAGATTTGTCGGGACTCAGGGCTCAAGCTGTTAACATCTGTTAGTAAACTCAAGTAATACCAGCACTTCTTTACGAGTATTGTCAAGTAACAAAAAAGATATCTGGCTGCGATGAATGCTTGAATGAGGGAGCAGAAGAACAAGTAATCTTGTTTACGACAAGAGAGTTGTTACACGCCTACTAGAATTACTACAATGGGCGAATTGCCAGTGTATTTGTCAAGTGTGTGTGTGGCAATATTTCATAGCCACGTTTGGTGTGTGAAACAGTGTTGTAGGACGATCTTCGCAGAAAAGAGAGAAACTGTAAGTTGGAAAAACATTACTGTACTTAACTGCAATGTTGTTAAGGAGTTACATTGTGTTAAGAATTCTAGACATAAACATGGACCGAGGAATACACGCCATGGTCGACAAGACTACGTTCACCACCGACAGACGAACACGGTCTAAGGACTGAGTAAGTTGCCTATCGAACAATGCAAATCTCTGCCAGCGGGTTTGCTGGAGTGGCAGGGTGCACTCAATAAATAAAGTTTGTGTCGACATGACATGGTGTCCAGAGTCTGTTGTTTTGAATCTATTGAGAATGTGCTGTATCACAAGACACGAGCATGGGAGTGTATGCTTGCTTGCTTGCTTGCTTGTGTTCGTTGGCTTAAGCTCCAACGTGAAGTCCTGTATGTCGGATGAAGGCATCCTGTTGTCCAACATCAGTGTGATGTCATACAGGACCTGAGGTTTGCGTGAGTATCCGTTGTCCCATGTCTGGCTTATTGGTGTGCAGACTGGTGGTTCCTCGCCGTACAGGCAGAGACTCTCCGACTTCGGAGGAATCGGCGATCCTACTGACTTTAGCCAGGACCCCAAAGGGACCTGTTGCCCAGGACGCTCGACAAGGACGCGTCAATAGGTCTTGGCCAGTATATAACCCGACCCTGGTGCCTTGGAAACACCTCTGCGTCCCATGGGAGTGTATAATATACTTATACTAAGTGATGAAATGTAAATACTAAAATACTTTAGTTCACAACGGAGCTCCGGCACACTTGCCTTTATCCTTACTGTCGCCTGGTTGGGAATAATATTATGATCTTGATCCCGATGAAACGCAGGCTATCTGGACTTTATCTTATCTGGTGCCTCACTTTGTTTACCGGATAACACTCCATTGCTAGCAGTGGAACTTTTCATTATATATTAGCTTCTTCAGGGAAGGGCTAATAAAAGGGATCGTGACTACGTGATAACTATTCTAACATAGCTTCCTTGGGAGCAACAGAGCCGTTCAATTTACTTTAACTCCTTTAAGGCGGGGTTAGTGAATGGGTTCGGAGATAACACACAACCTTCTACAGTGGAGGGGGGGGGGGAGGTGGAGGAAACAGATATCAACCAACACATTTTCTTTCCTACTTGATGATTAACACTTATAGGGAGTGGAATCTTTCGTATACACGGAAAAGGGTTCTTCAAGGGGGAAGGCTACCTCTTTTTCGCAGAACACCTCAACAGAGTAGGGTTTGAGGACTTAAAAGAAGTCAAATAGACATCTATAGTCCCAACAGCCAAGAGACCTGAAAGTTAAGTCTGAAAGACGAAACGAAACGCGTGAATGCAATAAGTGGAAAAGAATGGTTTCTTGTGTGCAGAGGTTGCGGATGTGCAGAGTCTGCCTAGACGACCGGACCTATACAAGTCGAGACAGGTTCTTCTAAGACGGCGCTGTTCACTTAAAGATAATAGGACGCAAGAAATGGATATCGGAAGGCATCTTAAAACTCATGGAAGTAAGAAGATATAACAAAAATAACAAGGAAAAATATGAAGAGATTCACAGGAAAATTAGGAAGCTATGCAAAGAGGCACAAGAAACATGGTTTGAGGAAAATTGCAAGGAAATTGAAAACCAACACAACACCCGGAATACCAAATTAATGCACACAAGAATTAATGACATCACTAACAAAAGAACACACACACACATCAACGGGTTGCCTAAAAACCAAAGATGGCAAAATAATAGAAAAACATCAGATTTCACATGCGTGGTCAGATTATGTGAAAGACCTTTATGATACAAGAGAAGAACAATATGGTCATCGGAATAATAATGAAGCACCATCAATTTTGAAGATTGAAGTTCAAAATGCTCTTAACCATATGAAAACTGGCAAGACCCCGGGTACAGATAACATCACAATAGAAATGATCAATGCCTTAAAAGAATATGGAATAGACCAAGACTGCTGAACGCAATATATGATACTAGAGATATACCTCCTGAATTATGTAATTCTATATTTATTGCAATCCCGAAGAAATCAGGAGCCTTGGAATGCGATAAGAATCGAGCAATTGGTATAATGAGCCATATCACGAAGATTCTGCTTAGAATTATCATGCAAAGAGTAAAGGAAGAAAATACAACCCAAAATAGGAGAACAATGTGGGTTTGTAGAAGGCAAGGGCACGGTAAATGCTGTGTATATACTGAGAACAGTAATTGAACGTTCTATAGAAGTAAACAAAGATCTATATCTGTTTTATTGACTACACAAAGGCTTTCGAAAAGTGAGACATGACGACACGTTAAGGATGTTTGAAGATCTACAAATTGATGGAAAAGATCTTAGACTTGTAAAAACATATATTGGAAACAACAAGCTGCCATCAGAATTGTTAACGATGTAGGTCAATATCAGCCTATTAAAAGAGGTTGAGACAGGGATGTGTAATGTCTCCAGATCTTTTTTCCCTGTACAGTGAAAGTATTTTCAGAAATATAGAAGATATGGAAGGAATCAACATTGGCGGACGATTCATCAATAACATTAGAAATGCAGATGATTGCAGACAATGGACAAGACTTGCAAAATGTAGTAGATGCGGTTGTTGCATACAGTGAACAATTAGTGTTAGAACTGAATATTAAGAAGACACAGATTATGGTCATCACTGGGAAGAAGGAAATACCACAATGTGATATACGAGCAAATAGGCATAATCTTAAGCAAGTGAATCGATACAGTTATCTCCGCACAGTCATAACATGATGGGAGATGCCTTGAAGAGATTAGAACAAGAATCGCCATGGCGAAAGTAGCCTTTAGCAACATGAAAAACATACTGAGTAATAAAAAGATATAAATTGAAACGAGAAAAAGAGTGTTGAAGTGCTACATAGAACCTATACTTTTGTATGGATGTGAAGCGTGGACAATAAGCAGTCAAGCTGAAAAACATCTGATGACTGTGGAAATGTAGTTTCTGAGGAAAATGCAAAGAATACCATGGACAGACAGAAAAACCAATGAACAAGTCCTTCAAGAAACAAATGAAGATCGTAAACTGATTAGAGACATTAGACGTAGACAGTCAAAATTTTTGGGCATGTTATGAGAAGAAATGAATTGGAGAACTTGGTGACGACTGGCAAGATCGAAGGGAAGAGACCAAGAGGAAGACCGAGAAGTAAATACCTGGATGGCTTGGTCACGTGGCATGGTCGAGACAGGAACACAGAGGTGATCCACGACTATGGTGATCGAGTGAGATGGCAGAACATGACCGCCCACGCTTATCGGCATGGCATATGATGGATGGATGGATGTTCACTTGGGCTTCCAGTTAGCTGTTAGTCTGCTTTGCTCAAGTCTTTCAGTCAAGCTATCCAGGATCTGGTAATCCATGTCCATTGGAGATATGTTTATCTGATGAAATGCCTGTCCTATTAATTGTTCTGTGCACTGGAGAGTGAGGCAGGTCACTCTCACGAGATTATCTATTTCAGGGGTTCCTTTGTGGTCGTTGACAACTGAATAACTTTAAATTGGTCAATGATAGCGGATCAATCCACAGAAGCTAAACCAGGTAAACGCTACCAGTAAATCTCCAGCTTGTGGAAATACCATGCTGGATCCGACCTGTTGGTGACCTTAAATTTCCAGTATCCATGTATGCACTTAGAAAGAGAGATGCACACAAAAGTAAGCTATTTAAAAAAAACTGGTCAAGGTGGTTAAAAGTGAAAAATGGGCAGAGGTGTGTCAAAGCGTAAGCACAGACAAGTCACTGAAATTGTTCTGGTGACTACATAAAAGCATGAGTGGGGTAGTCAAGAATAAGAGCATTTCTGACTTCCAAGGTGCTGACCTCAACTGGCAGAGGACTGACGAGGACAAGGGTAAAGCCTTCTTTGAACGCTATCTAGAGCAGAGCAACCAGACAGACATGAGAGGCCGAAATCTTGCCAAGGAGGTCACCTCAGACAGATGCAAGGCCCAGAACACTTCGGATGAAGACACAGTGACGGTGAAAGAAATCAAGGCTGTGCTCCACGATAAAAGAAAAAACAGCGCTCCATGGCCTAATGGCATAAGATACGACGACATCAATAGGTGTACAGACAACGAGCTAGAGAAACTAGCAGACATCTACAACAACAGTATAGTGAGTGCTAGCATCAAGGAGGAGTGGTTACACAGCTATCTGATTCCCTTGCCGAAGCCTGGCAAAGACCACACAAAAATTCGGGGATATCGAGTTATAACCATGCAGAATACAGTAGGCAAGCTGCTGGAGAAGTTAATTGCCAGGAAAATATCAAGCCAGCTAGAGAGGCAAGGTGTTTCCCCAACTACCCTGGGTGGGTACCGTCCAAAAAGAGAAACCTGAACGAATGCAGCAGTTTTTGCCCATGATGTCTATGAAAGTTTCCATTCAGGCATTGAAACCGTTGCTGCAGCGATTGATCTTGAAGACGCCTACAACAGAGTACCATTGGATTTTTTCATGCTTCAGCTTCTTGAGCTCAAAATAAGCCCATTCCTCCTTAGTTGGATCGCTGCAGCCCTCTTCCAATGGAAAGTAGTTTTTAGATGTGGTAGTTGGGCGTCGGAACCAACAACAATATATCCTGGCCTACCACAGGGATCACCATTATCTCCGGTACTGTTCAACTCCTACACAGTGAGAATCACCAGTGAGCAGATCACTGGACCTGGTAGGACATTGTCATATGCCGATGATGTTTTAGTGTATCGTCAGGGTAAGGATAGAGATCAAGTTGCTGTGGAACTACAAACCGAACTCAATCGCATAAGTACTTGGTGTGATGAAGCTGGGGCAATGGTCAACCCAACAAAGGCAACAGTGGCTTGTTTCTCGTTGAATAATCATATTGTCAACACTCCAACACCAACTGTAAAGCTGTGTTCAGAGACGGTGGAAAGAACGCAGGCAATGAATTACCTGGGGATACGGTTTGATCGAAGCCTTGCTTATAATGAGCACATAGACCAGGTGATAAAGGCCAAGCGGGGTTTGGCTGCGATGTGATGGTGGCAGCAAACTGTGAGCAGCGCCATCTATGTCTTCTGTACGAGGGGCTAGTCATGTCTTTTTTTTTTTTGAGTATGCAATGGCAATCCTGACTCTCAGCCGCAAGCAGATAGAAAGGATGGAAAGGATACAGAATGAAGCTATGCGCATTATTCTTGGATGTACAAGAGATACAGCATGCAGGGCGATGCGCTACCTTCTTGATTTTCCAACCATTGAAGACAGAATACAAGTTTGCAGAGCACGCGCCTACCTCAGAGTTAACGCAAACACACAACATCCACTGCAAAGTGAAATTATGAAGGTGAAGGGCAGTAAGTTAAAAAGAGGACGGTCTTGGATGGGTCAAGCCGAAGACATCCTTCAACAGGTGTGTTCACTTGAGGACTTAGAACCTGGCGAGGAGTGGGTACAAGTGCCAACAGATTTCTGCACATCCTTTTTAGTTTGCATCCACCTAGATAGAAAATCCATCCATCCATCATGTGTCACGCCGGTAAGCGTGGGCGGTCATGTTTTGCCATCTCACTCGATCACCAGAGTCGTGGATCAGCTCCGTGTTTCTGTCTCGACCATGCCACGAGGCCAAGCCATCCAGGTATTTGCTTCTAGGTCTTCCTCTTGGTCTGTTCCCTTCGATCTTACCAGTTGTCACTAAGTTCTCCAATTCATTTCTTCTCATAACATGCCCAAAAAATTTTGACTGTCTGTGTCTAATGTCTCTAATCAGTTTACGATCTTCGTTTGTTTCTTGAAGGACCTGTCCATTGGTCATTCTGGCTGTCCATTGTTTTCTTGTCTGCATTTTCTATTGCTTGGACAATGAGCAGTCAAGCTGAAAAACATCTGATGGCTGTATAAATGTGGTTTCTGAGGAAAATGCAAACACATTTCTACAGCCATCAGATGTTTTTCAGCTTGACTGCTCATTGTCCAAGCAATAGAAAATGCAGATAAGAAAATCCGGCTGCTGTGGAGGCTGAAGTACAAGCGTTGATTTTCGAGAATTCGCTAGACGGTGATGCTGTCATCTACACAGATGGGGCGGTCGTCCGACATGTGAGAAGCTCATGGGCCTTTACGGCTCGGGCCGGAGGGAGAATTGTGAAGGAGGACTATGGTGCTTTTGTTGAGACCACAAGTAGCCTGACTATGGAAGTCATTGCAGTAAATAAAGCAATAACATGGCTCGAGACACAGACATTCACTAGGGCATGTTTCCTTAGCGACTCAATGAACATGATCAAGCGGATAGAGGTGGGGTGGATCCGAAGAGAATGGTTGCTGTCTCTGGAGCGGTCTCGGCTGGCAAAGATTAGTTTCATCTTCGTGCCAGGGCATGCGGGAGTACAAGGAAATTAACGGGCTGACAAGCTCGCAGGTGAGGCTACGGTGGAGGGCGGACGCGCCATGGACCAGGCTGAAATTCTGAATGCTCTACGAGAAGTAAGACTTTTGCGTGTACCAAGTGATGACTGTGAATCCTCAACCATGGCCAGACTGCGAGAACATCAAATTAAAAGAGGGGTGGCCAAACAAGAACACTACGCAGGAAGCCAAAGAAGATTGATAAACCAACACAGAACTGGTGTCGTTAGTCGCTACACGCTGCGGGATTTGCTGAGGAGGGGATCCGAGCACTTATGGACTGAATGGTTCGATGTGCAATGAAGATGATCTGTCGACTAACTAACTAACTAACTAACTAACTAAATTTCCAGTAGCATGCCGGCTAGTGAGCACATACCGCGGGGTGAACTATTAGAGACTTCTTGACATTTCCACCCGGAGACTACAGGGCTTGAAGTTCCTGAGTTGACCACGTCAACTTAACATTCTGGCCAGTTGCATTTTGTCTGAAGACTGCTATCTAAAGTCAAGTCTACAGCCGGAGGAAGACGCCAGTGGAAATCAGGTGATAGTACTGGTAACGCTCGATGTACGGACATTGACAGACTATTTCGATGATGATGTCGTTTCTCCAATCATCCTGATCTGACAGCAAGACTGGTGGAATCTGGCAGATAATGGTTTTATGTTTCTATTCCTGTTCGCCTTCTCTAGATTTCCTCTACTGGTAACTGTTGTCTGATATATAATAATTCTGAAATTATTTCTACCAGGGTGTTGCTCTTTGTATTGTAGAGAACGTTAATTACGCATAGATATTAATAAGCAGAAGAGAGTGAGAGGGATCCTTTGCCAAGAGCCGGAATCACTGATCATGTCCGACGTCTTGGTTTTGGTCTAGGGGTTAGAAGAATTGAAATATCTCTGCAGGCTCGTCTCAACACTGTACGAATCTTTCGTGCACACAACACATCAAGTTCAACATGTCCTTAGAGCACACGATCACTTTATTGTAGCACAGTTCTCACCGTGGTTGTCATCATACACCGCCGACTATTGCCTTTCAGCGTTCTGTGTATGACCAACACACCTACTGTCTATCAATAGAGAATATATGGTACAACTAATCGTCATTTGTACTTTACTGTTGCTGCACAATATAGATTTCACAATTCACTGATAAATGTTAACCCCCCCCCCCTTTTTTTTTTAAATGTTGTAAACATTTTTACTACCTTTATTCAGTTTTATAATTCTAGACATGAGTTGGATAAGTACACACTACCGTTTGTTTGGTGGACTCTATTGTCGCACGCTTTGGTCTCTCTCAATATTCGCACATATCTGTACGTCTATTGTCATTACATATGAGCTTATCTCTTCCATGATTCATTTAGACTCGTGACAAGTTTTCATCAATAAAAACAATCACAAAAACAAAATATAATATATTATGCGGACACGGTAACCCGTCTACACCTAGACTTCCGTGTAGTCACAGCCTCCTTTTCAAGTTCAGAGGTTATGTGATCTAGTCTGACGTAGTACCCATTGTTTCATCAAACATCCCTAGCAGCTCCTCAGTCATGTACTATACATGAGCTTCCTACTCAATCCAAGCCCCAGGCTCTGAGTAAGGTATATGTGTGTGATTATGGACTGTGGCTTTCACTGTCTCTTCTTGCATCTATGGATCGCTCTTGCTTTGACAGTGACGTTGACGAGTTATGTTTGACCTTAGTGCTACTTTGATGCTTGTAGTGTATTTATCTCTTCTGTAATTTACCTAGGTATTTCTATTTTGGGGTATCTTGACGTGATCTATCTTTGTCTGGCAGCTATCATTGCCCATGGATGTTATGGCGATGCTGGTTTTCTGTTTGATCTATACCATTTCTCCACGCAACTTATACTTTTGTCATTTTCAATTATGCATTTACCAATGAGACTCATTTACCTCATTGTATCATCATATCCATACAATGCATAAGTGTTCTATAACACCCATAACTACTAATAATATATCCATGTCATGCATACATATTTTATCATAATCAATGAATGAAAATATATTCCCTCTTATGTATACATGTTCTACAATTTATCATCGCTGTACATTGACGCAATACAGTAATATAACCCATCTATATAACGTGTTTGTTATTATTTGAAATATTCTGGTATAGAACATTTCTACAGATTTGTACTTGTTTGGTTTCTCTCAAATTTACCTTTTCACTTGTTGTTGTTTCATAAGTTCTGTGGACTTATGACCATTCTTTGCTTTACCACTTGCCTCAATTTGCACCTTTTGTTTTAAATGTAACCACCTGTGTCGTACTGTTGGACTCGTAGTTTTTTCTGTTTGTCACATATAGTTATTCTGCTGTAGAGACTTCAAGTAGTAGACTCATTTGTGTCTCTCGTACTATATGTAGTGGATCTTCTCATAAGATCCTAATTTCTGCTGGGACTATTCAATTTCAAGATCTATAATAGTCCATATAAGTATTCATTACTTGTTATAATGACGATGAATGGAATAACAACAACATCAGGGGAAATAATATTTTTTTCCATTATTTTATTGTTTTTCATTGTTTTTTCTACTTCCCATTTCGAACCATTTTATTTTTGTGTGTGTATATTTTTTCTGAATTAATTTTTCTTTTTTTTCCCCCAAAAAAATATTTGGTGATGATGATAATGGTATAAATTATAGTCTAAATTAATGTCTTGCACCTAGAATCTTTGATGAATACTTGAGGGATGTAGATCAATCTTGTATCCATTTAACAGTGGCTTGTAAATAGTGTGGTGGTCTATGGACTTCTATGGTGCTCATCTTATGCGCAAGTGCCGTAGGTCTTCTATCTGCAGCTGCATTCTTACTCTCCATTCAGCTTCAGATACTCTAATACTATCTGATAATAATAACACAATGGGATGTACGTATCTATGTACATATGCATATACAACAAGTATTAATACAAGAGATAGTAGCAACTAATCTTAAACTGTTTTCAGTGACATGCAAATGTCCTGATTAGCAATTCAGAGTGCTGTTGATTCTTCAAGCACCCTTGCTATGAGGTGATTTATAGGTGATGTGGTGTACATATGCAATTTTGTCTCATCTGTGTACATAAAAGGTTTTCATATTTGCATGGAGTTTCACAGATATTCAAATCATAATGATGTAGAAGTATTACTTAACTCCATTTAACACATGCTCATGACATACTATCATGATGGCATCATCTGGACTGTTTGTCATGTAACACTTTAGCTCCTTTATCTCAGAGCTGTAGTTAATGTTATTATTCTTGCATATGATGTTTCTTTTGCAATGTATTCACTCAACCAACACTATCATTAACTAAGCATTCATTCTGTTAAAAAACAATTTCTATCTATTCTAAAATTTCTATATCTTATATATACATATAACAAGACCACAGTGTTTCATTTTGAAATATGAGATGTTATCTATAATTTTTATGATAATACTTCTCGTCCGAAGATGTGTCACACAATCTTTCCCATTGATTTTCAGCATAACCTGTGGGTTTACTGAGACCGTAGTCTGCACATCTAGTAATCCTAATTTTAGTTTGATCATCCAAATATGGTGATACCAATTGTTTAATTATTGATGTACTTTCAGTAAATGATGGACTGATTGATTTGTAATGTTTCATGAGAAAGGTTACCTTGGTTTTATCTTTCTCAGTTAAATTTGGTCTGAATGATAGTGCTTTCCATGTGATAACTTCTTGAGTGAATGGTGTTGGTGTGGTTGTTGTCTGTTCATGTGTCAGTGGTTTATCTATCATTTTATCAGTAACCTGTTCTATGAGGTGAGTTTCTGATTTATCGTCACCTTTTTGACAGTGTTTCTCAAGTGTGTTTTCTCCCTGCTGATTGTTGTATTTCTCTATTTGTATATCTGGGATGGTGTCTATCTGGCTATTCTGCACTATGACTACTTTATCTTCTTCTTTATCTTTCTTCTGCCTTGTTCTTTTTAGGCCATTTGCTACATTGTGTTTTAATTGCCATGCTTGGATTTCTTCTTGTGTACAAGCTTTCACCTGTGGTATGTTGCCAATTATTAACATAGCGTAGTGCTTTGGTAACACTGCTGCTTGCACTTTTCCAGTATAGTATGGGCTGTCGATTTTGAGCCATGCTATGTCATATCTCTCGAGGGTTCCACCTAATGTTCGACAAGTTACCCTTTTGCCTGTGTAGTCTTTCTTTCTAACAAACATTTGGTGAACTCCCATTATCGACGTTCCAGTGTCTCTTATGGATGTGGTGGGTATGTTATTGACCCATGCTGTTTGAACCTTTAGAGTTCCATTTAGCATATGTGTTCTATTCACCTCTTGTGTTGTCAATTTATGGTCGCTGGTGAGGTTATCTTTTTCATGGACATCTTTGCAGCTTTTGTTTTGTGTGGCCTGGTTTGTTAGTATGGATACTATGTTTATCTTTTGGTCAGGTTCTTCATTTCTACTAGGTTTGACATATGTTCTTTTAGCTTCTTTAATCATTTGTTTCAGTCTATAATTCTTGACTTCATGTCCAAAACTATGACAAAGATAACATTTTACCGGTTGTTTGTTGTTTGTTTGAGTTACTGGTAATGTTATGTTCTCTTTTTCTAACTTCCACTTGTCTATTTCAAACTGTAGACTTTTTACTTCGAGATTTATTTTTTCTCTTTCTAAAGCTAGTTCTTTATCTTGTCTTTCTTCTGATTGTCTAAGCTCTCTAGCTGATTTATCTTGTGCTTCTCTGGTCTCTCTAGCTGATTTATCTTGTGCTTTTAATTTTTGTAGCTCAAGTTCTATAAGATGTCTAGCTGCTGCGCGTTGTGCTATGTTTTGTATTGCTGCCGCTCTGTCTTCTCTTTGCTGAACATGATCAATCAATCATGTGTCATGCCGGAAAGCGTGGGCGGTCATGACTCGCCATTTCACTCGATCACCAGTGTCGTGGATCAGCTCAGTGTTCCTGTCTCGTCCATGCCATGTGGCCAAGCCATCCAGGTATTTTCCTCTCGGTCTTCCTCTTGGTCTGTTCCCCTCGATCTTGCCATCTAAGTTCTCCAATCCATTTCTTCTCATAACATGTCCAAAAAATTTTGACTGTCTACGTCTAATTTCTCTAATCAGTTTACGATGTTCATTTGTCTCCTGTAGTACTTGGTCATTGGTTTTTCTGTCTGTCCATGGTATTCTTTGCATTTTCCTCAGAAACCACATTTCTGCAGCCATCAGATGCTTTTCAGCTTGACTGCTCATTGTCCAAGTTTCACATCCATACAAAAGAACAGGCTCTATGTATCCCCTCAACACTCTTTTTCTCGTTTCAATTGACATCTTCTTATTGGTTAGAATGTTTTTCATCTTGCTAAAGGATACTTTCACCATGGCGATTCTTGTTCTAATCTCTTCAAGGCATCTCCCATCAGATGTTATAACTGTTCCAAGATAATTGTACCGATTCACTTGTTGAAGAATATTTCCATTTACTTGTATATTACATTGTGGCACTTCTTCCTTCCTACTGACGACCATAACCTGAGTCTTTTTACAATTTAATTCTAACCCCAGTTGCTCACTGTGTACAACAACCGCATCTACTAATTGTTGCAGGTCCTGCTCATTGTCTGCAATTAATACTGTATCATCTGCATATCTAATGTTATTGATGTTTCGTCCTCCAATGCTGATTCCATTTATATCCTCTCTATTTCTGAAAATATTTTCACTGTATAGGGAAAAAAGATCTGGAGACATTACACATCCCTGCCTAACACCTCTCTTAATTGGCTGATACTGTTCCACTTCATTATCAATCCTTATTGCAGCTTGTTGTTTCCCATATATGTTTTTTATAAGTCTAATGTCTTTCCCATCAATTTGTAGATCTGCAAGCATATCCACCATGCTGACATGTCTAACGCTATCAAAAGCCTTTGTATAGTCAATAAAGCAAAGATGTATATCCTTGTTTACTTCTATAGTACGTTCAATAACTGTTCGCAACATATACACAGCATTTACTGTACCCTTTCCTTCTACAAACCCGCATTGTTCTTCCCCTATTTCAGGTTGTATCTTCTTCCTCATTCTTTGCATGATAATTCTTAGCAAAATGGAATTTTGGGAGTTCACCAAATGTTTGTTAGAAAGAAAGACTACACAGGCAAAAGGGTAACTTGTCGAACATTAGGTGGAACCCTCGAGAGATATGACATAGCATGGCTCTCATGATATCCTGAGAGTTTGTTTTCTGCCCATGTCAAAAGTTTTAGGCCTGTGAAACAGAATTTCTCACCAAATGCTACATAATCTGCTAATGTAGACATGTTGTGGTTGTATACCTGTCTACTATATATGTGTCAATAATATGTAGCTGGAACCAATGTAGATACTAACTGTATCTGTGTGTTTGGATACTAGTATCTGTATTGATGACAATGGTCGAGAACCTCAACAGCAAGAATATATCTTAGTCAGTGTCGCTGTTGATCTTGCTCTGGTGAAGCCGACTGTGATGAACTTGCTGTAATAACTGCTCAACAATAATGACATCAATACTGGACAACAATAACACCTATCAGACGTTTTAGCTAAATGACGTAACACCTGTGGACATAATAATCACAAATAATAGAGACATTAATGACGTTAAAGAAAAACAAATAATGGACTAGGTTACAAAACAAGACAAAGTTCACGCTAGCAGTCGTAAATTTACTTAAATTATCAAGTCAATTACGAATGCTACCCGAACGGAACGTACTTTTGGATGATGATGAAATAACCACAAAAGTAGCCCTCCAACCTCCCACTAATGATAATGGTGAGCAAACATAGTGATGAAAGGGTGCCTGTTGATTCTGGACTACTAAGCAGGACACATACACAAATCAAGTGAAAACAACTTAACCTGTATAAATTTAGCTCCGGTGTCCTTGGTGGCTTGGTCCAGATGTTTGGCTCCACTTCAGAATTCTTCAAAAGATGGTATGGATCAGCTTTACTGCATTTCGGGCTGACCAGGAATCAGTAGACGTTTGGTCTTCAAAATGGTGATCCACACAAAGTGGTGGCAATGCTCCCTATCATACTACTGCAGGAACTGGAAAAGTGGATCTGAAAAAAATTCTTCAATCTGACACTGCAATTAGTTCATTGGAGCACTATAGTGCGTGAAGCACATGAACACGGCTCTAGATTGATGATTTGTGTGGCTGAGTGCCATAATCTTTCTCCTTGGATAAATTTCTAGATTGTTGAATTAAAGTTCTTTGATGTGTTCTTTGCAACTGCACACTGATTTCATACATCACACACTTGATCTAACGTGATGTTTGGCTGAGACGTGAGCTTATTTGTTGTAGTTGGTGGCCACCATCTTATTGACCTTGGACAATGTCGTTCTTTGTCTTTCATTCTTGATGTTTACTTTCTATTTCTTTTACGAAACGCAGATCACTGCTGTATTCTTCGCTTCTCTAGCAGTTCACTGTTCACTACTGTACTGACAAAACATTCTCTCTTGTTTGTATTTGGGTTCACTCAAACGGACGTAGCACCCACATGCCAAAAGCCGGAATCACTGATCATGTCCGACATCTTAGTGTCTTAGTGACACAAGTTTACACACTTGCTCTGTTTCCCGTATCCATCTCATGGCATCCCTAGCTCAGGACACCGTGGGGTCAGCAGAACATCCATCCGGGTCTTTGCAAAATTCTATCCTAATGACCAACATTGAAAACTATTATAGTTGGTATATGGAACATTATACGGGGCCTGTTTCGGAGAGTTTGAACAAGATTTACCTGCAAAGCAAGTGCGCACACAGAACAATTCTATCTGCTAAGTCAAGAGCAGAGTACATGTTACGGACTATAATGACACAATCTTGTTATTTAAGAATGCAAGAGTCAAATGCACATTGACATCATTATTCAAGACAGTTCATACGTAACATGAATGATACATCGAGTGAAGCTACAACATCAAGCAACATAGCTACGAGCTCCCCTGAGTCCTAGTCAGCCTGTTGTGTTTGTACATTATTATCAATACATTAACAGTCTGTGACATATGTCGGCAGTCATCCGCCTAAAAGAACAGTTCTATTATAGCTAGTGCGAACCGCACATTGAATTTCAACACCGGCAACCAGTGTAGATGAATCGAATCTAACCAGGGAATTGACAGTAGTATACACGGCGCACCTACCTTGATGTACGGCGGCGAGGCACCTGCAGATGGAAAAACCAGATTTCCAGCAACAACTGCCAGAATTCAACCGAAGCATAAACCTGATCAGCGGAGGAAGAGTCTTACATACCTACCAGACGGAAGAACTGAAAGTTAAGTTGCTTGTTTGTTATTTGTTTTCTGTCCTGTTCATTGACCCAAGACTGTTGTATTAAGGTTTACTCTTCTTTCATGCTGTCTATCATTTCTCATTGTTAATTGTGCGGGTGGTTGGAGGGCTGTCTTTGTGTTGCTATACTTATTATTAACACAAAGATACATTCTGTCTTTTTAACAGCCGAAATTGTCCTGTAATACTGTAGTCGACTGCTGTTAAGAGCGTTGTTGCGTTTTGTAACTAATCTTTCGTGAAGTTTTGTGCTATTCTTTGGTCAGTGTTTCTGATGTAATGTTATGAGTTTATTGTCCTGAAAATTTAGTTGAATTTCTGACGGGCGGTTTCTTTGTTATTGTTTAGTACTAAGTGTAAGTAGTTATTGAGTGCATCTTGCTGAACCATCTCAGCAACCCAAACTGATCATCTTGGGCAATACATCATCAAAGAGCTTTATTTGATATAAGATACAGTTAATAAGTTAAAATTACAACTGCCAACTTTAATCTTCAGGCAAGTTGGTCATATTATAAACTGAGTTACAATCAAGACTCAGTTAAATAATTTCATACTAACTGTGTCATTATATAATACAAAGATTGTCTACATTGTAATAATTTATTGCCATGGGCAAACATTGTGATTTTGCAGGCCCAGAACTATTAACATGGGCTAAAACTGAACTGAGTGCTTTTCAAGCACAACACCGCGAAGAAAGAGCTGCTGCTGGAGAAGCTGGGAAAAAAAAGACTAGAAGCAGAGAAAGCGAAAGCAACAGTACAATTACAAGCAGTGAAAGAGAGATTACTTATAGAGAGAGAGACTAAGGAAAGAGAGTTTGCATTAGAAGAACAAAAATTTTCTTTCAGTAGAGAGAAACTGGCAGCTGAGCAAATCATGAAAGATAAGGACATTGAAGGGGAATTACAAGTAAAGCAATTAGAGAAAGAGAAAGATTCTGAAATCGCTCACGCCAAACTGGCTTCTAAGACTTTGGATACCATCAAAGGGTGCCAAGGATTCATTAGAAATAAAGACGGTGACTCCATATCAGCATGGGTCACAAACTTTGTGTTGATGAAACACTACAAGTTTCCTATCGAAGAATGGGCTATTATTTTTCATAAGCATCTCGCCCTTGAACATTTAAAGATGGTGAAAGTTATTCCAGAAAACCTCCGTACTGATAATGAGTACGTGAAACAAAAAGTCCTTAGCCACTTCAGTTTACATCGGGCTGGTTTACGAACAGCATATATGACTCTGACACCAAAGGCTGACAAGACCTTCCTCGACTTTGTCTTAAGGACTCAGTCTTTGTTTGACAAATGGCTAAAATCAGCAAACGGCAAAGAAAACTTCCATAAGCTGAGGGACCTCATGTTGAGGGACAAGCTGATCTCAGCCATGCTGATGCAATATCCACATTTATCATCGAAAACAAAGGCAATGCTGTACAGGAGATGGAATTTAAAGGTGAGACCTATTACAATGCCCACAGGGAAGTCTTTGCTGAATGTGCTCAGTCTGATTTGGTGATAGTAGCGTCTGCCAGGTTTTTTCAGCCGAAAGGCAATAGTAACCAATCAAAACAACGTTACGGTACTCAGACATCATACCAGTCAAGATGCCAAGGTAGATCTAGTTCACAGAAAAGTCCACATAAAGCAAGAATATGTACCATTACTATTTGTAAATAATGTAAAGACACACACAGGTCACTCTAGATGTGTGACAAAACCCCCAGATATGAGGATTATTTAAAAGACCGATCCTCAAGAAGAGCTAACAGATATACATTTTACAAACCCCAATTAAAATGTTATATATGTAACAGTTATGGTCATTTTGCCAGACAGTGTAAATTAAAAGATATGTATAAAAATAACCAACAAGGTAAACATCATATCAAGCAGTGACGAAGAGGAACAAGAAACTAATGCAACAGACATATATAACAGACACGATGATGGTAGTAGTAAGGTTTACACACAAGAAGCTAATTCGGCCTACACACCAGACGGAAACTTAGACGTTCGACTGGCCTTAGTTAATAGATTAGCAGTACAGATGATAAGTGATACCGGGACATCAATTTGGCACAGACTGGAAACTTGTAAAAGACGAAGATTACACAGATGAGAAGGTGGCTTGTAGAATATTTAGTTGGACATTAAAACAGTATAAGGGAGCAGGGATGGATGTTAATTGTCCTTATACCAAGGACGGGTGGCAGGGGAAGTGCTACCACAACCCACGACGGAATTAATAGTATGGAATATACCCTACATAAAAGAGTGCACTAGCCAAGACACAAAGAAATGGGAAAAAACAATATCTTAAAATAGAGAAAGGAAACTACACATCATTGACTTTACTGATGGAGGACAAAAAGATTAAAACAGAAGACTGCCAGTCTATCAGTCGTGATGGGGGTCTCTCCTTCAAACCAAAACCCCGAAATAATAGACCTGTCCTCTCACTAACCTACCGTCTCCATAATATTACTGCCAAGATTATCCTCCTGAGACATTTATCCATTCTCCATGCGGACCCGACCACTCTCAATGGCTTCTCAGAGCCCCCCCCCCTCTCCGGTGGCGTACAGGCGGGTTCGTAACCTCAGGGATGTGCTGGTCCATAGCAGTCTACCCCAATCTCACAAGTCTCTTCCTGGCACTGTGGTTTGACCTGCCAACATATACTTCAAACCCAGAGTCTGGCATTCCCTAAGACAACTTTCCACATCTGTGAGGGTTTCTCATGCACGAGCCGCAACGTTATCTGTGCAATTACTTGCACACGTTGTGACATGTGATATATTGGGGAGAGAGATTTCAGTCTGATTGACATATTCAGGCAACACCTTTCTGATATCAACAGTAGCGCCCATAAACTAATATTCATTCACTTCAACAGTTCTGACCACTGTGGCATGGCTGACATACAGGTCACGGGGATCAAATCATGCGCATCCCACCAATGGGATTGTAAGACATAAGAAAACCGTCTCATCTTTCAATTGGGTTTAGTCTCCCCTCACGGCCTCAGTGTCCAACACAGTTTCATTTAACTTCCAAATCTCACCCCCTAGTTGTATAGTCCACTAAAAATGCAGTTGCATGTTTGTAGGACGTCGCAGTCAACCACAGCATTATTTTTGCTGTTTAGGATTTCTTGGCAGGTTTGCGTTCGGTGGTTTGTAATTGTTTTCTGAGCAACCAGCACTCATGCCACTCTGTGAGGACCAATAAAATGGCAGTCTGCATCCAGGTCACCTGCAGCTGTGTTTGGAGCGCGGAACGAGAAATTGAAAACTGTGTCCATCACATCTTCACCAATCCCAATTTTTGCCTTCCGCTCACATTGGCGCCTCTCCACCCCCACCCTCGTCCCGCCTGGTGGCTTAGCCAATCCATGTGCTTCTGACGGTATTTACCTTTGACCCGTTGACCATACATTCGGTTCATACAATCCACTGATAATCGTCTAATGCGTCAGTCGCTCAAAGTAAGGATACAGATTCAGATATGTACCCTTAATATTGGCATGTAGTGTGTTTCATGTAGTTTTGTGTCGGTTTGTGTTTGTTTGTTCTGTGCTTACGAAGGCTTTGGCCGCAATGTCCAATGTGTTTCTTGTAATCGTGTTTTAGTAAAGCTCACAATATACTTCTCGATTTTTGATGATTCATTCATTGCCTTTTAAAGCTTTACTGCAGTTCCCCTTATTCTTGTTAACCATTGTCTATTCCCATGAACTGCTACTATATATTTCACGTTTCGTCTTCGTAGTTTCTTCAAATTGTTGTTGGTTTTTAGTCCATTTTGCGTGTGCGTGTTTGTGTGTATATATATTATTCAAATCGCAAGTGATAAGGGAAACATCAGAAGCATGTATGAAAGGATAAAGAAAGCCTGTGGTCCAATGATCAAAAGAAGTGCACCGCTGAAAACCTTGACTGGAGAAATCATCACTGATAAGAAACAGCAGATGGATAGATGGGTCGAGCACTATTTAGAGCTTTACTCAAGTGAGACCAAGCTAGCGGATGATGCCCTCAACGCCATAGAGGCCCTGCCAACTATTGACCACCTGGACACACTTCCCACTATAACAGAAGTTAAGTGTGCTATAAATGAGCTTGCATCTGGCAAGGCTCCAGGTAAGGATGGGATTCCAATAGAGGTGATCAGGAGTGGGCAAGACACACTCGCTCTACAGATCCACCAGCTAATAGAGCTATGCTGGCGATAAGGACAAGTCCCACAGGATTTCAAAGATTCAAACATCATAACGCTGTACAAGAACAAGTGAGATCGGAGCGACTGTAACAACTATAGGGGTATCTCACTTCTGTGTATTGTTGGGAAAGTATTTGCCAGAATTGTCCTGCGCAGACTTCAAGTCATGGGAGATCAAGTCTACCCCGAATCACAGTGCGGCTTCCGTCAGAACCGGTCTACCATTGATATGATATTCTCATTGCGACAGATGCAAGAAAAATGCCGGGAACAAAATCAGCCACTGTTTATTGCCTTCATTGAACTCACAAAGGCATTCGATTTGGTCAGTCGTGAGGGTCTGTTCAAAGCACTAAAGAAGATTGGCTGCCCACCAACTCTTCTGTCCATTGTGGCATCGTTCCACACAGGCATGAAGGGTATAATCAAGTTTGATGGCTCAACTTCAGAAGAGTTTGAAATCAAGAGTGGAGTTAAGCCCCCACCCTCTTTGGGATATACTTTTCACTTCTACTGAAATATGCCTTTCGTGATCAGGATGACGGTATATACATTCACTCACGCTCAGATGGTGGCCTCTATAATGCTCAGAGATTGAAGGCCAAGACCAAAATTAGCAGGGTACTAATCAGAGAGTTGCTTTTTGCGGATAATGCTGCGATTACGACCCACTCTGAGGAAGAATTACAACATCTACTATCTGCATTCTCCAATGCTTGTTCTGAATTTGGTTTAACAATTAACAAAAAGAAGACACAGATTATGTCACAAGGTGCACATGATGTACCATCAATCTTTATTGACGACGCCGAACTGGAGATAGTAGACCATTTTACATATCTAGGATCATAGGTAAATAGCAAATTATCTCTCGATCAGGAAATCAACATCAGGATTGGCAAGGCAGCAACAACAATGAGCATGTTAGCAAAAAGAGTCTGGGAGAACAGGAAGCTTACTGCCAAAACAAAAGTCCTCGTCTACCAAGCCTGTGTCCTTAGTAGGCCTACTCTTCTTTATGGCAGTGAAACCTGGACAACTTACTCACGCCAAGAGAAACGTTTAAACAGCTTTCATATGCGGTGTCTGCGAAGATTACTTGGTATTAAGTGGCAAGACAAAATCACAAATACTGAAGTATTGGAAAGATCAGGTTGTGTGACGGTGTATTCCATGCTCAGTCTTCGTAGACTTAGATGGATAGGACACGTTAGGAGGATGGATGATGGTAGAATACCAAAGGACATCTTTTTTGGTGAATTACAGACGGGTAGGAGATCTCAGGGTCGGCCTCTACTACGATACAAAGATGTGTGTAAGCGGGACATGATTGATACAGGCATTGATAATGCACATTGGGAGCACGTCGCCGCTGAACGTGTTGCATGGAGGGCAACTATCAGAAATGGAATAAAGACAAAGGAGAAAATGATTGCAGATAAAGCACACACAGAGCGTGAGAGACGTAAGATGGTGCAAAATGGTGGAAATGACCATGTTTTCACATGCACCTACTGTGGGCAAACATTTGCAGCAAGAATTGGCCTTACCAGCCACACTCGCCACCGCCATGGATCGCAGTTATTAAGCCTTTTTGAAGCACAATGTACCAAACTATCGTCTGTCAAGACGGAAAGGTGCCAATGTGTGTGTATTCTACGCGTCGTGCTACTCTCCTTCCCATGGCTATTTAATCCACCTTACCGCCCATTCGGTTTGTGCACACAGGTGTGTTACCCCCCCCCCCCTCCTCCCTCGCTAGGCTGCTACACCCCAGTTCTTTACACCGGTCTTTCATCTCTACTTCCGTTACTCCTCTCCACTCACTCACCTCAGTTTGTTCTGTGCTGACAAAGGCTTTGGTCCCAACGTCAATTTGTTTCTTGTAATCGTGTTTCAGTAAAGCTCACAATCTACGTCTCGTTGTTGTTGTTTTTTTGGTGATTCATTCATTGTCTTAGTGAAATACAACGACGTGTTTACAAGCATTGTTTTGGCAGTCTCCTCATGGGACATATATCATGTGGTGTATATGCTTGTCTTCAGGCGCTCTTAGGGGTAACTTGCATTGTCGCATCTGAACGATTTCATTGAAAATATCGCATCTGACAACTGTGATTTACTTTACATTTTGTTTTTGAGTGGTCTGACAAGTTGTACACGACAGCCTGGGTTTTAGTTTTACTTTTGGTACAGAGGAGAGCCACCATGATGTAATTATGTGATTCTTATTCTTTTTGGCCTTCAGTCTTATTTTTCTTCCTTCTTCTCACCCTACAGTCTTCTTTCTTCTGTCTGCTTTTTCATTTCTCAGCTTTCAATTTTCTTCCTTCTTCCTCTTCTCAGCTTTCTGTCTTCTTCTTCTGTCTTCCTTTTCATCTTTTTGTCTTCTACTTCTTGCTTCTGTATTATCTTACTCCTTTTGTCCTCTTTTCTTCCTCCTTCTGCTTTCTTCCATTTGTCATCTTTTCTTCCCCCTTTTGTCTTTTCTGTCTCCTTCTGTCTTCTTTTCTTTTACCTTCTGTCTTCTTCCTTCATCATCTTTGTGACCTTCAGTCTTTTTCTTCTTTTCTGCCGTTTTCTTCTGTATTTTTTCTGTCCTTTTCTCCTTCCTCTTCTTCATAAGTTTATGTTACACACCGTTCATTCTAAGTGTTCATCGATATGTCATTGTAAAGTGTTTAATTCAAGTACTCTTGTATACACTGAGGGAAAACTAAAATAGTTTATGACTGTTTCAAGAAGTGCTCTTGAACAAGTAAACAATGCAATGCAGTACTGTCTAAGAATGCCTGTCTGCTGTGCTGTTTTCAGTGCACATGAAACAATAGCAAGGTATATTTTACCATGTTGTGTTGTTTCCAGTGCACACGAAGCAATAGTATGGTATATTTTACCATGTTGTGTTGTTTCCTGCGCACATGATGAAATAGCAAGGTATAGTTTACCGTCTTGTGTTATTTTCAGTGCACACGAAGCAATAGCAATGTATATATTACCGGTTGTTTTCAGTGCACATGAAGCAACAGCAGGGTATAATTTACAGTGTTGTGTTGTTTTCAGTGCATATGAAGCAATAGCCAGGTATATTTTACCATGTTGTGTTGTGTTCAGTGCGCATGAAGCAATAGCAAGTTATTGTCACAATCCCCATGCAACAGGCAGACATTGGCTGTTGTCTAAAGTCCCTGTATTTTTCATATATCACTGAGTAGTGCAGAATGGATCAGCACAGTATCACAACACAGATAATTACTTTAATCAACAGCTATGAGTCACTTGAGAACTCCGATTTGCACACACACAACTTTATTGATTATGAGGAGACATGGTGAAAACGCACCATCCCAGGAACAATCACAAAAACAACAGACACGTTAATTCCATGTGAAACCAACATTGCCTTCTACAGGCCTTCGAAAATTCACTTGTTACGCCAGACTCTTCTCCGTCCCTGAACGTATCCAACTCCTCTGAGTATCTTCTCTTTGGCCGATACTCAATGCCTCTCACTCCCGGGCTGAAGTTTCCCTACCTTCACCCAAAACCCGAGTACCTGGCTGGTTTCCCTAACTTAGCCCAAAACTCAACTCCCCTTAATTTTCCCAACTTCTGTCTTTTTTCAGTCTCCTCGGGACCACACATGAAAATCTATTTCACCCTTGAACCCAATTCCCAGTTCTCATCAAAATACCTTTCTGGGTTTTCCTTATATTTTATCCACTCTCTAGCATGTTCCTCTCTGTCCATGGGTGACCCAAGCTGACATTTACGTGTTATTACAATCCACTGTGTTTGGGGCTCCATTGTCTTGGGATTTCTTAATCAACCTCTCTGGTCCCAACTGTCGTCTCACACCTGTGGCATTGTTCTTTTCAGATTCTTAACCCCTACATCCGCCTTACCTTGGCATTGATCACACACGTTACAGGTATATTTTACCATCTTGTATTGTGTTAAGTGCACATGAAGCAATAGCCAGGTATATTTTACCATGTTGTGTTGTGTTCAGTGCACATGAAGCAATAACCAGGTATGTTTTACTATCTTGTGCCGGAGAACAAACAGCTCACACATGTCGTGATTGTAATGGGCTCACAGAGCATGCTGAGAAGGGTGAAGACAGACATGCTTCAGGCAGAGTGACATGCTTCAGGCAGAGTGACATGCTTCAGGCAGAGTGACATGTTCCAGGAAAAATGGCAGGCTTCAGGCAGAGTGACATGCTTCAGGCAGAGTGACATGCTTCAGGCAGAGTGACATGTTCCAGGAAAAATGGCAGGCTTCAGGCAGAGTGACATGCTTCAGGAAGAATGGCAGGCTTCAATTCAACAATCAAAGACAGGGAACTTCTGTTGGATCTTTTCCTCAGGGCATGCATGTGTGGTGGGCAACGAGCAGGCGGACACATTAGCTGAGTCTGCACCCCTTGATGGGGTCATCGTGAATGATAAGACGCATGTGGCCAGGGCCCATTGGGATCATGTTTACAATGCTGAATCATCATCATGTGCCATGCTGCTAAGCGTGGGCGGTTATATTCTGCCATCTCACTCGATCACCAGAATCGTGGATCCACTCAGTGTTATTGTCTTGACCATACAACATGGGCAAGCCATCCAGGTATTTACTTCTCTGCCCTCCCCTTGTTCTCTTCCCCTTGATCTTGCCAATTGTCACCAAGTTCTCCAATTTATTTCTTCTCATAACGTGATCAAAACATCGTGACTGTCTAAGTCTAATTTCTCTAATCAGTTTACGGTTTTCATTTGTTTCTTGTAGGACTTGGTGGTTGGTTTTTCTGTCTGTCCATGGTATTCCTTGCATTCTCTTCAGAAACCACATTTCCACAGCTATCGGATGTTTTTTCAGTTTGACAGCTCATTGTCCACGCCTCACACATACACCATCATTGCCGGGAGAGAATTGTGGTCATTGTCCACGCCTCACACATACACCATCATTGCCGGGAGAGAATTGTGCTCGTTATCCACGCCTCACACATACACCATCATTGCCGGGAGAGAATTGTGGGGCAGGGAGTGACCAGATACTCTGGCCAACACTCAGGACTCCGATAAAAGGCCAGATATACAAATAATCAGATTGCAACTGGCAACATTAGTATTGGGACTCTTAGTTGGTTGTAGAAGATGATGATGAAGCACATATTGGAATGTCCAGAGTGCTGTGATGTAGACTTTTGACTCAACACAACTGAGCTGTTTCCATTGTTGAGGTGCTCTTGACTGACCACAATGGCATATATTTTAACATTGCTTCCAGTGTCACTATGTGCCATGAAGAAATACATTGGTATATTCCACTGTGTTATGTCCAGTGTTCAAGTATGTTTTTCAATGATCTACACAGATTGCCATGATATATTCTAGCAGTGGTCTCTTGTGTCCTTGAAATAACTTGGTGTATTCTACTGCGTCTTTTAAAGCCTCTTGAAGGATTAACTTGGATGTAATCTAGTGCCCACTTCAAGTACTCTGTGAAGGAATAACTTAACATTCAAGTGTCCACTTCAAGTACTCTGTGAAGGAATAACTGAACATTCAAGTGCCAACTTCATGTACTCTGTGAAGGAATAACTTGACATTCAAGTGCCAACTTCAAGTACTCTGTGAAGGAATAACTTGACATTCAAGTGTCCACTTCAAGTACTCTGTGAAGGAATAACTTGACATTCAAGTGCCAACTTCAAGTACTCTGTGAATAAATAACTTGACATTCTAATGCCACTTCAAGTACTCTTTGAAGGAATAACTTGATCGATTCTAGTGCCCAATTCAAGTAATCATTGAAGGAATAACTTGATCTATTCTAGTGCCCACATCAAGTACTTTTTAAATGAATAATTTGATCTACTCTAGTGCCCACTTCAAGTACTCTTTGAAGGAACAACTTGACATATTATATTGCTCATTCCAAGTACTCATAAAGTAATAACTTGATCTATTTTAGTGCACCTCTAAATTAATTCTCCGAGGAATAACTTAGTGTATTCTAGTGTCTCTAGTGTCATAAGTCTTGATTGCAGACAATGAACAGGGCCTGCAAAATTTAGTAGATACGGATGTTACACACAGTGAACAACAAGGGTTAGAATTAAATTGTAAAAAGACACAGATTATGGTCGTCACTAGGAAGAACGAAATACCACAATGTAATATACAAGTAAATGAGAATATTCTTCAACAAGTGAATAGGTACAATTATCTCGGAACAGTAATAACATCTGATGGGAGATGCCTTGAAGAGATTAGAACAAGAATTGCCATGGCAAAAGTAGCCTTTAGCAAGATGAAAAACATACTGACCAATAAAAAGATGTCAATTTAAATGAGAAAAAGAGTGTTCAGATGCTACATAGAACCTGTACTTTTATATGGATGTGAAGCTTGGACAATGAGCAGCCAGGCTGAAAAACATCTGATGGCTGTAGAAATGTGGTTTCAAGAAACCTTCAAGTCTTTCAAGAAACAAATGAAGATTGTAAACTGATTAGAGACATTAGACATAGACAGTCACAATTTTTTGGGCATGTTATGAGAAGAAATGATTTGGAGAACTTGGTGACAACTGGCAAGATCGAGGGGAACAGACCAAGGGGAAGACCTAGTAGCAAGTACCTGGATGGCTTGGCCTTGTGGCATGGTCGAGACAGAAACACGGAGCTGATCCACGACTCTGGTGATTGGGTGAGATGGCAGAACATGACCGCCCACGCTTACTGGCATGGCACGTGATGGATGGATGGATTCTAGTGTCTCTCTAAGGCAGGGGTGGGCAAACTGCGGCCCGGCAACTGATATTATGCGGCATTCTAGGGCATTTAGAAATACAAAATTTTACTTCGTTTTTAAGTTAATTTGTTGAATTTTACAGAATTTCATGTACCGTTATGATTGTTTTAACATTTTTGATAAAAATGTATTTCTAACTTTCTATTTTTGTAAACAGTCCTTGATCTTTGTAACGTAATGCTAATATGCTACATTTGCGAGCAAGTATTTTCTTGCTTGAAGATCAACAAATCTAAGAATAGGTCTTTATTGTCGGACTGCACCTTGCATGCTGTCAAGCGAATTTCAACAAGTAAACTTGCTCCAGATTTCAAGAATATTGTCAACATTTGCAAGCAGTTACATACATTGCAATAGAAATCAACAATTGTATTGACAATGTAGTCGGTTTGTGTCTAAATTAAAGCCATTGATAGATAATAAACAAAATTTATTATAATAAAAAATTGTAAAATCTTGTTAACACATTAGTAAAAGTTGTTGTCCATATTGTAAAATATAATGTATAAGTAAAATAAAATTGCAATTATTAGTTATTTATACTGTTTGATAACCTATAAATAATTCATAATTACTTAGTGTGATAGGTTGCTGTAAACAAAGTGGACATAATATATATGCAGTAGCTTTACATTTGTCAGTGTGGCCCTACGCACAACAAGTTTGCCCACCCCTGCTCTAAGGTATTCTCTGGGGAATACTTTGGTGTATTCTAGTGCCCCTCTAAGGTATTCTTGGAGGAACAACTTGGTGCATTCTAGTGTCCCTCTAAGATATTCTCTGAGGAATAACTTTGTGTATTCTAATGCTCCTCTAAGGTATTATCAGAGGAATAATTTGGTGTATTCTACTGCCCCTCTAAGGTATTCTTGGAGGAATAACTTTGTGTATTATAGTTCCCTTCTAAGGTATTATCAGAGGAATAATTTGGTGTATTCTACTGCCCCTCTAAGGTATTCTTGGAGGAATAACTTGGTGTATTCTAGTGCCCCTCTAAGGTATTCTTGGAGGAATAACTTGGTGTATTCTAGTGCCCCTCTAAGGTATTCTTGGAGGAATAACTTGGTGTATTCTAGTGTCCCTCTAAGGTATTCTCTGATGAATAACTTTGTGTATTCTAATGCTCCTCTAAGGTATTATCAGAGGAATAAATTGGTGTATTCTACTGCCCCTCTAAGGTATTCTCTGAGGAATAACTTGGTGTATTATAGTTCCCTTCTAAGGTATTCTCTGAGGAATAACTTCTTGTATTTTAGTGCCCCTCTAAGGTATTCTCGGAGGAATAACTTGGTGTATTCTAATGCCCCTCTAAGATATTCTCGGAGGAATAACTTGGTGCATTCCAGTGTCACTCTAAAGTATTCTCGGTGGAATAATTTGGTGTATTCTAATGCCTCCTCTAAAGTATTCTTGGTGGAATAACTTGGTATATTCTAGTGCCCTGTTCAAGCACTTGTCAATAAATGCATTGATATATTTTAGTGTTGCCTTCACATGCTCTTCAACATATGCAGTGATTTGTTCTAAATATGGTTCTAAGTTCTCTCTTAAATGTCTTATAATATTATTTTAAAATGCTTTACAATAAATACCATGAGATATTTTACATTTTGATCATTATTTTTATTATATACATCAGTATATATTCTACATTGTTGCATGACTTTACAATGAATACCATGAGATATTTTAATTATTCCACGACTTTACAATGAATACCATGAGATATTCTAATTTTCCCATGGTTTTACAATGAATACCAAAGATGTTCAACATTGTCCCATGACTTTACAATGAATACCATGAGATTTTCTAATTATTCCATGACTCTGCAATGAATACCATGAGATATTGTAATTATAGAGTAGATAGAAACAAGCTGTGGGAAATCCTTGAACAATATGGAGTGAGTACACATCTAACAAACCTATGTAGAAGTTTATACAACAACAGTGAATGCATAGTGAGAGCAACTGGAGGACACTCAGAACCCTTCACCATAAGATCTGGAGTATGACAAAGTTGTGTCCTGTCCCCTCTCTTGTTCATAACATATATAGACAACATATGTAAAGAAACCAGCCAAGCAGAGACAGCAAGAATACCGCATGACGAGAACACAGAAGAAGAACCATCTGCAAATCTAACCATTAGAGAACTCCTGTTTGCGGATGACCAAGCACTAATAGCAAAATCAGAAGCTGAATTACAAGACCACATGAATAGTCTAAACGAAATGTGTAGGGAACATAACATGAAAATTAGCACAAGCAAAACAGCGGTAATGACTGTAACTAAAGAAGAACAAACAACAATTCACCTAAACGAACATTCCTTGAAACAAGTAAAGAGTTTCAAGTACCTAGGAAGTATAATATCATCAAATGGCAGATCAGAAGACGAGATCGAAAATAGTTGCAATAAGGCAAATCAACTCATTGGACAAATGGCACAAATACTAAAGAACAAACATGTATCAATAACTACTAAGAAAGCACATTACAACACAATCTTCCTGCCAACTCTATGCTACCAATGCCAAACCTGGACAATGACAGAAAAAGAGAAAAGAAAAATCACAACAACAGAAATGAGGTTCCTGAGAAGAATACTCAACGTATCAAGAAGAGATAAGATCAGAAATGAAGAAATCAGGACTAAAGTGGGGGTTACAGCAGCACTAGATTTTATCAGAAAACAGCAAGTCAAATGGTTTGGCCTTGCAAGTAGGTTACCAGTCAACAGCATACCACAACAAGCAATGATGTACAGACCAGATGGAATCAGAGGAAGAGGCCGACCACGTAAACGTTGGATGGAGGGAATAGCAGAGTCCATGGGAATATCGATATATGAAGCCCATACTCGGGCACTCTCACGAAGCTTATACTTCACCTCGACACCGCAAGGTACAAGAGGAACATGATGAGATGAGATTGTAATTATCCCATGACTTTACAATGAATACCATGAGATATTCTACATTGTTGCATGAATACACTGTCCCATGTATTTACAATGAATACCATGAGCTATTCTACATTATTCGTTGATTTTACAATAAATACCACGAGCTATTCTACATTGCCCCATGCCTTTACAATGAATACTATGAGCTATTCTACATTGCCCCATGCCTTTACAATGAATACTATGAGCTATTCTACATTGCCCCATGCCTTTACAATGAATACTATGAGCTATTCTACATTGCCCCATGCCTTTACAATGAATACTATGAGCTATTCTACATTGCTGCATGACTTTACAAAGAATACCATGAGCTATTCTATATTGTTGCATGACTTTAGAAAGATTACCATGAGCTATTATATATTGTAACAATGACTTTACTGTCATTGTTATATGACTGTACAATGAATACCACAAGATATTCTGCATTAGTCTATGACTTTATGAGATATTCTACATTGTTCTACAACTTTACAATAGAATACCACAAGATATCCTGCATTGTTCTGTGACTACAATGAATACCACAAAACATTGTACACTGTTCTGTGACTTTACAATGAATTTTTTTTTCTTTCCGTGTTTCCATCCTGTGTCAGGATATTGCGGTCAACACCAGCATCTTTCAGCTGTATGTTGATTCCTAGGCTAGATTACGCTCATCAGCACGCCAGGACTTTCTGAGCGACCAGCTCCTTACTCTCATAAGTCACTTTTGCGATCCGAACCACTGCTAATTCTCGTCGCGTCACGTGACGAGAGTATTCAGGGTTAGCGGAGAAAGCTGCTAACCCCTCGGCCATGAATACCATGAGATATTCTGCATTTTTCTATGGCTTTAGTGCCATAGGCGAAATTTTCGTCGATATGCCCATGGCCGATACATGGTTTGCATAGCATATTGATGATCTATTGGCATCAACAATACTTGGGTTGATACCCATGGTCTTATACCTCATGGACGAGATCACAACAGATGAGACTGGTGGGCGCACAGAGCATTTGTTCTGCCAGATTTTGCTCGATATTGACATTGCGCTACAAGTAATTGGAGAGGGTTTGCTGTGGTGCAAATATTATATCTTTCTGATTGTGCGGTCGCACTTCTGTACCAATGCCTTTCTGCCAGGTGATGCTGTGATCTTCTCACTGTAGCTATTTCTATTATTATCTTAAGTTCTGTTTAAGCTCTTTCACTCTGCACAATTCATAACAGCTACTCTCTAGACCAAACTACAGCGTTTTGAATAACACAACACTAACGCATTTGTTTTTCACATTCTATTCCTCAAAACATTATGATGTACATTATCAGTTAGCCTTACAACCGCACCACAATGTTACACGAATATACATTGCATTTCTAAACACTCTAACTCCTAATGTAGCAGCTCAATTTGTGGCCGTGCTACTTGAACCCAAGAACCAGGTCCAGACTTGACCATAGCTCTAGCCTAACTGATTGAAGGTGACGCTTTGTCCTTTCCTCAAAGTGTCCTGAGCGCCTTTCACGCTTTTGTGACCATGCTCGTGGTGGGTCACTTTGCACAGTCTCCTCGCACAGACTGCACTTTATCTAAATCATGCCATGATCTGTTTTTCTGTAAACTCGATCATGGCTTTCACAATGAATACCATGAGATATTCTACTGACAATGAACACCACAAGATGATATCCATTGTTATATGACTTTACAATGAATACCATGAGACATTCCATATTATTCTTTGCCTTTACAATAGAACACTACAAGTTACTCTGCATTGTTCTATAACTGTACAATGAATACCACGGGATATTCTACTCTATTGCTTGCATGTGTTTTGCACCTTGTTGGAAGACAATGAACTGTTTCACAGTGTTGTTTCCAGGTGTCCATGAATGTCTGTAGTGCTGCTGTTTGCACTCTTCTGCCTGTGAACTTCTACAGAAAAAGTCACCCGGTTCTCTGCTGGAATGTCTCCATGGGGACTTCTGACACGATGCTCTACAGGAATGTCCCCATGGGGACTTCTGATATGGTGCTCCACAGGAATCTCCCCATGGGGACTTCTGACATGATGCTCCACAGGAATGTCTCCATAAGGACTCCTGACACGTCGATGCTCCACAGGAATGTCCCCATAAGGACTTCTGACTTGATTCTCCACAGGAATGTCCCCATAAGGACTTCTGACATGACGATGCTCTTCAAGGCCATTAGTAATAACAGGATGACTAGGAGCTATTGGAGAGCGACTTCTGGTCTCTGGTGAAGTTCTGCTCTTTACATATTCAGCTGTTAAATGTGTCTGCGATGGTGGGGTCTCGACTGGTGTAAAACACCTCATAATGAGATCTGAGCTGCTCTCCTTCAGGCTGACAAACTGTGTTCTACCCGGTGACCATGGGGTGTTCTGCTTGTCCCTAGGTGATACAGGAGACACCGGAGGACTAACAACTGACAGCTTTCTGACTCTCCCGCCAACTCCTTCTTCACTACATTCACTTGTATCTCCTAAATTCAGATTAGGGGGAGCTAACTTTGCAGATTTTGATTTAGACATATTTTCAATCACAGTAATGTCCCCTGAGGTGTTGTTTTCTGCAAGCATTTCTGCGGAATGTATATCCTGGAGAAAATTACCCCCGTTTCTGTAATCACTTTGATTATTATTCACCGCTGCCTCTTCTTGTGTTTGGTTTGCTTGATGCAAGTTGTCAGGCTGATGTTTAAAGCTGCTTCTAACACTTACTTTCGGATTGTATCTGTGGGGACTGCACTGGAGATGAATATAAAAGTTCATCCCATCTTCCTTCTTGCCATCGAGTCCTTGAATGTCCCTTCTTCGTGAGTCAGGAGATTCTGAAAATAAAAGTAATAACAATGTCTGCAAAATATTCTGTGCAATACATCTTTGTGTATTAAGGTGATAAAAGAGTTCGTAAGAGCTGTACCAAGGCAATCCTGATGCATGAAAGTTAATCATGGACAATTAAAAGATTAGTGAGAAATTATGTGGAAGCTGGATGTTATTTTACAGACAAATGATGAGAACACAAAGGATAGATAAAATGCGTAATGATAGCATCATGGGAGTAGTTAACTCACAAAGAGAACTGGTTACTCACATCAAAGAAGGGGAAAGTATGAGTATGTCGAGAAAAGGGGAAAGTTCTAGTATGTCACAAAAAGGGGAAGTGTGAGTTTGTCATGAAAAGGGGAAAGTGCGAGTATGTCACAAAAAGGGAAAGTGTGAGTATGGTGTAAAAGGGGAATGTGTGAGTATGTTGTGAAAGGGGAAAGTATAAGTATGTCATGAAAAAGTGAAAGTGCGAGTATGTCGTGAAAAGGAGAAAGTGCTAGTATGTCATGAAAAAGTGAAAGTGCGAGTATGTCGTGAAAAGGGGAAAGTGTGAGTATGTCGTGAAAAGGGGAAAGTGCTAGTGTGTCATGACAACTGGAGGGGAGGGGAAGAGAAGCAGGGGAAAACCAAGAGAGAAGATGCTAGACAGTTTGATATCATGATATGGAGAAACATCATTATCAGAAATGATGGGCAGCACACTAAACAAAAGGCTTTGGACAGTCACGATCTTAAATGCCATATGCCATGGACTGTACGAAGAAGAAGAAAGTTTACAGTTGTTCATGTTGTCTGTTGATGAGTTCTAGTTCTGTTTAACATATGTAAAGTATGTATGGTGCCATATATTGTCTCATTTATGTTAGTTAGCTAATTAGGTAGTTGTTTAGTCACGGTTCCAACTTCAACGGCACGGGGGTCACCCCACTATGCTCCATTCCTGTGCCAGTGAATATCACACAAAATGCTCCGCACTGCCCCATGTGAAAAGTGGAACAGACAGAAGTCTCGACAAACCAACAGCCCGCACAGGTATACTATGCATAATGCTGCAACCAGAATGCCAACATAAAAGTCTGCCACAAAAAATGCAGTTCATCGTCAATGGAAGTGACAGTCACTAGAAAACCAGCAGCCACACATTACTGCATAAGGCAACCCAGTTAGTTCAGCGGCTGACCGGCCGCCATTTTTCTGAACGTACAGTTCATTCTACAATCAACCATGGACAGATGTAAAAGCACTCAACATGAAATTCACAACTCATAGTGTTGCTCCACGCACTCAATTCAGTAGCAGAGTGACAGAACCATGTACTACCAGTCCAACATGTGGAAAATGCATAAGTAAACCATAGCCTCAAGCAAAACCACCCCAGAAGCCTTAAAATGTAATATTATAATACACAATGGGCGCATTAGTGTAATCACTAGGGGGTTACATTCATGTCACGATTGCAGTCAGACGAGGATTTCAGGTCTGTGCTCATCATCCATACACAAAAGAAAGATTGTTCACCTTTCTTCGTGCACTCAGGCCTACATGATGTGGCAGCCCCATCAAATCAATCAGGTCTACAACATATGGCGGGCTCTATCATATCACTCAGACCTACAACATATGGCAGCTCTATCATATCACTCAGACCTACAACATATGGCGGGCCCTATCATATCACTCAGACCTACAACATATGGCAGCTCTATCATATCACTCAGACCTACAACATCACAGACTCATTGCAGATTCCTGCTTCCAGACTTGTTTTGTGTGCACGTTTGTAAAACACACAATATATGAATGATTATACAAAACTGCATTTGTAATACACAAAACAACAAGCAAGACTGCATAGCTGTAACCAAATGAAAACAAAGCTAGCTGTCAAGTCAGACTTAGTTGCATGTTTTTGTGTTCATTAGATCAGCTAAGTATTCGTGTGTGTGTTCTTTTTTATGTTTGTCTTCTTTGTTCATTGATAAAGACTGGCTGAAACATTTGGCTTTATTTTTCATTTCGTTGAGATTCCAAGAAATATTTTGCATTTATTTGGATTCCTCGGGGTCGCATCAATCATGACATAACAGCAACAGAGGAACCATCCCCCCCCCCCCCACACATGCACGCACTTGCGCGCACACGCACACATGCACACACACACACACACACAAACCTGAATTCAAACTGTCTCCAGTCTGGAACCTATCTTCCCGTCGCACGTCGCCAAGAGCACTTCCATTCTTCAACAATTCCTTCACAGCATTCACATTTCCGTTTTCTCCGCCATCTTGCTCACTCTCTATAAGGCTTTTCCTGTCCTCTTTCTCGCAGCCTTTTGAACTTTCAGCTTGTCTCTGGGGTGATTGTCGGCTCCTCGGCTGCTTCCCTTGTTTGAAATTTGTTCCGTATCGTTCAATAAGTAGCTCCTCATCACCACCATCATTATCATCATCATCGTCATTGCCAGAGTCATCAAAACTGCTGTCAGCCAAGGCATTATGTAGAACTTCTGACAGTGAAACCTGTCAAGAAGAAGACATTTTACATTATATGCTTTATAAGTTTTGTATACTTAAACCATATAGACAATTATGTTTTAAATTAGTGTTGCGTGATTAAACTGTATGTAAAATTAGGTGTTAAACCAGTTTTGTATGCTAAACCCATATGGACAGTTATGTTTTAAATCAGTTTTGATGCTTAAACTGTATATCTCTATAGCCACCATAGCTCTATTAGCTGGTGGATCTGAAGAGTGAGTGTGTCTTGCCCACTCCTGATACCCTCTATTTGAATCCCATTTTTACCTGAAGCCTTGCCAGAAGCAAGTTCATTAATAGCACATTTAACTTTTGTTTTGGTGGGAAGTGTGTCCATGTAGTCAAGAGTTGGCAGGGCCTCTATGGTGTTGAGGGCATCATCCGCTACTTTAGTCTCAATTGAGTAAAGCTCCAAATGGTGCTCTACCCATATATCCATCTGCTGTTTCTTATCAGTGATGATTTCTCCAGTCAAGGACTGCAGGACGTCTGTATCCCTCCATACATGCTCTTGATGTTTCCCTTATCACTTGCATTTTGAATGCACTTGGAAAGGACAATTATGTATTAAATCAGTTTTGTAATCAATGTATGTGTGTGTGCATGTTTACGTGCTGCCTGTGTGTGCATGCTACATGTGTGTGCATGGTGCATGTATGTGTGTATGCAGTGCATGTTTGGTGCATGTTTGTTGTGTATGTGTGCATACATGCACACGTGTGAGGTGTGTGAGCATGAAACAGTCACAGAACACTGACAACAATCACAACAACAACACAACCATCCTTACATCATCAGAACTGTTATCGAACACATCATCATCATTATCATCATCTGTGTCGAAGCTCTCTGTCCTGGGACAGCCCACTGGATCTGGGGTCAGTGCAGGGCAGTTTGTCGGCTGACTGGACAGTCTAAAACTGTGACTGCGAGGCGGAGTCAGGTGGTGGATGTTTGAGGCAGAGGCACTCAGCCTATGACTATGAGATCTGAAAACATAACACTTGACTTTACAGTATGTATGAATAATGAAGACAATGACATCAAGAGATGGACAAACAGCAGTTTGACAGAATGTACAATCAAGGCGAGAGACAGTGTTGGAGATCCACTGTAGTAAACTTTCATTGTGGAGACAGACCTGACTGATAAAGACACAAACAAAAGGCTGGACAATGTATTGTCTGGCATACACGGCTGTACCTCATCAGGTGTATAATACAGAAATATATCAACATAGAATAAAGCAACTGATGAAACTTTACAGCTGAAGTACATAACAACATAATCCTATATTTCAATGTAAATGTTAATAAGGTGTTACAACAAAATAAAAGTAAGTTACGCAAAGGGCCTTATCACGCATGATGGAGAAACATGAACCCTGAATTAATGGATGGAGTATAAAACAGGCTCAACAAATGTTGTGTGTATTCAGCAACTCTGTATGGCATGGAAACATGGACCCTAACTTCAAGGATGGAGCACACAATTTAGATTTTTGAAAAGTGAATGTTCTACAAAGAGATGTAAGAAGCTAAATGCAGTAAACATACTGAGAATGTTCTACAAAGCGATATCAGAAACTAAATGATCAACCACGCTGAGAATGTTCTACAAAAGAGATATCAGAAGCTAAATGATGCAAACCATGCTGAGAATGTTCTACAAAGAGATATCAGAAACTAAATGATGAAGTAACCACACTGAGAATGTTCTACAAAGAGATATAAATAGCTAAATGCAGTAACCACATTGAGATCTGCTGACTAGCTCACACGAAGACGATGTCAGATGTGATCTCACCTGGAGTGAGTTCTGAGGCTGTGATGACTTTTCCTCAAGCTGGGATTCAGTTGTTTGACAAAATTTGAATCCGGATCCATGATCTGTATGACAGTCTGCAGCAGTTTGGGTGTTTCTGGAGGTGTTTTTATAATTTCTTCAGCTTCCAATTTCTTCTTTTTCTCCATCTTTTCATTAGCTTTCAGCAATTTTCTGTTGCAAACAATAATGACAATGTTGATCAAAATGCACATGAAGGACAAATATTTACAACAGCAGCAGCAAATATTCACTTCACCCCTAGACAAACATGGCAATGCTACAGATCATACATTTTTTCTTCTTACCTAACACATCCCCCTCCCCCTCCCCACAGAAACAATAATGTTATAAAACCTTTTCTCTCTTTATCAACACCACTCAAATGTAAAACAAACATGCATACACCACATAATCCACTTTGCTCTCCTTACCGATTCGCATCAAATTAAACAAACACATAACAATGTTGCAAAGGCTACTTTACTCCCCATTCCCATCTAAAAACAAACATGCAACAATGTTACATAACCTACTTTACTTCACCCTCCTGCCTAAGAACAAATACGCAACAATGTTACATAACCTACTTTACTCCTCCTCCCACCTAAGAACAAACACGCAACAATGATACAGAACCTACTTTACTCCCCCTCCCACCTAAGAACAAACATGCAACAATGTTACAGAACCTACTTTACTCCAACTCCCACCTAAGAACAAACACGCAACAATGTTACATAACCTACTTTACTTCACCCTCTGACCTAAGAACAAACACACAACAATGTTACACAATCTACTTTACTTCCCCCTCCCACCTAAGAACAAACACGCAACAATGATACAGAACCTACTTTACTCCACCTCCCACCTAAGAACAAACACGCAACAATGTTACATAACATACTTTACTTCACCCTCCTGCCTAAGAACAAACACACAACAATATTACATAACCTACTTTACTCCCCCTCCCACCTAAAAACAAACACACAACAATAATACAGAACCTACTTTACTCCCCCTCCCACCTAAGAAAAAACATGCAACAATGCTACAGAACCTACTTTATTCCTCCTCCCGCCTAAGAACAAACACACAACAATGATACAGAACCTACTTTACACCCCCCCCCCCCCCCCCTCGCACCTAAGAACAAACATGCAATAGTGTTACATAACCTACTTTACTTCACCCCCCCCCCCCCCCCCCCCGCCTAAGAACAAACACACAACAATGTTACATAACCTACTTTACTTCACCTTCCCGCCTAAGAACAAACACACAACAGTGTTACATAACCTACTTTACTCCCCCTCCCACCTAAGAACAAACACGCAACAATGATACAGAACCTACTTTACTCCCCCTCCCACCTAAGAACAAACACACAACAATGTTACATAACCTACTTTACTCCCCCTCCCACCTAAGAACAAACATGCAACAATGATACAGAACCTACTTTACTCCCCCTCCCACCTAAGAACAAACACGCAACAATGTTACATAACCTACTTTACTTCACCCTCCCGCCTAAGAACAAACACACAACAATGTTACATAACCTACTTTACTCCCCCCTTCCCCTTAAAAAACAAACACACAACAATGTTACAGAACCTACTTTACATCCCCCCCCCCCTTTCCCCTTAAAAACAAACACACAAACAATGTTACAAATCCTACTTTACTCCCCCCTTCCCCTTAAAAAACAAACACACAACAATGTTACAGAACCTACTTTACTCCTCCTTACCACCTAAAAACACAACCTACTTCGCTCTCCGTTTCAGCAGAGCTTGTGCATCAGGGTACTCAGTCATGGCCATCTCAAAGTCATGCTTGGACAAGGTGAAGACATTTGTGTAGCCTTTACTTCGGACATCTGCCGTACGGCGGTTCCCACGACCAGACATGGCCAGCAGACTAACCAGAAGAAGTCATACAAAAAAAAACAACAACATTAGTTTATATTAAATTCGTCACAATATATAAGGATAGTATATCACCAAATGTGACCACCAGTTTGGACAGACAGACGATATATCACCATACTAGAGACATCATGTTATTTGTTTTGTTTCCTGGTATCTTCAACAATTTCAATGCTCAGTGAACAGAAAGTTACATTATAATACTTGTTCATTTCATTGTGTGTCATGTTTGACCCAAACCAACTTTTATGTTTGGCACTGAATCGGCTAAAAAAACATTTTTTTTTTGGGGGGGGGGGGGGCCTCTCTTGCTTTGAACTCTAGCTTAGTTCATACATGCTACTTCTAGTAGCACTGGACTGAATTTTGTGTGTGGATTAGCTTTCCCTATTACCAGTGTCTCTCGCCATCAGGCAAACCCACTCCGACTTCAGAGGTACTTGTAATTTACACCTCCAAGTCAAGGATGAGAAGTCAACATTTTGGTCCAACTAACCTGTTAAGGGGTTGAACCCGCTACCCCAGCATCAACACACCGAATGTTTAAGAACGAGCACTCTCATCCATTCGGCCATGCCAATCTCCAAACAAAATTTTAATTAATTTATCTTATTGTGTAAAAAACATTAGTTTATAATAAATGTGACATATTATATTTTAAAAAATTAGTTTATAATAAATGTGTCATATTATATTAAAAAATTTAGTTTATAATAAATGTGTCAGATTATATTTAAAAACAATTTAGTTTATAATAAATGTATCATATTATATTTAAAAAGCCATTATTTTATAATAAATTTATCATATTGTATTAAGCAAGACTTATTAGTTCATAATAAATTTGTCATATTATATTAAAAAAAAGAAAATTAGTTTATAATAAATGTGTCATATTATATTTAAAACGCTATTATCTTATAATACACGTATCAAATTATAATTTGTAAAAACCCATTAGTTCATAATAGGTTTGTCATATTATATTTTTAAAAGAAAATAGCTTTTAATAAATGTGTCATATTATTTAAAAAAAAAAAATATTATTTTATAATAAATTTGTCATATTATATTTTTAAAAAACCCATCAGTTCATAATACATTTGTCATATTGTATTTAGAAACAAAAACCATCTCACATAAGGAGCCTGCTATGGGTCAGTGATGTGATAGGACAATCACATGTTGCAGGCCTGGACGCACGGGGCAAGAGATCGCTACATTCTCTTCCTCTGTTAGTGGATGACAAATGTGGGCATTGACCCCCGCCTGACTGCACTTACAACATGATCAGCATAGATCACTATCAACTACATTAATGTGTCTGCTGTCATTTTACACAGTTAACTCCATCATTATCATCAAGTGTCCTGCCAGCTGGCTTAGGTGTTTATGGCTCTCCACAGATTTCGGCCTTTGGTGTTCTGGTTCAACTCTGCTGCTGATATTCCTCCATGCCACCATCTCAATCCATCCAGCATCGTTTCTCTTGGTCTGCCTCTGCCTCTCTTCCCCTCAATCTTTCCAGTCAACATGATGTTCTCCAATGCCTCTCTTCTCATCACATGACCAAAGAAAGCTGTTTGTCTCTTTCTTACTGTTGTATATAATGTTCTAATTTAATTAGCCTCTTTCAGGCAATCAACGTTAGTTACTCTCGCAGTCCAAGGAATTTGCAACATTCGTTTCAGGAACCACATCTCTGTTGCTACCAAATTCTTTATAATTTGTTCATGCACAGTTAACTTATACAGGATATTTGGTCTCTGGTTACTGCTAGGCTTTCCTTTCGTGTTTCCTTCTTCTTATCTTTGTTTACCATGATCTGTTGCAGTGAAAGGAAAGGCTAGTTCCACAGCTGATACTGTAATTTGGTGAGAAGTGCTAGGTCTTCATATACAGGGTGTATTTTTAATGACTGTGCAGTGTTTGAAAATATTGCCAGTCCAAGTTTTGTGTTTGCCTATTGAGTTGCATGAACTTTACAGAGGGTGAATACAAAACTTTGACCGGCAATATTTTCAACCACTGCACAATCATTAAAAATACTAATTGTACATGATATATGTGGAGCCTGTGACCAGTTCTCTTCCTGATCACATTTAATTCCCAGAAAATCCTTAAAATGACCTGACAGCCAATTTGATGAGGCTGGATCGTCTGCACTGATTGAAAAAAAAATAGTCTTGCCTCTTCAGGGGAGGGGGGGGGGGGGAGTTTGAACCCAGACCACTGTTTTGGGAGGCAGCTGTACTAACCTCTATGTGACCTCTATATAACCTCTATGTAACCCCTATATGTGCCAGGGCATGCGGGAGTACAAGGAAATGAGCGGGCTGACAAGCTCGCAGGTGAGGCTACTGTGGAGGGAGGACGCGCCATGGACCAGGCTGACATTCTGAATGCTCTACGAGAAGTAAGACTTTTGCGAGAACCAAGTGATGACTGTGAATCTGCAACAATGGCCAGACTGCGAGAGCAGCAAATTAAAAGAGGTGTGGCCAAACAAGAACACTACGCAGGAAGCCAAAGAAGATTGATAAACCAACACAGAACTGGCGTCGTTAGCCGCTACACGCTGCGGGATTTGCTGAGGAGGGGATCCGAGCACTTATGGACTGAATGGTTCGATGTGCAATGAGGATGATCTGTCGACTAACTAACTAACCCCTATATAACCTCTATGTAACGCCTATGTAACCTCTATGTACCTTCTATGTTACCCCTACGTGCCCTATATGTAACCCCTATGTACCCTCTATGTAACCTCTATGTAACCTCTATGTACCTTCTCTGTTACCCCTACGTGCCCTATATGTAACCCCTATGTAACCTCTATATAACCTTTATGTGACCTCTATGCCACCACAGCTCAGGTTAAGGTGTATATGTTAATTGTTTACATTTTCTTCAAGAGAGCACTAATGTTGTACATTGTTACAAAGGCCATATTTCAAAATGATAATAGTAACACACACAAAAATAAATCATTTGTGTTAAGTTATTGGCTGAATTTGTGATTGCATGCATATCTTAACCATAAATATATCTACAACACTGCCTACTTTATCTATCTAAGAACAATGCCTACCTTATCTCTCCAACAACAGCGTCTACCTTATCTCCCCAACACTGCTATCGTATCTCTACAACAGTGCCCACCTTATCACTTCAACAATGGTGCCTACCTTATAACTCCAACAACACTGTCTACCTTATCTCTGCAACAGTAGCACCTATCTTATCTCGGCAACAATAGCACCTACGTTAGAACTCCAACAACACTGTCTACCTTATCTCGGCAACAATAGCACCTACCTTATCTTTCCAAAAACACTGCCTATGGAATCTCTACAACAATGCCTACAGTATCTCTACAACAATGCCTACTGTATCTCTACAAACATGCCTACCTGATCTCTCTAACAATAACACCAACCTTATATCTTCAACAACACTGCCTACCTGATCTCTCCACCAAACTATACTGACTACCTGATCTCTCCAACAGTGACTACCTTATCTCTCCAACAAACTATACTGCCTACCTGATCTCTCCAACAGTGACTACCTTATCTCTCCAACAAAATATACTGCCTACCTGATCTCTCCAACAGTGACTACCTTATCTCTCCAACAAACTACCCTGCCTTCCTAATCTCTCCAACAAACAAGACTGTTTACCTGATCTCTCCAACAGTGACTACCTCATCTCTCCAACAGTGACTACCCGATCTCTCCAACAAAGAACCCTGCCTACCCGATCTCTCCAACAAACAACCATGCCTACCTAATCTCTTCAACAGTGCTTACCTTATCTCTCCAACAAACTATACTGCCTACCTGATCTCTCCAACGGTGACTACCTTATCTCTCTAACAAACTATACTGCCTACCTGATCACTCCAACAGTGACTACCTTATCTCTCCAACAAACTATACTGCCTACCTGATCTCTCCAACAGTGACTATCTTATCTCTCTAACAGTGACTACCTTATCTCTCCAACAAACTACCCTGCCTTCCTAATCTCTCCACCAAACAAGACTGTTTACCTGATCTCTCCAACAGTGACTACCTGATCTCTCCAACAGTGACTACCTTATCTCTCTAACAGTGACTACCTTATCTCTCCAACAAACTACCCTGCCTTCCTAATCTCTCCACCAAACAAGACTTTACCTGATCTCTCCAACAGTGACTACCTTATCTCTCCAACAGTGACTACCTTATCTCTCCAACAAACTATACTGCCTACCTGATCTCTCCAACAGTGACTACCTGATCTCTCCAACAAACTATACTGCCTACCTGATCACTCCAACAGTGACTACCTTATCTCTCCAACAAACAACCCTGCCTACATGATCTCTCCAACAGTGACTATCTTATCTCTCCAACAAACTACACTTCCTAACTGATCTCTCCAACAGTGACTACCTTATCTTACCAACAGTGACTACCTTATCTCTCCAACAAACTACCCTGCCTTCCTGATCTCTCCAACAAACAAGACTGTTTACCTGATCTCTCCAACAGTGACTACCTTATCTCTCCAACAGTGACTACCTTTCTCTCCAACAAACAACCCTGCCTTCCTGATCTCTCCAACAAACAACCCTGCCTACCTGATCTCTCCAACAGTGACTTCCTTATCTCTCTAACAAACTATACTGCCTACCTTATCTCTCCAACAAACTATACTGCCTACCTGATCTCTCCAACAGTGACTACCTTATCTCTCCAACAAACTATACTGCTTACCTGATCTCTCTAACAAACAACCCTGCCTACCTGATCTCTCCAACAGTGACTACCTGATCTCTCCAACAGTGACTACCTTATCTCTCCAACAGTGACTACTTCATCTCTCCAACAAACAAACCTGCTTACCTGATATCTCCAACAGTGAATACCTGATCTCTAAAACAGTGATTACCTGATCTCTCCAACAGTGACTACCTGATTTCTCCAACAGTGCCTACCTTATGTCTCCAAAAGTGACTACCTTATCTATCTAATAAATAACCCTGCCTACCTGATCTCTCCAACAGTGATTACCTTATCACTCCAACAGTGACTACTTGATCTCTCTAACAGTGACTACCTTATCTCTCCAACAGTGACTACCTTATCTCTCCAACAGTGACTTCCTGATCTCTCCAACAGTGATTACCTTATCACTCCAACAGTGACTACTTGATCTCTCTAACAGCGACTACCTTATCTCTCCAACAGTGACTACCTTATCTCTCCAACAAACAACCCTGCCTACCTAATCTCTCCAAAAGTGACTACCTCATCTCTCCAACAAACAACCCTGCCTACCTTATCTTTACAACAAACAACCCTGCCTACCTGATCTCTCCAACAGTGACTACCTTATCTCTCCAACAAACTATACTGCCTACCTGATCTCTCCAACAGTGACTACCTTATCTCTCCAACAAACAACCCTGCCTACCTGATGTCTCCAACAAAACACCCTGCCTACCTGATCTCTCCAACAGTGACTATCTTATCTCTCCGACAGTGACTACCTTATGTCTCCAACAAACAACCCAGCCTACCTAATCTCTCCAAATGTGACTACCTCATCTCTCCAACAAACAACCCTGCCTACCTGATCTCTCCAACAGTGACTACCTTATCTCTCCAACAAACTATACTGCCTACCTGATCTCTCCAACAGTGACTACCTGATGTCTCCAACAAACCACCCTGCTTACCTGATGTCTCCAACAAACCACCCTGCCTACCTGATCTCTCCAACAGTGACTACCTGATCGTTCCAACAGTGACTACCTTATCTCTCCAACAGTGACTACCTGATCGTTCCAACAGTGACTACCTTATCTCTCCAACAAACAACCCTGCCTACCTGATCGTTCCAACAGTGACTACCTTATCTCTCCAACAGTGACTACCTTATCTCTCCAACAAACAACCCTGCCTACCTGATCTCTCCAACAGTGACTACCTTATCTCTCCAACAGTGACTACCTTATCTCTCCAACAAATAACCCTGCCTACCTGATCTCTCAAACAGTGACTACCTGATCTCTCCAACAGTGACTACCTTATCTCTCCAACAAACAACCCTGCCTACCTGATCTCTCCAACAAACAACCCTGCCTACCTAATCTCTCCAACAAACAACCCTGTCTACCTGATCACTCCAACAAACAACCCTGCCTACCTGATCTCTCCAACAAACAACCCTGCCTACCTGATCTCTCCAACAGTGACTACCTGATCTCTCCAACTGTGACTACCTTATCTCTCCAACAAACAACCCTGCCTACCTGATCTCTCCAACAGTGACTACCTTATCTCTCTAACAGTGACTACCTTATCTCTCCAACAGTGACTACCTTACCTCTCCAACAGTGACTACGTTATATCTCCAATAAACAACCCTGCCTACCTGACCTCTCCAACAAACAATACTGCCTACCTAATCTCTCCAACAAACAAGACTGCTTACCTGATCTCTCCAACAAACAAGACTGCTTACCTGATCTCTCCAACAACACAGCCTACCTTATCTCTCCAAAGACACTGCCTTCATGTAACGTTGCCAGGACAGTCTCCCCGTCCTCTCCGCCCACAACCTCAACTTGTCCTTGTGTCACTATGTACATCTCTCGGCCAACTTCACCCTGGAGGTAATTTAAGACTGCCATTGTGAACTTTAGCAATTTCTTTAACTAAAATATCACAGACACATCTTGGACTTAAATATCAAACATCACAGAAACATTGTCAACATTTAGAACTTAAATATCACAGAAACATTGTCAACGTCAAGAACTTGAATATCTCAGAAACATTGTCAACATCTGGAACTTAAATATCACAGAAATACCTTGGACTTAAATATTACAGAAACATTGTCAACGGCTGGAATTTAAATATCACAGAAACAGTCCTAGAATATTGTGAACCAAGAAGAAGTGAAACACTTACATCCCTTTAAGATGTGAACATGGAAGAACACTGACATCCTTCAAGATGTGAACATCAAAGAACACTGTCATCCTTCAATATGTGAACATGGAAGAACACTGACATCCTTCAATATGTGAACATGGAAGAACACTGACATCCTTCAATATGTGAACATGGAAGAACACTGACATCCTTCAAAATGTGAACATCAAAGAACACTGACACCCTTCAAGATGTGAACATGGAAGAACACTGACATCCTTCAATATGTGAACATGGAAGAACACTGACATCCTTCAAAATGTGAACATGGAAGAACACTGACATCCTTCAATATGTGAACATGGAAGAACACTGACATCCTTCATTATGTGAACATGGAAGAACACTGACATCCTTCATTATGTGAACATGGAAGAACACTGACATCCTTCAATATGTGAACATCAAAGAACACTGACACCCTTCAAGATGTGAACATCAAAGAACACTGTCATCCTTCAAGATGTACACATGGAAGAATACTGACATCCTTCAAGATGTGAACATCAAAGAACACTGACACCCTTCAAGATGTGAACATGGAAGAACACTGACTCATCAACAGCATTGTGACCCATCAACAGCATCGTGACCCATCAACAGCATCATCACTCATCAACAGCACCATGACTCATCAACAGCACCATGACTCATCAACAGCACCATGACTCATCAACAGCACCATGACTCATCAACAGCATCATGATTCATCAACAGCATCGTGACCCATCAACAGCATCATGACTCATCAACAGCATTGTGACCCATCAACAGCATCGTGACTCATCAACAGCATTGTGACCCATCAACAGCATCATGACTCATCAACAGCATTGTGACCCATCAACAGCATCGTAACCCATCAACAGCATACAATGAACTACTTTGGCCATATAAAACATCACAGTGGTTTGGCAAGAACGGTGCTAGTGGAAGAGTCAGGTGTTGATCTGTTTGACGCCAAACACAGGACACAAGATGACATCTTAGGCATGAACATTCATAAAGCGGTTACAGGTATGAACATTCATACAGGGGTTACAGGCATGAACATTCATACAAGGGTTACAGGCATGAACATTCGTACAGGGGTTACAGGCCTGAACATTCATACAGGGGTTACAGGCATGAACATTCATACAGGGGTTACAGGCCTGAACATTCATACAGGGGTTACAGGCATGAACATTCGTACAGGGGTACAGGCATGAACATTCGTACAGGGGTTACAGGCCTGAGCATTCATACAGGGGTTACAGGCATGAACATTCATACAGGGGTTACAGGCATGAACATTCATACAGGGGTTACAGGCATGAACATTCATACAGGGGTTACAGGCATGAACATTCGTACAGGGGTTACAGGCATGAACATTCATACAGGGGTTACAGGCATGAACAGTCATACAGGGGTTACAGGCATGAACATTCATACAGGAGTTACAGGCATGAACATTCATACAGCGGTTACAGGTATGAACATTCATACAGGGGTTACAGGCATGAACATTCGTACAGGGGTTACAGGCATGAACATTCATACAGGGGTTACAGGCATGAACAGTCATACAGGGGTTACAGGCATGAACATTCGTACAGGGGTTACAGGCCTGAACATTCATACAGGGGTTACAGGCATGAACATTTGTACAGGGGCTACAGACATGAACATTCATACAGGGGTTACAGGCCTGGACATTCATACAGGGGTTACAGGCATGAACATTCATACAGGGGTTACAGGCATGAACATTCATACAGGGGTTACAGGCATGAACAATTATACAGGGGTTACAGGCATGAACATTCCTATAGGGGTTGCAGGCATAAACAGTCATACAGGGGTTACAGGCATGAACATTCATACAGGGGTTACAGGCATGAACATTCATACAGGAGTTGCAGGCATGAACATTCATATAGGGGTTGCAGGCATAAACATTCATACAGGGGTTACAGGCATGAACATTTATATATGGGTTACAGACATGAACATTTATACAGGGGTTACAGGCCTGAACATTCATACAGGAGTTGCAGGCCTGAGGATTGATTTCCTGACACCAGGTTTGACCCCATATGGATTGGCAACTCTTTGTAGAATGACTAGGCACCTGCTGACAGTGTGGCACAGAGCATGAACTCCACAGCTCCAGTCAAGATGAGAGTGCATGAGGCAGGGAACTTGCACAAAAGGTAATGGGGTGTAGGGCTGAAGGCAAGCCAGGAAGGAAAGTCAGGGGCAGACCATACAAGATATTCCCTGCCATCCAAGTAGTCTCTCATAAGTGCACAGCTGACACATGACACTCTGGTACTGGGTTGAGTCAAGGAATCATGTCCTGCACATGGCTGCTTAACCCCACTTCCGTATACTGACCTTCTTGTGCATTCCAGGTTACACCTTCGGGTGACACATAGTTGCAGTTCACAGATTTTGAACTTTTATGACGCCACTCAACCAATGTGGTCAAGTGAGACCACCAAATGACTTTACCAGCCAAGCAATGAACAGGTTATCAATGATATAAATACAATACATTCAGCATCATCTAATGCCATCTCCACATTGAAAACTCAGCCATCATGAATTTCTAATACCCTTTGTACAGATCTTCACAATGCATTCATACAGGCTTCTTACTGGTCATATCTTCATGTTATATACACATGTAACAGTCTTTCTCTTGCATGCTTTCCCTCCATTTTCCCTCAAGACCCCTAAATTTTCCCCCAAGACCCCACCAGTTTCCCTCAAGACCCTTCCATTTTCCCTCAAGACCCCTCAATTTCCCCTCAAGATAGCCCTTTATTCCCATATCTGACTGGTAACCTGACAATACAGTCTCTCCCACTGAGACAGGGATTGTGTAAAACCTTGACCGGGCTGCCAGGTCAAATAATCTGGCTGCTGAATGAGGGGACGGAATGCGTATGGGAATGTACTGAGTGCTCAACTCACCTCAACTCAAAAGCCTAAAAAGGTACCAGGAAATATTCTGGGAAGTGAAAGCAGCGGTGTGACACTGATCACATCCCCCATCAAGCCCAAGTTTATCTATAGAAAACATTGGGTCAGCACGATAAACCTGTTATGGCTCAAAGCATGTAAGACGGTCCTTTGTTACTTCTCTGTTTATGGATAGCTCAAAGCAACATAAATGGGACATCAACAGCACAAATAAAGGACCTTTCTACATGCCTTAAGAAGTATTCGGTATATGGTGCTAGACCCATAGCTTATACAGGGTGTATTTTTAATGACTGTGCAGTGTTTGAAAATATTGCTGGTCCAAGTTTTGTATTCACCCTCTGTTAGTACAATAATACAATATAATAGGTAAATACAAAACTTGGACTGGCAATATTTCCAAATACTGCACAGTCATTAAACATACACCCTAGACATCAACAGGTACTTGGTGGGTGATGTGTTTGGTATCATACTGGCCGCTTTTACTTCTCAAGAAATTCCCTGGTACCCATTGTAGCATGTGTTGACATGGAACCCAGATCAATATTTAACAATTCACTCAATCAAGTATGAAATACCAAAAATGTCAATTCCTCACTTTTTTACAAATGAAATCTCCAGGTAAATAGAGAATCGGCCTGAGCTTCAAAACAAGGTCATAAAGTAGGTTTCTCTCACAATCTTGAAAGAGCTGCACTTTAGACAGTGTGTTGAAATGCACGTTTATAGCTAAGTCTGTCTGCAGTTTCTTTGGCAATGATGAGACTAGAGATCGCTCATCTATGGAGGAGATTAGAATGTTGTTTTAACATTTAAGAGCACATTCAAGTTATTTTAACACTTAAGAACACAGTCTAGCTATTTTAACATTTAAGAACACATTTAAACTGTTTAATATTTAAGAACACCTTCCAGCAGTTTTAGCATTTAAGAACACATTCAAGCTATTTTAACACTTAAGAACACACTCAAGCTATTTTAACACTTAAGAACACATTCAAGCTATTTTAACACTTAAGAACACATTCAAGCTATTTTAACACTAAATAACACATTAAGGCTATTTTAACACTTAAGAACACATTCAAGCTATTTTACCACTTAAGAGCACAGTTAAGCTATTTTGACACTTACACATTCAAGCTATTTTAACACTTAATAACACAATCCTCTTGCTTGCTTCACCTCCATGTTTTCTAAACATATTTCAAATATTTTCTTATGCTGGAGATCGGGAATCAGTATTTGTGTAATTGGTGTGAGAGATGGGACAAATTAGCACACTGGTGTAAAGAATGTGAGAGGTGTGATAAATTATCACATTGGTGTAAATGATGAGAGAGATGGGACAAATTAGCACATTGGTGTAAAGAATTTGAGAGACAGGATAAATTATCACATTGGTGTAAATGATGAGAGAGATGGGACAAATGATTACACTGGTATATAATGTGGGAAATGAGACAAATCAGCACATTAGTGTAAATGATGTGAGAGATGGGACAAATGATTACACTGGTATATAATGTGGGAAATGAGACAAATCAGCACATTAGTGTAAATGATGTGAGAGATGGGACAAATTAGCACATTGGTGTAAAGAATGTGAGAGACAGGATAAATTAGCACATTGGTGTAAATTATGTGAGAGATGGGACACATTATTACACTGGTATATATGATGTGGGAGATGAGACAAATCAGCACATTAGTGTAATAGTGTAAATGATGTGAGAGATGAGACAAATTAGCACACTGGTGTAAATGATGTGACTGGTGTCCCACATACATACCAATAGTTTTCTGCTGTTCCCAGTTATACAGAAACCATTCTCGAACCCTGTCCTTCATCTCCTGTGGCAGGTTGATAGACTGCATGTACCAGAGACACGAGTCCATCTTCTTACGGTAGTTGTCTTTCACCAAAGTGGCAGCTTCAACTATGTCCCGAATCTACATCCACAAAAAGATTAAAGCCAAGGGTAAAGATAATTTTACAAGTAAAAATAAAGTAAAAGGTAAAGATAAAACCAAGGGTTAAGATAACTCTACAAATAAATATAAAGTCAAAGGTTAAGATAATTCTACAGGTACAGATAAAGTCAAAAGCAAAGATAAAGTCTAAAGTAAAGGTAAAGTGAAAAGTAAAGTCAAAAGTGAAGATAAGTCAAAAGTAAAGATAAAAGGCAAAAGTAAAGATAAAGTCAAAAATAAAGATAGAGTCAAAAGTAAAGATAAGTCAAAGGTAAAGATAAAAGGCAAAAGTGAAGGCAAAAGGGGAGACAAAGATAAAGAAAATACTTAATCTTCTTCTTACAGACCATGCCATGTGGTACTGGTGATTATGTCTGTTCATGGCCTTCTACCTCATTTACTACTACATTAAACCAAAAATATGCACTTGGGACATTCGCACAAGTGCTCTATCCCCTCTTCAAAAGCCCCCGAAGAGTTCCTGTGCAGATTATTCCCCTTGCAATTAAATTAAAAGTCTGCCTGGCAAGGTCAAGGTGGGATAAGGCAGTGCAATGGCTGCCATGATTGCCTGCTATCCCAGTCGTCATGTCTTCAAATTAATATCAAGGCAAGGATATTTTAAGAATTGACCTGGTAACACAGGTAGAATATGCAGGAATGCACGCACGCACACGCACCTAAACACACAATGATGTACATACAGCCACCACTGCCATCACTACAACCACTAATACTACCGCTACAATTATTACAGTCATGACTACTACACCACAACACTGTCACTACCACAACCAGCAGCACAACTACATCCTCCACCACCACAACCACTATCAATCTGATTCTTCTCCATCACTACTTTTCTCTCAGCTTCCTCAACTCTTTCTCATCCTTCTCCTACTAGTACTAGTAATACTCTTACTACTACGTCTGCTGCAGCTGTTTCTACTACTACTACTACTACTACTACTACTACTACTACTACTACTACTACTACTACTACTACTACTACTACTATCGTAATACAATTACTACTACCATCACTACTACTACTATCACCACTGCTACCATAAATGCTATAACTACTATCAAAACTACTACAATAATACTATTACTACTACCACTACTATTACTACCACCACTACTACCATAAATATTATTACTACTACCACCACTATTACCATAAAAATTATTACTACTACCACCACTACTACTACCAACACTACTACCGTAAATATGATTACTAGTATCACCATCACTACTACCATAAATACTATTACTACTACCCCTACTACTACAACTACTACCACTAGAGCTACTACCACTACTACTTCTTCTACTACTACTGATACTATCGCCTAGGTGAGTGTGTGGATCACTGGATCGTCACAAAACAAGTGTTAGTTGTCAATAAACCCCCACCACCAGCCTGTCAAAGTCAGCACTAGATCTCAATCAAACAAACTCTTCACTTAAAATTACAAAATGGTTGACACATTCAATGACTGACCTGGCCAATCAGCAAAGCAAACAGAAACACGCCAGATAACCAGTAGAATGTCATGAAAATATATTCCAGTTTATTTGTTGGAGTTGGGTTATTGCCAATGGACGTAGCAGTCTTCGTGGCAAGATAGAAGCAGCGTATATATCTACAAGAATACATGTAACAACATAGCATATATTAGCTAATTACTTAAAGGAAACATTCTTCAACAGTGAATACGTGGCTGAAAGGATAAGAGTTCTCCAGCTCTCAAACTTCCAGTGCTCTAATGACAGAATAGGGAGCTCAACCTCTACACCGGCCAGTTGAACTTCAACATTAATATCTTGTTCAAAAAGCAATGGCAAACGTAAAATTGCATACAAAATCAACCTGGGGTTGATCGCAACATTCGGTTGAGGACATGCAATTTAAAAATAAAAAGGTACAATGGCCTTGGAATAGTCTTAATATTGCTATTCCTCCCTGCAGATGTGAAGGGCGGGTACTGATCTTGGACACTATGTTGATTTCTGAGCTTGGAATGGGGAATAAGAGCTGTGCATCAGTCTCTGTGAGAGGAGTGGCTGCGTAATGACTAGCACTCGGCCTGGTGGTCATGAGTTTGAAACCCCATTATGACCATTTTAAAAAAAAAGTGACCCGGGCTGAATAATGGGTATGAGGAAATGTCTTGTGAATAAATGTGGCTGGTGGGCCACTGATGACATCACCCACTGGGTGCTGACTGGTCTATACAAATATGGGGCTCACAACATATACATATAGGATGGGGCTAGCACCATAAACATATAGGATGGGGCAAGCACCATATACATATAGGATGGGGCAAGCACCATATCCATATAGAATGGGGCTAGCACCATATACATATAGGATGGGGCAAGCACCATATACATATAGGATGGGATAGCACCATAAACATATAGAATGGGGATAGCACCATAAACATATAGAATGGGGATAGCACCATATACATATAGAATGGGGCTAGCACCATAAACATATAGATGTAAATTTATAACAGTATTCTAGCCTCCCTGGTCAGCCCAGACTAAAATAGATATCAGGAAATGTCTTGGGAAGTAAAAGCAGCCCATGTGATACCAATCTCACCACCCACAAGGGGCTCATTGGTATATACTTATATGGGTCTGGCACCAGATGTCCAATGCAACTGAAGACATGTATCAGGGTCGTTCTTACCGTATACTTAATACTTCTCAAGTGTGTAAAAAGTCCTTTACGTCTTACCTTATTTCAGTGTTCAAGAAGATTCTACTTCGAAACCAGCAAGGAAAGTATGGACTCACTCCAACAGATGCAATCCTCTTTCAGAACTGAGATGATCTGAATGTCAATGCATCCCACTAATAAAATGCAGTCTTCCAGAAACAACAAACTAACCAATCTGTCTTCAATGGGGGTATTTTTAGATACCGAGGCATTAACAATTAGCCAGTTCCAGCCAATTTTGTGCAGACAGAAAGATTTCATTCTAAATTTACTTCATTCTAAATTTGCAATTACCTAAGGGATAACTAATTCTCCACATGTGAACAACATCAGTGACTGTGTTTTAAGTATGTCAGCCAAATTATAATTCACTTATTCATTTCATGTGATATGTGAACAATATCAGTGACTGTGTGTTTTAAGTATGTCAGCCAAATTATAATTCACTTATCCATTTCATGTGATCAGTGACTGTGTGTATTAAGTATGTCAGCCAAATTATAATTCACTTATCCATTTCATGTGATATATGGAGGTAAGCATGGCCAAATGGACAAGGGCACTTGCCCTTAAACTTCCGGTGCGCTGATGCCTAGGTAGCGGGTTAAATCCCTACACCGGTCAGTTGGACTAAAATGTTGACTACCCGTCTTTGACTTGGAGACGCAAATAACAAATACATAAGAATTCAGAGTTGGTTCGTCTGATGGAGAGGGACGCTGGTAATAAGGAAAGCTAATTCACACACAAGAATCAGTCCAGTGCACAGTAGTAGTAGCATGGCTTGAGTTCAAAGCGAGAGGACGAGGAACAAAAACACAATTATGATATATAACTCAGCAGTATGTACCTGACAAGATGCAATGGAAGATTCCAGGCAAGAAATAGTGCAACATACTGTTTGTGGTTTCTGTGTTTAAATATGTGTTCAAGTCGAGGCACAGAAAACATACTTACGCAACACCTTCACCACTATAGACCCAGTCATTTGTACCTAGTCCTTCATACACGGACACGGCGTAGTAGCCACACGTCTCAACGTGGATCAGAAACAGCATGTATGACACCGTCTTGATAATCCTGGATATAAAATAATGGAAACAGCAGAAGTATTAAGAATTGTAAACATACGTGTGTGAAAGTGCATCCTCTTCCACATACACAAATAAAGGCGATAGAGAAAGAGACAGAAAGGGCTCTTCACCATGCCATGAGGCGTACTGGTTATACAATGCTAGCCCCATATTTGTATAGATCAGCTGGCACTCGATGGGTGAGTTAATTACTTAGTCAACAGATCATCCTCATTGCACATTGAACTATCAGTCCCATAAGTGCTCAGATATGCTCCTCAGTATCTCCCTCAACATTTAGTGACTGACGACACCAGTTCCCTGTTGGCTGTCTAATTAGTTAGTTAGTCACAGTTCCAACTTCACGGCAACGGGTCGTCCCCATTATGCTCCGTTCCTATGCCAGTGAATATCACATGAAATGCTCCTCACTGCCTTATGTGAAAAGTGGAATAAACAGGAGTCTTGACAACCCAACAGCCCACACAGGTATACTGTACATATTGCCGCCGTCAGAATGCCAACACGACACAGGTGTGTTGTGTTGTGTTGTGTTGGCTGACTATTTTCTTCTGTGGCTTCCTGCATGGCGCTCTAGTCTAGCTTGACCCTGTTTGACTTGATGTTCTTGTAGGCTGGTCACAGTTGTAGAATCACATCCATCCCTGGGATGCAGCGGTGTTTCCAAGGCACCAGGGCCGGGTTATATACTGGCCAAGACCTATTGACGCGTCCTCGTCGAGCGTCCTGGGCAACAGGTCCCTTCGGGGTCCTAGCTAAAGTCAGTAGGATCGCCGATTCCTCCGAAGTCGGAGAGTATCTTCCTGTACGGCGAGGAACCACCAGTCTGCACACCAATAAGCCAGACATGGGACAACGGATACTCACGCAAACCTCAGGTCCTGTATGACATCACACTGATACTGGACAACAGGATGCCTTCATCCGACATACAGGACTTCGCGTTGGAGCTCAAGCCAACGAACACAAGCAAGCAAGCAAGCAACATCCATCCCTGAGGCTTTACTCATCAGGCCTCCCTGAGGGCATCCAGGATGTCAGCCTGGTTCATTGCTTATCAGCTCCCTACAGCAACCATGCCCTCAAGCCTATCTGTTCAGTCGTTTCCTCTTACACCCGCCCACCCCCGCATGCCCTGGCACAAACACGAGGCAGGCTAGTCACTCTTGACCTTCCACAGAATGAGACAGCGCTGCATTCAATACTGTATGGGATAAAAGAGGAGCTCTATAAACTGTTGTCTACATCCCAACAAGTCATCTGTCGGTGGATACATAACAGAAGGATTGTAACAAGAAGAAGCAGGAGAAGCTACACACAGACAAACACTGCCACCAACCTGATGGCATGAGCTGAAGACTTGGATGCCTGGTCGCAGCGCTCGTAGAACTCCCAATAAGTCTGGATCTGCAGACGATATAATTGTACAGGTGAGCCTGTGGGATGTAGAACTTTAATGGTGTGTCATGTTTTCATCATTATCATCATCATAATCATCATCATCACTATCATCATAACTGACATGACCATTACTATTATCATTAACATAATCATCATCAACAACAACATCATCTTCATCATCTAGACCAAACTTCTCATCATCACCATCATCATCATCATCATCATCTAGATAATCATTACCAATAACATAATGATTATCATCAACACCATTATTATCATCAACATCATTACCACCATCACTAACATCATCATCAACACCATCATTATCATAATGAACATCATTGTTATCGTACAGAAAAGGCAACTTTATGCAAACAAACAAAACATGCACAATTGTCAGTTCAAAATTACCATAGCAGACAATTAAATGTGAGAATATGTGTTGTATATTTCAGCTTGAAGGATTTATCTAATCATTTCCGTTTCTGTTGTGTGAATTCTGCAGTATGATGAGAGATAAACCGAACAACTTAATGACATCTGGCAAGATTAATGGTAAAAGAGCAAAGGGAAGGCAGAGAGATATTTATCTGAATGACCTGGGCACATGTCATAATCGAGAGAAGAACACGAGCTGATCCACGACTCTGCTGATAGTGAGATGGCGAAACATGATCGCCCACGCTTATCGGCATAGCACATGATGATGATGGTGGTCCAGCCACACAAAATGACCCTAAATTGTTAGTTCTGAAGTGTGTTTTATTTAACATGAATTTGTTTGGTGTCTGCCTACATAACACCTAACGTAGCACAATGACAGGCACCCATTAGTGTTATACATTCATTCATTCACGTGACATCGTGATAACTGTGGGTGGTGAACCATCTCACATTGTCGCCAGATTGGTATAACTGTGGGTGGTGAACCATCTCACATTGTCGCCAGATTGGTATAACTGTGGGTGGTGAACCATCTCACATTATCGCCAGATTGGTATAACTGTGGGTGGTGAACCATCTCACATTATCGCCAGATTGGTATAACTGTGGGTGGTGAACCATCTCACATTATCGCCAGATTGGTATAACTGTGGGTGGTGAACCATCTCACATTATCGCCAGATTGGTATAACTGTGGGTGGTGAACCATCTCACATTATCGCCAGATTGGTATAACTGTGGGTGGTGAACCATCTCACATTGTCGCCAGATTGGTATAACTGTGGGTGGTGAACCATCTCACATTATCGCCAGATTGGTATAACTGTGGGTGGTGAACCATCTCACATTATCGCCAGATTGGTATAACTGTGGGTGGTGAACCATCTCACATTATCGCCAGATTGGTATAACTGTGGGTGGTGAACCATCTCACATTATCGCCAGATTGGTATAACTGTGGGTGGTGAACCATCTCACATTATCGCCAGATTGGTATAACTGTGGGTGGTGAACCATCTCACATTATCGCCAGATTGGTATAACTGTGGGTGGTGAACCATCTCACATTATCGCCAGATTGGTATAACTGTGGGTGGTGAACCATCTCACATTATCGCCAGATTGGTATAACTGTGGGTGGTGAACCATCTCACATTATCGCCAGATTGGTATAACTGTGGGTGGTGAACCATCTCACATTATCGCCAGATTGGTATAACTGTGGGTGGTGAACCATCTCACATTATCGCCAGATTGGTATAACTGTGGGTGGTGAACCATCTCACATTATCGCCAGATTGGTATAACTGTGGGTGGTGAACCATCTCACATTATCGCCAGATTGGTATAACTGTGGGTGGTGAACCATCTCACATTATCGACAGATTGGTATAACTGTGGGTGGTGAACCATCTCACATTATCGCCAGATTGGTATAACTGTGGGTGGTGAACCATCTCACATTATCGCCAGATTGGTATAACTGTGGGTGGTGAACCATCTCACATTATCGCCAGATTGGTATAACTGTGGGTGGTGAACCATCTCACATTATCGACAGATTGGTATAACTGTGGGTGGTGAACCATCTCACATTATCGACAGATTGGTATAACTGTGGGTGGTGAACCATCTCACATTATCGCCAGATTGGTATAACTGTGGGTGGTGAACCATCTCACATTATCGCCAGATTGGTATAACTGTGGGTGGTGAACCATCTCACATTATCGCCAGATTGGTATAACTGTGGGTGGTGAACCATCTCACATTATCGACAGATTGGTATAACTGTGGGTGGTGAACCATCTCACATTATCGCCAGATTGGTATAACTGTGGGTGGTGAACCATCTCACATTATCGCCAGATTGGTATAACTGTGGGTGGTGAACCATCTCACATTATCGCCAGATTGGTATAACTGTGGGTGGTGAACCATCTCACATTATCGCCAGATTGGTATAACTGTGGGTGGTGAACCATCTCACATTATCGCCAGATTGGTATAACTGTGGGTGGTGAACCATCTCACATTATCGCCAGATTGGTATAACTGTGGGTGGTGAACCATCTCACATTATCGCCAGATTGGTATAACTGTGGGTGGTGAACCATCTCACATTATCGCCAGATTGGTATAACTGTGGGTGGTGAACTATCTCACATTATCGCCAGATTGGTATAACTGTGGGTGGTGAACCATCTCACATTGTCGCCAGATTGGTATAACTGTGGGTGGTGAACCATCTCACATTATCGCCAGATTGGTATAACTGTGGGTGGTGAACCATCTCACATTGTCGCCAGATTGGTATAACTGTGGGTGGTGAACCATCTCACATTATCGCCAGATTGGTATAACTGTGGGTGGTGAACCATCTCACATTATCGCCAGATTGGTGTTGGTTTTTCTCTCTGTCCCTGGTATTCTTTGCATTTTCCGCAGAAACCACATTTGGTACAGCTACACCACTTTTTTTTTCCGTGTTTCCATCCTGTTTCAGGATATTGCGGTCAACACCAGCATCTTTCAGCTGTATGTTCATTCCTAGGCTAGATTACGCTCATCAGTATGCCACGACTTTCTGAGCCACCGACTCGATTCTCTCATAGGTCACTAGCGTGACTCGAACCACTTCTAATTCTCGTCCGCTCACGTCGACCACGAGAGTATTCGGGATTAACGGAGAAAGCTGCTAACCCCTCGGCCAGACAGCCGGCAACTACACCACTGCTTTGACCTATTTCTAGACCAAGTCCGGACCCAGACAGAGGACATAACACCCACACACACACATAATCAAACAATCAGAGTTGCCTCACCCGCTACAAACATGTCCAGCTTACCTTGAGTACACGCGGCAGCCGCAGCCAGGGATTGGCTCCCACACTTTTGATGAAGTAGAAGAAATCTAAGGGGACCAGTGACATGACGTCAAACTGAATAAAACAATGATGCATTGTTAGTTAGTTAATTAGTTAGTTAGTTAGTTTGTTAGTCGCAGTTCCAACTTCACAGCAACGGGTCGTCCCCATTATGCTCCGTTCCTGTGCCAGTGAACATCATACAAAACGCTCCCCACCGCCCAATGTGAAAAGTGGAAAAGACAGGAGTCTCGACAAACAACAGCCCGCACAGATGCACTGTGCATAATTGTCGTGTCTTCCTTTAAAGTGTCGTCCCTGGAGTGAGGAGAATCAACACCCACATTATATTTTTTACCCCTTATCAATATCCTGGAGAATCCACCAGCTTCCGTCCAACACACTCCATCAGCCCGTGGACACCTTTTCCTATCACTCTCTCACTGTCGTACTATGCCCCCTCTCATACTTCCCCCAACGCAACATATTCAACAACTTTAATTTATTAAAAGAAAAGTGTAACGTATATGAGACGTGTATGCGAAGAAAATGTGTGTCTTGTATTCTAATGTAAATGTATAGGTCAGGCCACAGAGTTCATGATCAGAGTCCACTCATCATGGCAAGGATTACACGACATCACAAGAATCAGCACAATGGACCTCACCGAAGTCGTGTCCTTCTCTCCAGACATGTCCTCCTCCAGGAGCTCTGATGACCATGAGATCTGATTCCCATTCACATAGATAATCAGTGAACGATACTATTTTTGTTCTTAACACAACTGTTCCTAATAGTTTATAGAAACTCAGACTTCATAATTCCTGCGCAGTGAAAAAATCATGGAACACTGTCCTATGAACATGACGTTTATCCTTCCTGCGAAATGTTCTATAGTTTTCACTCTTACACAGTCATTGTATCTAGACTAAAATAGCTTTCTATATTTTCTAGATATTGTCTGAAGGTTATGATTTCCTTGATACGTGGAACAACTACACTTAAATGTTATCTTTCCTCCAATGTGAACATCAGTCGCTACTGTTCTCGTCATACGTGGACTGAACATCCATCACTACTGGTGTGTTAAAGACTGGTATGACCTACAACTCATTCGGTACTTATCCTGTAGGATAATTCTACCATTCAGCTCCACTGAGCAATGTTGATCAAATTATTCCATTAGAGACCCATTGAGAAAGTTGCTGGCCAATCTTTCTGCATCATAATTTATCCGGGATCGGAGTTTACAATTGTTCTGTGTTCTTCATCCCGACCAGAGGGAACCTGTAAAATAGATAATACAACGGGTGATAGCCTCTCCGTCACTGATCTCTATTAGATGATCGTGGCCATTGGCCCTTGCTCAGCAAAATACAATGAACCTAACTCTGTCAGGGACAGATGACTCAACACATTGGTTATCATCAGGCCAAGACAAGAAAAAAAAATCAACAAACAGAATGCGGAACCCCGCCCACCAGGGACACCCACTGGAATATCCCAATTATCCCTCATTACTCAATTCTCAACTAGTAGAGCTTATCAACACTTCACTACTCTATTTTCAACTAACAGAGCCAAGTATCACTTCCCTACTCTAGCTAGTTTCAACCATGCTACTGCCTAAACTAATTAGAGCTAATTATACAATATAACTACCTTAGGCAACACCGCAGTTAGATCAAATCACATCTACTCTTGCCATGACAGGCACGTGTAAAATTAAATTAACCCAATTCGCACACGGTAGATATTATTCCACTCCCTAACGGCAGTGCCAAAGCACGTCCGCCCAAATCCACTGTTTGAGTTACACTCTCTCTCCCAATCATGGTTTTTCAAACAGCCTTGAATTGCTCACGTGACGTTATTCTTTATGGTCCACACAGGTGTTATTATGGGCAGATCATCCCTTGTCAGGAATCTATCTTCCCTGGCTCCATCAATGTCAGAGTTGTCATCACTTGTTTTGACTCCCAAAACAAGCTAGCGAGTTCCTGTATGCTCCCAACACGGACTTCCACAACAAACCGCCAATCTTCTGTCGAGTGGTGACAATCACAGCCGCCATTTCGCTTGATGTCCGAAACTCTCAATGACAGACGGACTGTTTTCTCCCGAGCTGAGTACTTCCGCTTGAATCCGACCTGTTTATGAACTGTCAAAGTGGTGTATAGATTCATCTCACTCACTTCCCCTACACATCTGCAGCTGTTATCCAGACTGTTTGTCCTGTATTTGTTGAAACAACCGGTGGCCTCGAACATGTCGTTAATCCGAACGCCTTTTATTGTCATCACCGGTTAATCACGGTGGTCTATTTTGTGACAATAATGCCGCCGCCAGAATGTCAACACAATAGTCCCCCACAAAACACCCAGTTCATTTCTGATGGAATCTGCAGCCATTTTCCCATCTGGATGTTTCCTAGATGTTCACCCACACAGTCCACGAAATACAGTTCATCGTCGATGGCAGTGGCAGTCAACCAGAAGCCCAGCAGCCACGCATTTCTGCATAAGGCAAAAACCGGCCAACTCTGGGACATAGCTATCTGCCATCACTCCGAACATGCAGTCACGTTCCAAAAAACCTCGGGCAGATTCAAAAGCACTTCACACGAAACTCACAGCTCACAGTGTTGCGCCACGCAGGGCGACGGAACCATCAAGTATGGTATGCACCATGATGCATTGTGTTATAATCAAAAGGATGCAACTGAGCTGATTAAACCAATTACTGAAGACAAGAAACCAAGGGTTTGCTCGCACACTTGATGTATACAAAATATAACAGGGTTGACAATATCATATCAGATTGAACAATGCAAAGAGCAATGATATATAATGCTATAACACAATATACAATGATATATAATGCTATCAAACAATATGCAATGATATATAATCCTATCAAACAATATGCAATGATATAAAATGCTATTAAACCATATACAATGATATATAATGCTATTAAACCATATGCAATGATATATAATGCTAATAAACCATGTGCAATGATATATAATGCTAATAAACCATGTGCAATGATATATAATGCTAATAAACCATGTGCAATGATATATAATGCTAATAAACCATGCACAATGATATATAATGCTATCAAACAATATGCAATGATATATAATCCTATCAAACAATATGCAATGATATAAAATGCTATTAAACCATATGCAATGATATATAATGCTATTAAACCATATGCAATGATATATAATGCTAATAAACCATGTGCAATGATATATAATGCTAATAAACCATGTGCAATGATATATAATGCTAATAAACCATGTGCAATGATATATAATGCTAATAAACCATGCGCAATGATATATAATGCTATCAAACCATATGCAATGATATACAATGCTAATAAACCATGCGCAATGATATACAATGCTATCAAACAATATGCAATGATATACAATGCTAATAAACCATATGCAATGAAATATAATGCTAATAAACCATATGCAATGATATATAATGCTAATAAACCATATGCAATGATATACAATGCTATCAAACAATATGCAATGATATATATATAGCTATCAAACAATCTATAGCAATGTAACAACAAAAAGCAATGACTGTATATTGCCATCAATCACACTGTAACAATGAAACTATACAACACAGTTTTGAATCAAACTGTAACAATGGAGCAAGCCAAGGCAGTGGAATATGTTATTATAAATTAAACAATGACAATAACATTACACAATACACTGGAAAATGTTAACATTAGTCAAACTGTAACAGTAACATTACACAATACATTGAAAAATGTTAACATTAATCAAACTGTAGCAGTAATATTACACAAGACAGCACTGTACCCACTATTGAAGTATAGGACCTCAACAAAATCATACTAAACTGTTGTATATTTGGCTATCCCCTGCAACCCCCACCATATGTCTCATCTCATCTTATTCCTCTTGTAATTTCAGGGTTGAGGTGAAGTATAAACAGCGGGAGAGTGCCCGTTTATGGGTTTCATGTATCGATATTTCCACGGACTCTGTTATTCCCTCTGTCAATCGTTTACGTGGTCGACCTCTTCTTCTGCTTCCGTTTGGTCTATACAACATCGCTTGTTGTGGTATACTGTTAGTTGGTAACCTAGTTACATGGCCAAACCATTTGACTTGCTACCTTCTAATAAAATAAAATAATAATCTAAATAAAATAAAATCTAGCGCTGTTATAACCCTCACTTTAGTCCTGATTTCTTTATTTCTGATTTTTCTCTCTTCTTGATACATTGAGTATTCTCCTAAGGAATCTCATTACTGTTGTTGTGATTTTTATCTTTTCTTTTTTTCTGTCATTGTCCAGGTTTGGCATTGGTAGCATAGAGTTGGTAGGAAGATTGTGTTGAGGAGTGCTTTTTTAGTAACTGTTGATGCGTGTTTGTTCTTTAGTATTGGTGCCATTTGTCCAATGAGTTGGTTGGACATGCAACATGTTGTAATTTGCACTTGATGGGGGATTGGACAACATCACGACAGCTGCTTTCATTTTCTGGAACATTTCATTGTATCCATTTTAGGCTGGGTCGACTATCGGGTCCGGGTCACTGGGAAATTGGACCCACCTTGATAACATAGACTTCTTACCTTGAACATCCATTTTCTCATGTAGTGCTTCTTGGCTTCTTTAGGATTACTCTGAGGACGAATCAATGGTAGAGATAAGTAAACCACTGATGGTAGGTCATCACACAGCTCCACACACTTCCCACATACATGCACCTGCCAGCCATCTGCCAATCCCTCTTTTTCTTTCATGCTTCCTCCTCCTCTTTTTCATTTCTTTATCTTCTTCTTCATACACAGTTCAAGCGTCAACTTTTATGTTTAAACAAAGCAGCAGCCAACTTAAGCTTGTTGATATCCCCTTAGAGTGACATCCCCTCAAATGACCTGGTGTGGGCAAACATCTCTGTTTTGCCTATGTCTCTTCTTCTTCTTCTTCTTCTTCTTCTTCTTCTTCTTCTTCTTCTTCTTCTTCTTCTTCTTCTTCTTCTTCTTCTTCTTCTTCTTCTTCTTCCAACATCTCTGTTCTGCCTATGTTGGACACGCCTGAAACAAATGTTTAGCCATCATTTCACCAATTCCACATTTACTTTGGGGAAGGGGGGGGGGGGGGGTTTCGTTAAGAACTCCTTCGGCATTCCACTATAGTATACCTGGTGTCTGGGGTGTTTGGTCAGTAGTTCTGCCCTATCCCTCGGTGCCTGGACTCCACAGACCCGGAGAAGGTGATATAACAGTGCAGTGGTGGAGATGATGATACGGTCCGTGTCGATAATGGAAGATGAAATCATACTCAACGCGTTGGTTTGAGTTATTCTAGCGTTTATTGGTTGGCACGTAGCAAAAGGAGTATGCAATTATCCAAAACATTGATGGCAGTACATCGAACCGTGAACGTTGTATGTTCATAAAAAATATAGAGTCTGCATTTCTTTCAGATGACTTCCCAAGTACGACCGGTTAGTTGGCTCCCCTAGCAGTAACTAACTTTGTGACCACTCTGTCGTCACAGCCTAGCTACATAGTAGCCCTTAGCTACTTCCTACTATGGTGCTTGCCCGTGCACTGCTCCATTATTGACTATGCACACTTCACTGCCTCTTCCTCCTATAACTAACTCTGTTATAGTGACCATCAGTCGCACTGGGAGGACGCTTCGAGGCAGGGGCCTGGAACTATCATAGTCTGGTAGGAACAACAAGATTAGCATCGTTCTACTACGTGATATCACCATGTGAGTTTTGCTGCACATTTCATCAAGCCTGGGGTTCAGCAGATGCAATTCTGGTATGTTTATGGCTTTCAATGGTTATGTCGTCCCACGCTGTCTGTGACCTCGACCTCTTCCCTTGACGGACAGACAAACGGATGGACCTACAGATAGACGGACAGACGAATTGACATATGGACGGACAGACAATAAAACAGATAGACAGGCAGACAAACAGGTGGATGTACAGATAGACAGTTAGGCATGCAGACAGAAGGATGGACGTGCAGACAGACATATAGACAGACAGATAAATGTATGGACGTACGGATAAATAGACAGACAGACAAACACACACACACACACACACACACACACACACATCGACAGATGGATTGATATACGAAGGAACAATCAGACATAGCTAGACAGACATACAGACAAACAGGCAGATAGACGGACAAACGGATGGACGTACAGACATACAGAAATGCATCAAATAGTCTGCTGGACAAGCAGACAAGCAAACAACAATCCAGCCAAACATAGATACCGAACGACATATAAACAGAAATATGTACCTCAATGATCCCATTGTTGGTGAAACGAAGGCGACACTTGAATACAATGATGTCCAAAATATAGATGACGTCACAGATGTAGTCTATAATCAGCCAGTAGCGGAGGTTCTCTGACGTCTGGTAGGGGAATACCCCTCGCAGGGGAATCACCACGGCGTTGTAGAGGAATGCCAAACTTACCAAAAATAGCCAGGTCACATAGATTTTATCTGATGAGTTAAATGAGGTTAATGTGGTTTTAAATGAGTTAATGAGGTTTAAAAGAAAATGTATTAGATTCTTGCCTCGTTGGTTAGTAAAATGTCATCTACTGCCTATGGTGCCACTCTCCCTGGCGAAGGCGTTAAGGACGTTGTTCGTAATCACGTATACTCTCGTACGAAACACAGCTGCGCGAGATTCAGCAGCAGATCGCGTCGCGCTGGTTACTTAAGGAGGTATGTGAGCCGGTCGTTCAGAAAGCAATGGCAAACTACTGAACGTAAAACTTGCCAAGACATCAACAGCAGCTGGAAAATGCTGGTGTTGTCTGCAATGTCCTGTAAAGGATATGCAGAAAAAAAACTGCCTATAGTACTTTGCGGTGTAGGACAGGAGGGTATAAAGCCTCAGGTATTAAGGCTCCTTAGCTAGTGCAGTCGCCGCAAACCTGTGCAGGTTAGGCATGTTGTCATTTTGCCCCAGACAAAACAAAAAAAAAATCCACATATTACCGAGAATTCGAATCTGGGTCTCCGGAAAGCGAACCCGGCATTCTAACAAATATGAGTAAATTAGAGACGACTAGGTCTGAAACCACACAGCACTTCATTAAAGAACAACAGATTAAATGATTCGGTCACCACACAAGACCCTGGTACAAAGAGCTACAATGAAGAAATAGAATGGATACAGAGCAAGGGGAAGACCATGTCACAGATGGAGTGCTGTTATCATGGCCACGGACACTGGTAATAGGGAAAGCTAATTAACACGTTACAATAAGTCCTAGTGCACGAGAGGTAGTAGCATGTGTGTGGACTACGTTTGAGTTCAAATATCACCAGCTGACCCCTGAAAGGTCACTGAGTTTGTCTTTCCTGTTTCTACCTCCGTGTCAAATCTTCCATCCGATGTAAAACTGCAGCCTCAATATAACTATCACCGAAGGTTCATCATCATTCATCATCATCATCATCATCATCATCATCATCATCATCATCATCATCATCATCATTACGTGCCCTGCCAAAGGCCACATGCATTCATGCTTCTAAACATATCTTGGGCAGTGGTGTTATGGATGAACTGTTTCAATGATAACCCCCCCCCCCCCCATGTCCCCGCTGCCATCCGTGGTTTATACAATTATGAGTCTAGCATACTGGAGGGAAAAGTTTAAGGCCAGCGAGCAAGAGGTAGACAACGATACAAGTGGGAAGACATCATCAAGAGATGGACGAACATCAATCTGACAGAATGTACAGTTAGGGAGAAAGACTGACAGTGTTACAGATCCATTGCAGCCTAACCTTCATTGTGGAGACGGCACTTGATTAATGATGATGAGTCTAGCAACACATGCTCAATGTACCTGATTATGCCCCTGATCTCTGTGATACATCTCCCACCTGGTGTTATCCACGTGATTAAAGTTAGTCGCATATCCTATTACAGGAGGCTGCAATCCACCCCGACATTTATTGGCTGTTGACGATTGACCAGGCAGTTCTATGTTCAATTCTCCCGGTCTGCCCTGACCTCTTCTTCCGATGACCCCCGTACAGTCGTCACTGTGTTGTCCAGTGCCCGTCCTTTCATCACATGACCAAAGAGCGCTATTTATCTCCTCCTGATATCTGTATATAATGTTCTACTTGCATTAGCCTTTTTCGAGCACGCTTCCAAGGACCACACTAGAGAAGAGAATCATCGAGATACAATCGTTCTAGAACGACACACTGTAATGTACCAATGTTGAGGAGGTTAATATGACCAAGGCCTTGCTTCACCTCCACGTGAGGTTTAAGATGATGAGGAGTAGGAGGATGGGTAGAGGAGGAGGAGGAGGAAGAAGAAGAAGAAGAAGAAGAAGAAGAAGAAGAAGAAGAAGAAGAAGAAGACGAGGAGGTGGAAGAAGAGGAGGGGGAAGTAGAAGAGGAAGGTGAGGAGGAAGGAAGAGGAGGGGAGGATAAAGGAAGGGGAGAAGAAGAATATCATGATGATGAAAATGATGATGATGAACAACAACATTATTATAAGTAATAAAAACAATAATAATAACTACGAAGGGAAGTAAAAGAGCTCATGAATAATTCATACATAAGAAATTAACTGTAAGAACGGTGACTCTTACTGTGAGGCTCCATGGTTTCCGGAAATGTCAGCTTCTTAAAGAACTTTGGTGTCTTGAACTTGCAGTGCCACACTCCAACAAAGTGGTCGTGATTCTCATCGGAGAAGGCGTCGCTGGCCCTCGATCCCATGGGCAGGAAGGCACCCATTCGGATGTTCTTAGGGGGCTGGGGTTCCTCCCCTCCGGAAACAGCTGGGTATATTAAAATAATAGCACTGATTACCACTCATAGAAGGAGTTTCAAGGTAAGAGATCTAACTTTATTGGAACGGCGTTTATCCCGTATTGCTGATCTCATCACGCAAATCTGTCTTTCAATTTCTCGCTGTGTGGTGTTCTATGATACCCCCCAATCTCGTATTCTGGTCTCTTTACGAAAGCGCCCCACAGAGCACGAACTGAAGCGACCACACCCGAGAAAACTGCACCGTTAAACCAAATGACGGAGTAGGAAACACACCCACGCGAGACCTGCATCTAAAGCGTTCAGCCACGGAGACACCAGAATACAAATAAGGTTGTGGATATTGTATGGTCAGTGCTGTTGTACAGAATAAGCCACAACAGAACACCACTGTGATAGCATTTAAGTCTGATTACGCAAAACACAGCACAGAGTGGATGGATTTGTCTGGTGTATAGAAGTACGTCTGCTGTGTTCAGAAGAGAACTATCAGACTATTAGTGGGGAGCTGTGGCTTGGGGATTACTGGCTCATGAGGTGCAAGGCTCGTCACCCAGAGACGGTCAACAGTGTTTTCTTAGAATCATATGTACACGGAGGAAGATGGATGTGTTTTATTGCCGGATCATATCTCTCTCTCTCTCTCTCTCTCTCTCTCTCTCTCTCTCTCTCTCTCTCTCTCTCTCTCTCTCTCTCTCTCTCTCTCACTCACTCTATCTCACTCTCTCTCTCTCTCTTAAAACAACAACAACCCGTAGCAGGAAGTTGGTGTGGTTATGTGAACTGCCAGGGCCATCACGTTTCATGCCTGAATGCACAGAGGAGTGGGTGGCCAGCCATTCTAGCCTGTATCCACCGCTGAACGACGGCATATAATTGTGCCTGACAAAGCTCGTGTCATTCTCGTCATAACGTTCTAACCATTACACCAACTCGCTCGCTTCTCGATAACGAAGAATTCATGAAAAAAATTGTTTAAAAATCAAGAAGATCGACTTCATTGTCCCGGGTCTTATCCCATGGGGCTAGGTCTCTTTCAGAAGGGCGGTCCCCGAAAGCGACGCACAAAGCACGAATTCCGCAACTACAGCGATGACCCCGGGAGTCTCCAAGAAAATTGCATTCGTGAACCGAACGACGTAGCCCGGAATTGAACCCACAACCTTCGTAGTGCGGAGTAAGCAGCGTAATCACGGAGCCTCCCAGTAATAATTGATTGATTGATTGATTTAGGAACCGACATCACAGCATTCGGGGCATTCCCATAAGCGCTCCATCCCCATCCTCAGCAGCCAGCGAAGAGTTCCAACACTAATAGTACCAGTTGCAATCTGATTATATGTCCGTCTCGCCTTTCCTCTGAGCGTTGATCGTCGGCCAGATCCCCTCGTCACCCCTCGCTGTCGCATTCTTGCCAGACCATGATGATCCATTTGCTCCTCCGAAGTGTACACATGCTTCCACAAGGTCGCAACCACATCTGCTTTGTCATGCATCAATACTCCACCAAGTTTTGCCGAGCCAGCCAATCTGTGCGCCTGTTCATTCCCCAGCACACCAGCATGCCCCGGAGAAAAGATCCAGGCGATGCTTGTCACCCGTGACTTCCGCAGCGAAGCAAGCCACTCTGCACGAAGCTTGCCTGTCTTCACCCTACTCAGCATGCTTTCTGAGTCAGTTGAGAGACATCAAAGAGAGGCCAGGAATACAGGTTGGAGGGTTCAATCGAACACCACACAGCGAGACATCAAAGAGAGGTGAGGAATACCAGTTGGAGGATATCACCATACAACAGGACATCAACGAGAGGCCAGGAATACGAATTGGAGTGTATCATAGAACACCACACAGTGAGACACCAAAGAGAGGCCAGGAATACGAGTTGGAGGGTATCATAGAACACCACACAGTGAGACACCAAAGAGAGGCCAGGAATACGAGTTGGAGGGTATCATAGAACACCACACAGTGAGACACAAAAGAGAGGCCAGGAATACGAGATGGAGGGTATAATAACACACCACACAGCGAGACATCAAAGAGAGGCCAGAAATACCAGTTGGAGGGTATCATAGAACACCACACAGTGAGACACCAAAGAGAGGTCAGGTATACGAGTTGGAGGGTATAATAGAACACCACACAGCGAGACATCAAGGAGAGGCCAGGAATACGAGTTGAAGGGTATCATAGAACACCACACAGTGATACGCCAAAGAGAGGCCAGGAATACGAGTTGGAGGGTATCATAGAACACCACACAGTGATACACCAAAGAGAGGCCAGGAATACGAGTTGGAGGGTATCATAGAACACCACACAGTGAGACACCAAAGAGAGGCCAGGAATACGAGTTGGAGGGTATCATAGAACACCACACAGTGAGACACCAAAGAGAGGCCAGGAATACGAGATGGAGGGTATAATAGCACACCACACAGCGAGACATCAAAGAGAGGCCAGAAATACCAGTTGGAGGGTATCATAGAACACCACACAGCGAGACATCAAAGAGAGGCCAGGTATATGAGTTGGAGGTTATCATAGAATACCATACAGCGAGACATCAAAGAGAGGTTAGGAATACGCTTTCGATGGTATATAAAACACCACATAGTGAGACACCAAAGAGAGGCCAGGAATACGGGTTGAAGGGTATAATAGAACATCATACAGTGAGACACCAAAGAGAGGCCAGGAATTCGGGTTGAAGGGTATAATAGAACATCATACAGTGAGACATCAAAGAGAGGCAAGGAATACGGGTTGGAGAGTATAAAAGAACACCACACAGCAAGAAACTGAAAGACATAGATTGTCGAGATGAGATCAGCAAACGAAATCCCCCTGCAAGAAAGAAAAGATAGTTAAGACGACATAAGAACATGAATTATCAATGAAGGTGTCAAGCAGGGACAGAGGATTAGTGAAGACACATACATTCGACGATACCCAGATTATCCCTGGTCGATCCCATTTGAAGAACGCGTGGGTGAGTTAGTATGACGACCAGCAATAACTTTTTGCAACGTTTATCATGATTATGTGTCATACTGATATGCGTGGGCGGCCCATGGTTCGCCATCTAACACGACATCCGGAATCGTGAATTAGTTCTGTCTACCAGTCCCGATGATGTCCCACAGGGCCAATTAATGCAGGTGGGTTGTGGGATGGATACCGTCCGTATGTCTTCTTTTTTCTTATTCTTGATTCCCCCATTGACATTCAATGAAGTCCGTATGTGCTGTGATGTATCATGATGTTATTGCATGCTAATATATCTCTTCGCAGATGTGTAATTTCACTACCAGTCGTCGATACCCTGCTGGTTTCTGGGCTAGAATGGGGGTGGGAAGCTCAACAACACATCTCCCCATGGAGATAGCACTTCAGTGCTGGGCGGGGAGAAGAGTCTCTACGCCAACCAAGAGAGAAGAGGCTGGACAGTTTGACATAATGGCAGGGCAGAAGATCAGTATTAGAAATGATTGGCAGTACACAAGACAGAAGGCCCTTGACAGACATGATCACCAACACCGCACAGCATGGATTTTAAGAAGACTGGCAGTACACAAGACATAAGGCTGTGGACAGTCATGTTGACCAAGGTCACAAGGCATAGAGTATAAGAAGAAGAGATATTTCAGCTGGTCAGCTAGTGTCCACATTACCAGATCAGAGAATGCCACGGGCTAACAAGAAGGCCGAGAGCGAGGAGCTTTAAGATGCCAATTTATTAAGTCACTAAACAGAAGGAGGAGGAGGTGGGTGAATCCTTGTGTACGTGTTTGTCCATGTTGTCGGGTGTGAACATCGATGTCTTCTTACACCCGAGAAATAAATGTGCAGGTATTTATCAGTACTCTATGATCTAGAAGTCAGGTCGTTGCCAGATATCACTGGGCTACAGTAACACAGTAGATGGTGCTACATACTTTCTGTCAGCGCTGAATGTTGGGCGGCGCTCACCAAACCCGACACCCCACATTGTGACAACGGCTTCGGGCGAAAGAGCACAACTGGGAGGGTACAAGCCTTATCTTAGTGCGAGAAATGCAACCTAAAGACTAAATGGCATGGCAGGGCAGACCAGGCCCTAAGTATTGGTAGGCAACTGGTTTAGTATCGAAGCTCTGACAGGAGAAAAGTTAGAGCATTGCTTTGCTGATCTTGCAGCTTGTCTTGTTCCAGATGCATTGGTTTTAGCTGTCCTATGGAGTAAATTAGCCGGTCTCTCTGGCTGAGGGGTTACAACACTTTCTCCGTAATCCCGTTTATCACGCAGAGTCTCGTAGCGGGAGAGAACTGGGAGCGGTTCGACCCCTGCTGGTGACTTGCGGGATACTGAGCCGGTCGCCCAGAAAGCAATGGCAAACTACTGAGCGTAATCTTGCCAAGAAATCAACAGACAGCTGAAAGATGCTGCTGTTGACAGCGATGTCCTGTAAAGGATATGCAAAAAAAAAAAAAAAATGGAGTAAATTAGGCAGTCCGAGAGAGGGATCATGCTGCATGAGCAACACATTGTCTCTAAATTCAACGCAGGCTTTGTTCTACGAGGAGGTATAACTCCATTTTAACAAACTACCGACTGTCAAGTCGGCCAGGTGCCATTCAGTCAGTCATTGTGTTGTTTGCGGTCAGTGTTGCTGAGAGGTATAACTCCATTTTTACAAGGCAAGGTGCCAGTCATGAAGTAGAGGAAATAAGTAGGGATTAGAGGACACACAAGACAATATTTTTTTTAAAATGTAAGATTATAGTGAAGATGCACCAGGATTCGAACCTGTCGAATCCATATGATGACAGGGCCGCGCTAGAGAAACAAGTGTACTTTGACGCTCGGCCAGTGTCTTCATTAAACAAATCTACTACCCACCGGAACCCACAGCGATGAAATTGACATCATCCTTAAACAGACACGAGAAGAAACCGGCAACATATTAGATAAAAATTACAACGAAACAACAATATAGTATTATTGATCGGTTATAAACTTCGCGAAACAAAGATCAAAAATGCGAAATTTACATAAAATAACGGTCTATCTCCAGACTCTGTTTGTTGGGACAATTCTCATGATTGATTTTGTGTATTATATTTATAAAATAGCGACGCAGAAAAAGCACGACTACGCTGTTCCTTCGTCAAAAATTCATTTGGGAAATCACAGCTGTAAATTTTCCATTGTCCTGTTGTCTGCAGATAATGCTTGACTTCTAAATTTATTTCCATCGTACGCAGACAGCATTTCATGCTTTGCTATCGTTGTTCATGTCGTGCAGAACAAACGACAAACAATATATCTCAGTTCAACAACCTGCTATTGTTGTTCATGTCGTGCGGAATAGACGACAAACAATATTTTGTTCAGTTCAGCAACCTGCTTTTTATGGCAGGTCTGTGCTGTGACAAGAATGTCGTCATTATAATTGCTATGGGGAAAGAGGGACGCAGAGGTGTTTCCAAGGCACCAGGGCCAGGTTTTATACTGGCCAAGACCTACTAGCACGTCCTAGCCGTGCGTCCTGGGCAACAGGTCCCTTCGGGGTCCTGGCTAACGTAGTAGGATCGCTGATTCTTCCGAAGTCGGAGAGTGTCTGCCTGTACGGCGAGGAACCACCAGTCTGCACACCAATAAGCCAGACATGGGACAACGGATACTCATGCAAACCTCAGGTCCTGTATGACATCACGCTGATGTTGGACAACAGGATGTCTTCATTCGACATACAGGACTTCACAGCGAACACAAGCAAGCAAGCAAGCAAGCAAGCTATGGGGAAAGTGGCCTTTTCCAGATGGAAAACGTACTAGTGGACTCGCCGACTGATCCAGTGATAGTGAGAACACATTCCCACCAACGGTTATTACTACGCTGATGTGTTATGTTCCTATTATCATTATAAAATATATCAACATATTTTATGGGAGATTTATTCACCTTTTCTCCTCTTCCCCCTTCCTCGTCCCCCCTCTTCTTCTCTTCCTTCCTCTAACCTCCCCACTGTCGTCAGTATCAGAGATGAAGACAAGACGCGGGTACTGGATCGGACATGCATTGAGAAAACTCGAGGATAACCTGACAATACAGGCCTTTGTCGAGAATCTACCAGGTAAGAGAAATATAGGGAGCAAGCGGGCCGAGATGCATGGGATGGGAACGGAGGGGAGGACCCGGACTTACCTGGCTGAGGTCCTATGTCCCAGTGGATAATAGAGCGCGGAAGCAGCAGCAGTAGCAGCAGCAGCAGCAGCAGCAGAAGAAGAAGAAGAAGAAGAAGAAGAAGAAGAAGAAGAAGAAGAAGAAGAAGAAGAAGAAGAAGAAGAAGAAGAAGAAGAAGAAGACTATCTAAAGAAGAAAAAGGCGTAGAAGCTACGATTCAAACAATATCACACATATCTAAGTGTGAACAAGGAATGGAAGAAACAAAACAAAAAGCAACAAGGCATAAGAAATGAACAATCCATCTGCTAAATTCACTTCACTTAATTTACAATATCAATACACCTAATGGGAGGCGCGGTAGCACAGTGGCTAGATGCTAGCCCACCGGACCAGCGTTACGGGGTCGAACTCATATCGAGGCAAATTTTCAAACTTGACTTGGGCTCCAAGGTTGACCCAACCTAAAATGGGTACCATGGAACAACTTGGGCGTGTAGGCCAACGGCGTGATACTGACCACATCCCCTCTGGGGTTCTGACTGGTCTATAAATATGGATCGCGCACCATATGTCCAATGCTGCCAAGGCACGTAACATGGTCATTGTAACAACCTGATATTACACAGTGAAGATGGACCAGCAACAGGCCGGACTGTCCACATGTAAATACTCACACTTGGTCGCCCCAGCAGCCTAAAATTGGTACCAGGAGATAGCTTGGGAAACAGAGGCACAAGCCTGATATTGGCAATATCACCCATGGAGGGTCGACTGATCTATACAAACAGAGGCACAAGCCTGATATTGGCAATATCACCCATGGAGGGTCGACTGATCTATACAAACAGAGGCACAAGCCTGATATTGGCAATATCACCCATGGAGGGTCGACTGATCTATACAAACAGAGGCACAAGCCTGATATTGGCAATATCACCCATGGAGGGTCGACTGATCTATACAAACAGAGACACAAGCCTGATATTGGCAATATCACCCATGGAGGGTCGACTGATCTATACAAACAGAGGCACAAGCCTGATATTGGCAATATCACCCATGGAGGGTCGACTGATCTATACAAACAGAGGCACAAGCCTGATATTGGCAATATCACCCATGGAGGGTCGACTGATCTATACAAACAGAGGCACAAGCCTGATATTGGCAATATCACCCATGGAGGGTCGACTGATCTATACAAACAGAGGCACAAGCCTGATATTGGCAATATCACCCATGGAGGGTCGACTGATCTATACAAACAGAGGCACAAGCCTGATATTGGCAATATCACCCATGGAGGGTCGACTGATCTATACAAACAGAGGCACAAGCCTGATATTGGCAATATCACCCATGGAGGCTCGACTGATCTATACAAACAGAGGCACAAGCCTGATATTGGCAATATCACCCATGGAGGGTCGACTGATCTATACAAACAGAGGCACAAGCCTGATATTGGCAATATCACCCATGGAGGGTCGACTGATGTATACAAACAGAGGCACAAGCCTGATATTGGCAATATCACTCATGGAGGGTCGACTGATCTATACAAACAGAGGCACAAGCCTGATATTGGCAATATCACCCATGGAGGGTCGACTGATCTATACAAACAGAGGCACAAGCCTGCTATTGGCAATATCACCCATGGAGGGTCGACTGATCTATACAAACAGAGACACAAGCCTGATATTGGCAATATCACCCATGGAGGGTCGACTGATCTATACAAACAGAGGCACAAGCCTGATATTGGCAATATCACCCATGGAGGGTCGACTGATCTATACAAACAGAGGCACAAGCCTGTTATTGGCAATATCACCCATGGAGAGTCGACTAATCTATACAAATATGAGTCTAGCACAACATGCCCAATGCTTCCATCATCATTATATGTCTGGCCGACTGGCGTGGGCGATCATGCGTCTCCACAAATTGCCTTCTCCGACGACATGGATCAGTTCATGTGCTGACTTCCTTCCGTGCCACAAGACTGTCAAGAATATTCTTCGCTGTCTTCCTTGCTACTGGAACCATGTAGCAGCAATTAAAATGGGAAATAAAGAGGGTAGTTACGAACAGATAAAGCTAGGAGTACGACAGGGGTGTGTCTTGTCACCCGATCTCTTCTCCCTGTATAGCGAAGTAATAATGAGAGAGGTCAAAGAGAAGCCAGGAATACTAATCGGAGGATATAATATAAACAATATACGCTATGCTGATGACACAGTATTGGTGGCGGATAATGCAACAGACCTACAACAATTGTTGGACATTGTAGTAACAGAGAGTGCAAGGAAAGGACTCTCCTTGAATATCAAGAAAACAGTAACAATGTTGATATCAAAGAAAATAGGGACACCAAAATGTGACATAGAAATAGGACGGGAAATTCTCAGCCAAGTGGATAATTGTAAATACCTAGGAGCACTTATAACATCAGATGGAAGATGTACAACAGAGATTAAGAGCAGAATAGGGCAGGCAAAAGCCGCATTTCAGAAAATGAAGAGTATCTTATGCAATAAGTCGCTATCAATGAATGTAAGAAAGAGAGTGCTAATATGCTATATAGAACCAGTTTTGCTGCATGGCAGCGAATCTTGGAATGTAAATGAACAAATTAGGAAGAACTTAGAAGCAACAGAGATGTGGTTTTTTAAGACGAATGTTGCGAATTCCTTGGACTGCCAGAGTAACTAACAACGATTGCCTGAAAGAGGGTAATGAAACTAGAACACTGTATACAACAATAAGAAAGAGACAAACAGCTTTCTTTGGTCATGTGATGAGAAGAGAGGCATTGGAGAACATCGTGACAACTGGAAAGATCGAGGGGAAGAGAGGCAGAGGCAGACCAAGAGAAGTGATGCTGGACGGATTGAGACAGTGGCATGGAGGAGTATCATCAGCAGAGTTGATCCAGAACACCAAAGACCGAGATCTGTGGAGAGCCATGAACACCTCCACCAGCTGGCAGGGCACTTGATGATGATGTCTTCCTTTATTTCTCTTTCCACAAATCTTTCCGGTATTTACATCATGTTCTCATAATGTGACCAAAAATGAAGACTGTCTCTTGTCCTAGTTTGTGTTAAGTTGTCTTTGCGACGTATCTTCCCTCTAAATGTCCAGATTGCTCATTTTGGCTGTCAATGGAATTTTCAGCATTATTCTATAAAACCTCATCTCCGAGGCTTCTATCGATTTTTTTTTTCCGATGTTTTACTTACTGTCCATGTTTCGCAGCCGTATGTTAAAACTGGTTATAAGGAACAAGCAAGAAATAGTTTTATAAATTCCAATACTATGAAGACACATAAAAATGTCATTTTAATACACCTAATATCACTGACAATTATAAATGACCAAGTAGTTGGACTACCCAAATGTAAATACACACCGGTGGTCCACCCGACTTAAACTGGGCGTAAGGAAATCTCTTAGAAAGTTAAGGCGGCCGGCGTGACATCTAACACATCACCACTGGAGCTGAGGTTTGGTCTAAAAAATTATGGGCCTACAGCTTACGGAAGATTATGAATGAGTAACTATTTCAACCTCCCACATGTGAAAACACATTCGTGATTTTTAAACTGTAACAAAAAGTTCACAAAACAGCATACAAACCGTTAATAGACAGGAAATTCACGAGAAACATCCCAAACGCTGTCAACAAACGCTGCTATTGTAACAGACTCTCCTCAAACGACTTAGGAAAATTACACATCTGGGAAATATTTGGGGAAACGGCAAAATGTTCGCACTGCTCAAAAATGAAAACGTGTTATTTAAAATAATCATTGTTGGGAATCAGAAATATTGATTTTTGTCACGTTTTCATTTACCATTCAGGTTTATTATGTCCCTTTGTGTGATACAAATATATTTGTGTAACTCGCCACAGCTGGAGGGTAGGAGCGTTACAATTAGACAGTACCCCTAGATGGAAGGAGCGTCACGAGAAGATAGTGCCCCTGAAGTGTAGGAACGTCACGAGAAGATAGTGCCCCTGGAGGGTAGGAGCGTCACGAGAAGATAGTGCCCCTGGAGGGTAGGAAAGTCACAAGAAGATAGTGCCCCTGAAGTGTAGGAAATTCACGAGCCGATAGTGCCCCTGAAATGTAGGAGCGTCACGAGAAGATAGTGCCCCTGGAGGGTAGGAGCGTCACGAGAAGATAGTGCCCCTGGAGGGTAGGAGCGTCACGAGAAGATAGTGCCCCTGGAGGGTAGGAGCGTCACGAGAAGATAGTGCCCCTGGAAGGTAGGAGCGTCACGAGCGGATAGTGCCCCTGGAGGGTAGGAGCGTCACGAGCGGATAATGCCCCTGGAGGGTAGGAAAGTCACGAGAAGATAGTGCCCATGGAGGGTAGGAAAGTCACGAGAAGATAATGCCCCTGGAGGGTAGGAAAGTCACGAGAAGATAGTGCCCCTGGAGGGTAGGAAAGTCACGAGAAGATAGTGCCCATGGAGGGTAGGAAAGTCACGAGAAGATAGTGCCCCTGGAGGGTAGGAAAGTCACGAGAAGATAGTGCCCATGGAGGGTAGGAAAGTCACGAGAAGATAATGCCCCTGGAGGGTAGGAAAGTCACGAGAAGATAGTGCCCATGGAGGGTAGGAAAGTCACGAGAAGATAATGCCCCTGGAGGGTAGGAAAGTCACGAGAAGATAGTGCCCCTGGAGGGTAGGAAAGTCACGAGAAGATAGTGCCCCTGGAGGGTAGGAGCGTCACGAGAAGATAGTGCCCCTGGAGGGTAGGAGCGTCACGAGAAGATAGTGCCACTGGAGGATAGGAGCGTCACTGGGTGATAGTATCCTGGAGGGTAGGAGCGTCATGGAATGATAGTGCCACTGGAGGATAGGAGCGTCATGGGCAGATAGTGCCCTTGGGGGGAGGGATGGATAGGAGATTCACGGGCAGATAGTGCCTCTTGGGGTAGAAGAGTCATGGGCAGATAGTGGCACTGGAGGTCTCCGTGGCCAAGAGGTTATGCTGCCTGCCTTACGCTCCGAAGGTTGTGGGTTTAATTCCGAGCTAAGATGTTCAATTCACGAGTGCAACCTTCTCGGTGATTCCTGTGGGACGTCGCTGGAGCTATGGAGTTCGTTCTTTGTGCGACGCTCTCGGCAGGCCGCCCAACGGAAAGAGACCGAGCCATATGGGATAACACCCGGTGCAATAAAGTCGATACTTTTGAAACCATTGTCAGATAGTGTCCGTTACCTTGGGTGGAATCTGTCAAGAGGAAGCAAACCATGCCGAACTGGGACACACCGACCTCCGAGGTGCACAACTGGGTGTGTTGCCCTCCCATTCGAAGAGAAATGCAGAAGAACAGGAAGGATGTGTTACATGTGGTTGTCAGAAGAACAGGAAGGATCTGTTAAATGTGGTTGTCAGAAGAACAGGAAGGATGTGTTAAATGTGGTTGTCAGAAGAACAGGAAGGATCTGTTAAATGTGGTTGTCAGAAGAACATGAAGGATCTGTTAAATGTGGTTGTCAGAAGAACAGGAAGGATCTGTTAAATGTGGTTGTCAGAAGAACAGGAAGGATCTGTTAAATGTGGTTGTCAGAAGAACAGGAAGGATCTGTTAAATGTGGTCGTCAGAAGAACAGGAAGGATCTGTTAAATGTGGTTGATAATGTTTATTATGATCCCATCGTTTCTTAGGGAAAATTACTGCGTGATGGATTCTCCTGTTCATAATTAAACATGCTGTTTGTCACTTTTCGAAGCAGAAGAAAGAAGTAGGGACTAGAGGACACAATAGACAACATAAAAATTGAAAGCTATACTATATTCATGAAGGTCCATGAAGACCCAGCACACCAAAGACCTAGATTTGTGGAGAGACATGAACACGTACGCCGGCTGAAACGGCACTTGATTATGATGATGATGATGATGATGATGATGATGATGATGATGATGATGATGATGATGATGATGATGATGATGATGATGATGATGATGATGATGATACTATATTCGAACCTGTCACTTACAAATGACGACAGCGCCTCACTACCAAAATAGGTGTACTTCGACACAAAACTAAATAAACACCCAGAAAGCCTGGGCTAAATTGTAGAGACCATGTGTTGCCCATGCAGCATGATCTCTCTCTCTCTCTCTCTCTCTCTCTCTCTCTCTCTCTCTCTCTCTCTCTCTCTCTCTCTCTCTCTCTCTCTCGGTCTGCCTACTTTACTCCAGAAGAAAGGTAACACCAATATATCTGGAATAAGAGAATCTGCAGAAGCTGCCCGATCAGCAATGCAATGCTCTAACTGTCGGTCTGAATGTCATTTGGGCCCGCGTGCCCAATTCTTAACCCTTTCAAAATAAAGTTCCGTCTGAGTTGCAATACTAGACCAGCTGCCGATCATGGCTTAGGGGCTGATCTGCCCTGCCTCGATATTTAGTCATTAGTTTGCATTTCCTCCCACTAGGATAAGGCTTGAACACTCCTCCGCCCGAAGCCATTGGTACAATGTCGGGTGTCGGATTTAGTGAGCGCCGCCCAACAGTCGGAGCTAACAGGTAGCAATCAACGTCTCGGCATTGACTTTCTTCATTGTTTACAACATTCTCAACACTAACACCAAAACACCGACATCCTACAAGGTGGTACTCTCGAAGACAACTGACCAATAAACTGCATTCTGTCTCAACATACTTTGGTGATAATTATAAGAATGATTCATGGGAGAAGAGACGGTCGTCGACCTGCAGTCGACATTGCAGACACTTTCGGCACAGTAGTGCATGAGGTAGAACAACCGCATATCCTTTACAGAGCATCGCAGTCGAACCTGCATTTTGGGGTGCTGTTTGTGATTTCTCGGCAAGTTTACATTCAACAGTTTGACACTGCTTTCTGAACGGCTGGCACTCCGACGATTATATGAAGATCAGCGCAAGGTAATCTGCTTCCAAATCGCCCGAAGTTGTGTTTCGAATGCGGTATGCGGGATTAAGAACTGCATTAGTAACCCCTTCGCCACAGAGCTGGATGGGGAACTAGTAAAGAACTGAAAACAATATAACATAATAATTTACAAAACACAATTACGGAAAACACAGAACGTTGCGGCAACTAGCCTTCATCAGCAAACAAATACACAATAGAACATATAAGGATTAAGACATTAGTTGGCGGGCTATCATGAGAGAACGTTTTGCAAAACCCTACAAAATGATGATGATGATGATGATGATGATGATGATGATGATGATGATGATGATGATGATGGTGATGATGATGATGATGATGATGATGATGATGATGATGATGATGATGATGATGATGATGATGATGATGATGATGAGTGATCTGCTTATGCCTGAGGGGATCTCACCTGTTTCGTAAATCTGATTCGGGATCTGTAATTTACGTAAACCAAGTTCTCCAAATACAACATATTAGAATTATCTGCAGAATTATTGTCTGGCCCTGGAGCCACGAAGTTCTTCCAATACAATATATATCTGCAGAATTACTGTCTGTCCCTGAGCTACCAAATTCTCTCAGTACAACATGTATCTGCAGAATTATTGTCAGGACCTGGAGTTACCAAGTTCTCCCAATACAACATATTATCTGTAGAATTATTGTCCGGTCCTGGAGCTACCAAGTTCTCTCAATACAACATATTATCTGCAGAATTATTGTCCGGCCGTGGTGCTACCAAGTTCTCCCAATACAACATATTATCTGCAGAATTATTGTCCGGCCCTGGTGTTACCAAGTTCTCCCAATACAACATATTATCTGCAGAATTATTGTCTGGTCCTGGCGATGTCAAGTTCTCCCAATACAACATATACCTGCAGAATTATTGTCCGGCCCTGGTGTTACCAAGTTCTCCCAATACAACATATTATCTGCAGAATTATTGTCTGGTCCTGGCGATGTCAAGTTCTCCCAATACAACATATACCTGCAGAATTATTGTCCGGCTCTGGTGCTACCAAGTTCTCCCAATACAACATATACCTGCAGAATTATTGTCCGGCCCTGGCGCTATTAAGTTCTCCCAATACAACATATACCTGCAGAATTACTGTCCGGCCTGGTGCTACCAAGTTCTGCCAATACAACATATAACTGCAGAATTATTGTCCGTCTCTGGTGCTGCTACCAAGTTCTCCCAATACAACATATACCTGCAAAATTATTGTCCGGCCCTGGCGCTATCAAGTTCTCCCAATACAACATATACCTGCAGAATTATTATCCGGCCGTGGAGGTTTTAGTTTTTGTGTGTGTATTGTCTGCCAAATCTTTCTGTGTGGCCAGATCTTGTTTTATTGTTTTTGTTTTACCTACATTTGTTTTGTCACACGTGGTTTATCACCTCTGCTTCTTCAAATACGTCTTCCACATACTATGACCTCCTCCTTCTCCTCATTCTCTTTCTTCTCCGTCGCATCCTCTTCTTCTCATCCGCCTCATCCTCTTCTTCTTTTCCTCCTCCTCTTCTTTTTTTCCCTTCAAATTTAAGTATGGGTTAATCTTATATATTTATATATTTAGTTATATTTGTTTTAAATATTGAGCACAACCCACTACTGGCAACGCTGATCGTATTCTGGTATGAACCTAAGGCCTATCCACGTCAATATGGAAGCACTATAGTCGAGTTTCGCCCTCGTTTGAGCTCGTCAGTAGTGCATATCCCTGACCGGAACGGGAAACAAGCCCCGGATCACTGGCGTGTGAAGCGGGTGTGTAACTTATTCAGATTCAGATTATAAAAATAAAATATATTTTAAAAAATAAAAATAAAAAACGTGGACCACGTTCAACCGGCTGTGGTTACCTAGGTTATATTTCAGATCTGCTATCTGTGTTGGTTTCTGGATGACTTCTGTGTCGATAAATGTTCTCTCTGTTGTAGCAGATGAACTGCTGGTGTAATCAGCTAGGGAGCTGTACTCGTGTTGTTTTCTTGCTGTTTGATTAATTATATTTATTTTCATCACTTGTGTTATCATAAAATACTTCTTCGACGTGTTATCACCCCCTTCTTCTTCTATCTTTCATCTCCAGGTGAAGCTTAGCCCTCAACCCACTCACGCCCTTCATAGACATGTTCACGGGAGGCTGGATCTTTCCGCTAAAGTGTTCTACTGATGAGGTAGTCAGTCTCACGCCGACCCCATTAGTCGCCTCTTACGACATGCATGGTAGAGCACAGTGTTCTCTTCTTTGCTTTGCTTATGGATCCCGGTAACATGACGGTGTGACCGTTCACTTAGGATTGCCGTTTTGTCCATTATAATGTTCTTGTCCTATAACTGGATATATTAGAATGTCTTTGTCCTATAACTGGGTACATTATAATGTTCTTGTCCTATAACTGGATATATTAGAATGTTTTTGTCCTATAACTGGGTACATTATAATGTTCATGTCTTATAACTGGATACATTATAATGTTCTTGTCCTATAACTGGATATATTAGAATGTTTTTGTCCTTTAACTGGTTACATTAGAACGTTCTTGTCCTATAACTGGATATATTAGAATGATTTTGTCCTATAACTGGGTACATTATAATGTTCTTGTCCTATAACTGGATATATTAGAATGTTTTTGTCCTATAACTGGTTACATTAGAACGTTCTTGTCCTATAACTGGATATATTAGAATGTTTTTGTCCTATAACTGGTTACATTAGAACGTTCTTGTCCTATAACTGGATATATTAGAATGTTTTTGTCCTATAACTGGGTACATTATAATGTTCATGTCCTATAACTGGATACATTATAATGTTCTTGTCCTATAACTGGATATATTAGAATGTTTTTGTCCTATAACTGGTTACATTAGAACGTTCTTGTCCTATAACTGGATATATTAGAATGTTTTTGTCCTATAACTGGTTACATTAGAACGTTCTTGTCCTATAACTGGATATATTAGAATGTTTTTGTCCTATAACTGGTTACATTAGAACGTTCTTGTCCTATAACTGGATATATTAGAATGTTTTTGTCCTATAACTGGATATATTAGAACGTTCTTGTCCTATAACTGGATATATTAGAATGTTTTTGTCCTATAACTGGTTACATTAGAACGTTCTTGTCCTATAACTAGATACATTATAATGTTCTTGAGCTATAGCTGGATACACTAGAATGTTCTTGCCTTTAACTGGATACATTAGAATGTTCTTATCCTATAACTAGATACATTAGAATGTTCTTGTCCTATAACTGGATACATTTGTATGTTCTTTTCCTATAACTGGATACAATAGAATATTCTTGTCCTATAACTGGATACATTAGAATGTTATTGTCTTATAAATGAATAAGTTCGAATTTTCTTGTCCTGTAACTGGATACACCCAGTCAATATCCAAGGAACGTTTAAATGATATATTCCTTATGCTTTTGTACAAGGTTTTGTTCTTCTTCTTCTTCGTTGTTCGTCTGATTTTTGTTTTTGTTTTTTTGGACGCCATTGCACCTTTCAGCCGACACATTCGACTTCTGCGGGTGTTTGTTAAACGGGTTATTCTTCCCGTCTTCTTGTTTTCAATTTCTTACATAACTCTCTTTAAGTAATTTCTCGGTAGCTATATTATTACATTTCGTTGTAGACTCAATACATTTCATTGTAGATTCATTACAAGTAATTGCTGATTCATCATATTTATATGTAGATTCATTACATTTTTATGTAACTGCATTACATTTCTCTGTAGCAGCACTCTATGATTTTACAACATTACTCTATTGTTTCATTTTATTTCTCTGAAGCGTCATTACATTCTATTTAGATTAATTACAATTCTATTTAGATTCATTAAATTCCTCTCTACCTGTATTATATTTTGCTGAACCTTCATTATATTTCTTCATTCAAATCGGTGGCAAATCCACAGAGCTTTGGACAATGAAATCAGACACAACACAATATCTGAATCATTCTAGCGTAAGTCGTAATCAGGAGCATACAAGAAGAACTAAGAATATAAGCCAACACTGGACTGCTGAACGCCTGAGAGATTGGAGATTATACCTGTGTGACAGGCCGGCATAGCCGTCGTGTTACTGGGCCATTGCTGTACGGGGTGAAGTGACGCGAGTAACAGTTTTAAAATGTGGTCAGTAATAGATCGTACTATATTAAGTGGGCTACAGAAATGACTAGTTGTCTGACCATTTGTCTGTATCTTAGCTTGTCTGATTCTGTCTGTCTGCTTCACAACCCAAGCTACCATGCCTGTCTGTCGGCATGTATATAATTATCTATGTCTGTTTGTTTTCCTGCTTGTCTGTCTATGTGTCTGTATGTTTGTGTGTGTGTGTACAAAGAAACTATATATGTCTGTCTGTCTTTCTGCGTGCGTGCGTGAGTAAGTGGCTGGGTGGTTGAGTTGGTTAGGTGCGTGCGTGAGCAAGTGTTTGTGGATGCCTGCGTGTGTGGGCGCGTGTGTGGGCGCGTGTTGGGTGCGTGTGTGGGTGCGTGCGTTAATACATGTGTGGGTGCGCGTGTGGATGTATGTGTGGTGCGCGTGTGGATGCATGTGTGGGTGCGTGTGTAGATGTATGTGTGGGTGCGTGTGTTGGTGCTTGTGTGGATGCATGTGTGGGTGCGTGTGTGGATGCATGTGTGAGTGCGTGTGTGGATGCGTGCGTGTGCATGTGTATTTGTATGAGGGTGCGTGTGTGGGTGCTTGCCTGCAGGTCTCAGTGTGGGGAAATCAATGTAAATCGTGCACCCGGGGATTGTTTTATGCGCGTGTCTATTAGCTGATCTAGTGCGAAGAATAATATATCGATACATATGATCTCCCATTTGGACAGAAGGAAGATAAATTACAATACTAAGGTTATCGTGTTACTTGTTTTGTTTCGTGCTATATTCTGCAGGTTCACAGCCCAGTGAAGGGAAAGTGTCATCATAATACTTGTTCATACGATTGTTGACCATGTCTGGTCCAAACTTACTGTTTACTTGGCACGGAATCAGTTAAGATGACTGAAGCACATCATCTATATTATCATTATCATCTAGTAAGTTACGCTGATCTATTTCATCGAGCCTGTGACTGTAATTCCGCCTTCCACAAGCGTTCTTTCGTGCTTGATTTCCTTAGCTTTGGACTGTTCCCATTCTACCTACAGGATTGCAGGTTTGTGTCTCACTGCATCTGCTTCCTACCTCTTAAC
>JACEFZ010028366.1:0-12500 GCA_014155875.1 Cepaea nemoralis | reverse complement strand
GGGATTACAATAAATGCAGAATTACATAATACAGAAGGTATCATTACTATATGCTTGAACCTTTTATAAGTGGAATTTTTGATACGAAGAACTATTTCTTAGGTCCCAGGTGAATTCATCATATCAGGTCTGCACTGATAAGAGCAAGGAGAGAGGAAATAAATAAATTGCTGGACAGCTTGACCATATTCGCACAACCGGGGCAGAAACACAGACCTTATGTAGGACTCTGGTGATCGTGTGGGATGGTGAACTGTGACCGCCCACTTCTGTCAGTATTGCACATCAGTACGATATGATCTTATGTGAAGGATTGTATGTATGTATATATATATATATGGCCAGTTCTGCTGCCTCACGCATGTCCATGTCCGATGTGACCACAATGTCATGTGCCCATCTTCCAGCTGGTCGACTCCTACCATGCCCTCCATAACTGGTATCCAAACTCCTCTTAGAGTAGATCTAGTCGTTCAATATTTAATCTTCTACCCAAAGACGCGGGTGTGCGGTGACACGAACAGGCTGATAGACTGGCAGCTGGCGACGGTCTGGGCGGTGAGCTAGGTTATGACCAGAATGAGGTGGTGATGACTCTCTGGGATCGAATGGAAAGTGCTCCAAAACAAATAAAGGACCCATATCTGAAGACGTTTATCCACCAGGGAATGAGCAGTGGGTCTGGACAACACTCAATTCGCAAAGAACAACGTAGGAGGACGTTCTTTCAGACTTCAACTGGTACTATCAGCGTAGGTACTCTTCGTTTGCCTATGAAGAAAGCAACAACAAAGCGAAACTCGTTGGGAATTCCCAAAGACAACTATGCTGATTCTTTACATCATATTTCATACTTCATATTTCAGTACTTGAGACTACACAAGTCCAACCTCATAAAAAATCTGGTTCGTATTCCATTCTGGTATTTCTACAAGCCACGTCTTACAATCAGGGTGTTGACACGTGGTGGAATTTTCAGCTCAAACTCCATGCGAATCAACCAGTGTCACACGACTACAACCAGACATGATCGGAAATCAATTTCTTACATATGTAGCATCAACTTTAATTGAAATATAAGATGACAGAGAGGAATATGAGGGTGGGGGGGGGGGAGAGAGAGATAGAGATAGAGAGAGAGAGAGAGAGAGAGAGAAGAGGAAATGGTCACCATTATCTACACCTAACCATGCACATGATGAGGAATAATTTATTGGAGGGCGGAGGGGCTGAACGCCTATTTACATGTGTCTCAGAGGAAAGGACATAAAACTCTATGTAAATAACATCCACATTTCATATAGCAATCGGCAATTCCCAGACGTGGCGCAGTAATTTACATGTCTATGCAACGGAACACAAAAACAGTGCGCGCGCATATGTGCGTGTGTGTCAATGTGTGTTTCTCATCATAATGAAACAAGGTTCTGAAAATACCTCAATTTCTAGCACAACAGAAAAAAACTCCATCAAAGAATGAATAGATCATAGCAAATATAAACACATGAGAATATGAATGAATGAATGGATGTAAACGAAAGAAGCAGTTAAAAAATGAATATGAATACACTGAAACAAAAACGAAAAAAATAAGTAAATGATTCTTTTCCACGCCTCATGCATAATAAGTATATGGTGCTCAGACCGTTAAAAATACACATCAGCAGTGGATGAGTGAACACATCAGCAAGGATGAGTGAACACATCAGCAGTGGATGAGTGAACACATCAGCAGTAGATGAGTGAACACATCAGCAGTGGATGAGTGAACATATCAGCAGTGGATGAGTGAACACATCAGTAGTGGATGAGGGAACACATCAGCAATGAATGAGTAAACATATCAGCAGTCGATGAGTTAACACATCAGCAGGGGTGAGGGAACATATCAGCAGTGGATGAGTGAACACATCAACAATCGATGATTTAACACATCAGCAGTGGATGAGTGAACACATCAGCATTGGATGAGTGAACACATCAGCAGTGGATGGGTGAACACATCAATAGTCGATGATTTAACACATCAGCAGTGGATGAGTGAACACATCAGCATTGGATGAGTGAACACATCAGCAGTGGACGAGTGAATACATCGCAGTGGATAAATGAACACATCAGCAGTGGATGAGTGAACACATCAGGAGTGGATGAGTGAAAACATCTGCAATCAATGAGTGAACACATCAGCAGTGGATGAGTGAACACAACAGCAGAGGATGAGTGAACACATCAACAGTGGATGAGTGAACACACCAGCAGTGGATGAGTGAGCACTGCAGCAGTGCATGAGTAAACACAGCAGTGAATTAATGAACACATCAGCAGTGGGTGAATGAACACTTCAGCAGTGGATGAGTGAACACATCAGCAGGGGATGAGTAAACACAGCAGTGAATTAATGAACACATCAGCAGTGGGTGAATGAACACTTCAGCAGTGGATGAGTGAACACATCAGCAGTATATGAGTGAACACACCAGTTATGGATGGGTGAACACATCAGCAGTGGATGAGTGATCACAGCAGTGAATGAATGAACACATCAGCAGTGGATGAATGAACACATCAGCAGTGGATGAGTGAACACATAAGCAGTGGATGAGTGAACACATCAGCAGGGGATGAGTGAGCACATCAGCAGTGTATGAGTGAACACATGAGCAGTGGATGTGTGAACACATCAGCAGTGGATGAGTGAACACATCAGCAATGGATGAGTGAACACATCAGCAGTGGATGAGTGAACACATCAGCAGTGGATGAGTGAACACATCAGCAGTGGACGAGTGAACACATCAGCAGTGGATGAGTGAACACATCAGCAGTGGATGAGTGACTAAATCAGCAGTGGATGGGTGAACACATCAGCAGTGCATGAATGATTGGATCAGTGTCACACCGGCCTCGTTACTTCCCAGAATATTTCCTGTGCCTATTTTAGGCTGGATAGACCTGATAGTCCAGGTACATTGTATTTAAACATTTGTCTGGATGGGGATTCAAACACATGCCTACTGGATGTCAGGCATGCGTGCCAGGCACATGGCTCTTGTCATAGATGTGGTGTATTTGGATTCTCTAGAGAGGAATGCCCACTGGTAGCCAGTGGTTCATTCATGTGAATACCAGGCCACGCGGGTGTCAGTGGACTTGAAGAAGGTGATAGGCGAGCGGGCAGGGCTACTGTAGACAGTGGGCGAGTGATAGACCAGGCCGATATATTGACTACCGTCATAGGGGCGGGACGGTTAAACGAATCACGCGATGACTGTAAATCTGCGACTTTGGCCAGACTGCAGGAATATTAAGTCAGACGGGGTTCAGCCAGACAGGCGCGCTGTACTGGGGGATGAAGAATAATAATCAACAAACACAGATCTGATGTCACCGGTTGTTATATGTTGAAGGAGTTACTAAAGAAAGGACCAGACCACATATGGGCTGAATAATTTCATGTTCAGTGAGGACAATCAGGTGACTAACTACCCAACCACTTATGGAGTTAGTGGTTCAATGTACAATGAGAATAATATGACGACTAAGTAATTAACTAACATTGATTCATTACAGGTCTTAGTCAGTCATGGCTGAGCTACCGTATGGCAGTAGACGGTACTACCTACTTTCTGTTAGCGCCGAATCTTGGGCGGTGCTCACCAAACCCGACGCCCCACATTGTGCCAACAGCTTCGGGCTGAGGAGCGCAATTGGGAGGGTATGAGCCTTACCCTAGTGCGAGGAAGTGCAATCTAAAGACTAAATGTCCTGGCAAGGCAGACCAGGCCCTGAACCTTGGCCGGCAATTGGTCTAGGATGGAAGCTCCGAAAGGCGGACAGTTAAGAGTATTGCTTTGCTGATCCAGCAACTTCTGCAGCTTGTATTGTTCCAGACGTATTGGTGTTATCTTTCCTCTGGAGTAAACTAGGCAGGCCGAGAGATTGGTCATGCTGTATAGGCAACACGTGGTCTCTAAATCCAGCCCCGGTGTTATGTTATAGAATAGTATAACTCAATTTTACAAAATATCGTCTGTCAAGACGGCAAGTCAGTCAGTCATTCATCACATTTTAATTATGATTTCACGATTTCCTGTTAACTCGCATTTTCGTGCATTATTCACTAATTAATATTTATGCATTTCTTGTACCCTTTCTTTCATTGGTTCTTTTTGATCTCCTTTATTTCAGTTTCTCTTTTTCCATTTACATATCAACTTAGGGTCCGCATGGTCAAATGGGTAAGAACGCGTGTTCTTAAACCCGCGTTGTGCTGATGACGAGGTAAGCGGTTCGACCCCTATACCGGACAGCTGGACAAAAATTTTGACCTGTCGTCCTTGACTTGGGGACGTTAATTACAAGTACCTCTGAAGTCGGAGTGGGTTCGCCTGATGGTGAGGGACACTGTTAATAGGGAAAGCTAATCTACACGCAAAATTCAGTCCAGCGCTACCATAAATAGTGTGTATGGACTACGCTTGAGTTCAAAGCCAGCGAGAGCTAAAAAAAACATATCAACTTATTCTGTCTGCCATTGTGGTCACTACTCAAGCTGGCCGTCCAGTGGTCCTATGTTCGAATCCACGCCGTGGCGGGCGGTGAACTAGCCTGGCTCCCAGGTCCGCTTAACCTACATGGGTACCATGATATGTGCTGGGAAATAAAGGCGGTCGGTGTTATACTGACCACACGGCGAGACAGACAGACAGACAGACAGACAGACAGACAGACAGACAGACAGACAGACAGACAGACAGACAGAGAAATAGGATGGTAATCCTGTACAATCAGTCTATATAAACACGAAGCAAGCACCATTTACAGGCCAGCATGATGCCGCCCACATCATCCACTGACTGCCGACTGCAGCATGACCTTTGCAGGATCAATCCCAGGGTAAGTTTGTAGGCAATTTTACGTTCAGTAGTTTGCCATTACTTTCTGAACGAGAAATCACCGTTTAACTCAGACTGACCGGTTCAGTTGAGCCAAGAATAAACATCACAGCACTGGGAACATTACGATACACACTCCGTCCTCATCTTCCACCCACTGACCGGTGCGTGGACTGAACCCACAACCACGCCGGCAGCGCTTGGAAGTTTAAAAGTGAGCGCGATAAATATAGAACCCGGGTCTATACCAATATGGGTCTAGCACCACATGCCAGTGCGTCTTACGGCGTGTAAAGAGCCCTTTACTGTGGCCACGCCTCAAGCCTGGGAACAGATCTTGAAATCTGTCTACATTTCTCACAAGACCTGATCTGCCGAATGGATGGGCGTGAGAATCTTTCTAAACATGTTACGTAACGCAGGATGTCACTTAAAAGTCGACAGGGCCGACTTCATTGCACTGGGTTTTTATCCCATATGGCTCACCTCCTTCCGCAGCGCGGGAAGCGTCGCACGGAGCACGAACTCCGTAGCTCCAGCGACGACCCCCAGGAGAACGGAAAAAATGCACCAGTGAACCGAAGGACGCGGCCCATAATCGGACCTTCAACCTTTGCAGCCCGAGTGAAGACAGGGATTTTTTCACGTGGACTTCTAGTAACAAATTTCCCCTGGTCTCTGGGTAGTAAGATCGGACGCCCGTGTGTATTGTTGCGCACGTAAAAAATCCCTTGGCAGTTGGAAATCGAAAAAGAGTAGCCTAACGGCGCTGCCCGGGCAAAATTTCGTGTTAAAAATCTACCCAAAGTATTTCAGGATCCTCGCCGGTGCTACGGAGTTCGTGCACTGAGCTGAGTTTCTCCAGACTCAGGTTTGAGTTAGGAGAAGAACGGAGCACTTATGGGTTGCACCCGTGTGCCGTGATGTTGATCCGTCAACTAAACTAAACTAAACTAAGCCCGAGACAGACGGCTTGACCACTTCGCAACTGAGTCTACCCCCCCCCCCCCCCCCCCCCCCCCCCCCCCAAAAAAAAAAAAAATAAATAAATAAATAAATAAATAAATCTCCGACGGACCGTAGGATGTTACCGTGATGAGCTTACCTGATTTGGCGTCATAGTCCGATTCCGAGGATGGCGTCGGGGGCTGTGAGATCTTTTCTTTGGCTCTCTGTGTGCGGCTGGAGAAGGCCCGAACCAGTTCATGCATGCGCTCACTGAAGCTTCCGCTGAAGTTGGACAGGCTGGCCGTGCCGACACTGGGGGTTTAAACAGAAACTATATAAGTTGTAAGCCATGTTTGTTTAGTGTGATCTCATCTAATGTAAAGCATTACCACATAAGTTGTAAGCCATGTTTGGTTAGTGTGATCTCATCTAATGTAAAGCATTACCACATAAGTAAAACGGAACAAGAGCTAGTCATTTGGAAGTCGAGAACGAATTGGATAACTCCATTGCTTTTGTTTCATCATCACCACCTTGTTAATCAGTTCGGAAACTAATGTTGAGAAATTCAGATGATGCTACTTCAGTGTCTTTTGTTCGCATCTTGATTAGGCGCAGTCAGACTGAAAATTTGTGTTTTACGTCGTATGATTATGTCGTGTCATCATCATCTTGTTTCAAGTTCTTTGCAGACCCCCCCCCCCCCTTTTTTTTTCCCCGACCCTACCCACACACAGGAAGTAAACATGAATGTGATGGAGTACTATACACCAAGAAATGAGGAGGATGAATCAGTTAAGGAGGAGTTTTACGTGAAACTTCTAAGTACTTTAGATATTAAAAGAAGTGGCAATATCATAATTATGACAGGTGATCTGTATGTCAAGAAACGATTGGATAACACGGGTTATGAAGAAATCGGGGGAAACAGGGATTTGGATAATGAATGAAAGCGGAGACTTCTTCACACATTGTTGCGTAAGGGAATCAATATGTCCATGTGAATCAAGAGATGCGTTAAAGACGCTATCCCTGGGTAGGACACACACTAAGACAACTTGTAATAAAGTAGCTATAAAGTTCTTCCTCTGGAAACCACAAGGCGAAACTATAGGATTCACGAACAGGCACGGAGAAGAGAATTCAAGACACAGTTGACTAATATGCAGGCAATAAGGAAGGAACTTCGGGAAACAGGAAAGGCCAGCAGAGCTTGGAATGAGTTTGTTGAAAAGTCCACTGGGAGACCCCACGTAGAAGAACATTCTAGTACACGTCTATGTTAGGTAGTATGTTAATACGTACGCAGGTCAACAAGAACCATTTCCGAAAGCAGCAAGACGTCTACATGTTGTCAGGTTTGGGCATGCCACACGGCATGACATTCACACGGCATGACATTCACACGGCATGACATTCACACGGCACTACATTCACACGGCCTGACATTCACACGGCCTGACATTCACACGGCACGACATTCACACGGCACGACATTCACACGGCCTGACATTCACACGGCATGTCATTCACACGGCATGACATTAACACGGCATGACATTCACACGGCATGACATTCACACGGCCTGACATTCACACGGCATGACATTCACACGGCATGACATTCACACGACATGGCATTCACACGGCATGACATTCACACGGCATGACATTCACACGACATGACATTCACACGGCCTGACATTCACACGGCACGACATTCACACGGCCTGACATTCACACGACATGACATTCACACGGCATGACATTCACACGGCATGACATTCACACGGCCTGACATTCACACGACATGACATTCACACGGCATGACATTCACACGGCACGACATTCACACGGTATGTCACACGGCACGACATTCACACGGCCTGACATTCACACGGCATGTCACACGGCACGACATTCACAAGGCATGATATTCACACGGCACGACATTCACACGGCACGACATTCACGCGGCACGACATTCACACGGCCTGACATTCACACGGCACGACATTCACACGGCCTGACATTCACACGGCATGACATTCACACGGCATGACATTCACACGGCATGACATTCACACGGCCTGACATTCACACGGCCTGACATTCACACGGCACGACATTCATACGGCCTGACATTCACACGGCCTGACATTCACACGGCACGACATTCACACGGCACGACATTCACACGGCCTGACATTCACACGGCATGTCATTCACACGGCATGACATTAACACGGCATGACATTCACACGGCACGACATTCACACGGCACGACATTCACACGGCAAGACATTCACACGGCATGACATTCACACGGCATGACATTCACACGGCATGACATTCACACGGCCTGACATTCACACGGCCTGACATTCACACGGCCTGACATTCATAAGGCACGACATTCATACGGCATGAAATTCACACGGCACGACATTCACACGGCCTGACATTCACACGGCACGACATTCACACGGCACGACATTCACACGGCAAGACATTAACACGGCATGACATTCACACGACATGACATTCACACGGCATGACATTCACACGGCATGACATTCATACGGCATGACATTCACACTGTCACACGGCATGACTGTCACACGGCATGACATTCACACTGTCACACGGCATGACTGTTACACGGGACGACATTCACACGGCATGACCTTCACACGGCCTGACATTCACACGGCATGACATTCACACGGCATGACATTCACACGGCATGACATTCACACGGCATGACATTCACACGGCATTACTGTCACACGGCACGACATTCACACGGCATAACTGTCACACGGCACGACATTCACATTGCATGACTGTCACACGGCACGACATTCACACGGCCTGACATTCACACGGCATGACATTCACACGGCACGACATTCACACGGCACGACATTCACACGGCATGACTGTCACACGGCACAACATTCACACGGCATGACTGTCACACGGCACGACATTCACACGGCCTGACATTCACACGGCATGACATTCACACGGCCTGACATTCACACGGCACGACATTCATACGGCACGACATTCACACGGCAAGACATTCACACGGCATGACATTCACACGGCATGACATTCATACGGCATGACATTCACACTGTCACTCGGCATGACTGTCACACGGCACGACATTCACACGGAATTACATTCACACGGCACGACATTCACACGGTATGACATTCACACGGCATGACATTCACACGGCATGACATTCACACGGAATTACATTCACACGGCACGACATTCACACGGTATGACATTCACACGGCATGACATTCACACGGCATGACACACCCTGAAAAGTAATCTTCTAGGAAATAGTTGAGGGTCATCCTCCGGGAACTAATTAAGTACCAACAGAGAATAGATAGGCAGAGAAAATGCAAAGACTGGACAAGGCTCAGTATTGCAATATTTGTAACCATTACTGAGGAAAGGAGTCAGTAGTAAGATTAGTAACTGAGGGCGGGAGTCAGTGGAGGTTTCAGTTTTCGAGGCAGGATGTGAGCATGTTTTCTTGGACGTTCAGATCTTGCAGAATGTTCATAATTTTCTTGTCCTTTGTTCACGATATTCTAAGAAATATTCTGAACAAAAAAGCTCAAAATTCCGATCTTCTTCTTCGGTGGTTGCGAGCCGGACAGTTTGACATTATGGCATGAAGGAACATCGGTGTGAGGAACATGACTGGCAGTACACGAGGCAGAAGGCTATGGACAGACATGATTTCCAACGTCACTTTTAGAAGACGTAATTGCGAAATGGTCTATGGCATCTGTATGTTGCCACATTAAATTACACATTCTCAAAACTGTTACTTTAACTTAATTACTGGTGTTGTGCCAAACATCACAATAGTGGTTTACCGCTTCATTGCCATAGCCCTGGTTTACCTCTGCATTGCAGTGTAGGATCGAAGTTCCGACAGGCGGACAGTTAGAGCATTGCATTGCTGATCCGACAGCTTCTGCATCTTGTCTTGTTCCAGATGTATTGGTGTTACCTGTCCTCTGGAGTAAACAAGGCAGGCCGAGAGAGGGATCATGTTGTATGGGCAACACATGATCTCTGCAATGCAGCCCAGGCTTTGTACTATGGAGAAGTATAACTCCATTTCTGGTCTTACCGCCATGGGTTGTAGTTATTACGACTTTGTCTTGAAGCACTATGTAACACACCATGGTCTGTCAAGACGGCCAGTCTGTGATGCTATAACCTGTCTACATATGTTGTCTTGTGAGCAGTCCCAATTGTTGTGGAGTATAGAACCAAGATCTTCACATTATTTGAGTTTCAATGTCTTCATTGTTAACTGTGATTTTGGCTGGCGTGTAGCTTTGACCATGTACATTATTGTGACAGTAACTTTTACCAATGTTTAGTTCGCATTATTCTTGCTGTAAATTTCCAACAAATCCCCTAAGAGCATGTATGCCATTGATAAAACTGTGAAACAATTTCACTTTAAAACTGAATAATTAATGAAATCCCAAAATGTCAAACAAGCAGTGCACTGAAACCCAGGAACATTCTACATCCTTTAAAAGTTAGCGCCCCTTTTGTCTCAATTTTGCACTGCAAACTACTGCTGCAGTTATTGTTGTTCTTATGAGTACGCTGAAAGGCTTGCAGGCAAGGCTACTGTAGTAAGCCGAGCAGCAATGGACGGGCTGGGACAGTGAATGCTGTTAGAGTAGCCTTCGATCAAATAAATCAAGAGACGACTGCTAATTAAGGTCAAATTAGGAAGAGATTGGAAGCACAAGATGTGGTTCCTTAGACGAATGTTGCCAATTCCTTGGACTGCCAAAGTAACTAACAACGAATGTCTTAAAGACCCTAACGAAACCAGAACATTATATACAACAATAAGAAAGAGGCAAACAGCTTTTTTTGGTCATGTGATGAGAAGAGAGGCGCTGGAGAACATCGTGACAACTGGAAAGATCAACGGGGAAGAGAGGCAGGGGCAGACCACGAGAAATGATGCTGGATGGATTGCGACGGTGGCATGGAGGAATATCAACAGCAGAGTTGATCCAGAAAACCAAAGACCGAGATCTGTGGAGAGTCATGAACGCCTACGCCAGTCTGCACAGCACTTGATGATGATGATGACCGAATGAAAATGAGCACTAGCTCTTATACTTCCGGTGTGCTGATGCTGATGTAGTCACCGATCAGTTGGACTAAAATGTTGAATTCTCGTCCTTGACGCCGATGGAGATACTGTGGTGGGGATCCGAGCACTTATGGACTGAATGGTTGCGTCTGCAGTGAGGGTAATCTGACCACTAACTTTGTTCTTTGTTGTCGCATTCAAAGAATAGCAATGCTTTGATTATTTTGCCAAAATAAATAAATAAATAATCCAATCATCATCATCATGTGCCTTGCCAGCTGGCGGGAGAGTTCTACGTCTCTCCACAGATCTCGATTCTCGATGTCCTGGCCCAGTCTCATATCATCTTATCTCATCTCATCTCATCTCATCATGTTCCTCTTGTACCTTGCGGTGTCGAGGTGAAGTATAAACAGCGGAAGAGTGCCAAATTATGGGCTTCATGTATCGATATTCCCATGGACTCTGCTATTCCCTCCGTCCAACGTTTACGTGGTCGGCCTCTTCCTCGGTTTCCATCTGGTCTGTACATCATTGCTTGTTGTGGTATTCTGTTGACTGGTAACCTACTTGCATGGCCAAACCATTTGACTTGCTGCTTTCTAATAAAATCTAGTGCTGCTATAACCCCCACTTTAGTCCTGATTTCTTCATTTCTGATCTTATCTCTTCATGATACGTTGAGTATTCTTCTCAGGAATCTCATTTCTGTTGTTGTGATATTTCTTTTATCTTTTTCTGTCAATGTCCAGGTTTGGCATTGGTAGCATAGAGTTGGTAGGAAGATTGTGTTGTAAAGTGCTTTCTTAGTAGTTATTGATACATGTTTGTTCTATAGTATTGGTGCCATTTGTCCAATGAGTTGGTTTGCCTTATTGCATCTATTTTCGATCTCGCCTTCTGATCTGCCATTTGATGATATTATACTTCCTAGGTACTTGAAACTCTTTACATGTTTCAATGGATGGCCCAGTTCTACTGATGAAATTCCTATATGACATGGTCTCAGCTCATCTAGCATCATCTGCATCATTCTGCCCTTGACTCTTCTACCCATGATCCATCCAGTTGTCACGATGCTCTCCAACGCCTCTCTGCTCCTTGCATGACCACAGAAGGTTGTTTGACTATTTCTTACAATTATAGCGATGCTGAGCCGGCAGCATCTGCAGCCTATCTTGTTCCAGACGTACTGGTCATCGTTTCCTCTGGATAAAGCAAGGCAAGGCCGAGAGAGGGATCATGCTGCATGGGCAACACATGTTGTCTGAATCCAGCCCAAGCATTGTGCGATGGAGTTTTATATCCAGTCCACATACTCTCTTCTGTAAAGACGGCAAGGTGCCACTACTACATACAATGTTCTACTTTCATGTTAATTTCCAGACAATCGTTGTTGGCTACCCAGTCAGTCCAAGTTACTCGCGGTATTCGTCTCGAAAACATCTTCCCTGCCTCCATTCATCATCATCATTATCATTATCATC
>JACEFZ010028365.1:115000-221411 GCA_014155875.1 Cepaea nemoralis | reverse complement strand
AGAACAAATGCATCCATACTTAAAGAATTGAATACTGAAGAAGGTTGGCTATTAAGACGATAAACAAAGAAAATTGAAATATTTTGGTCACTTGAAACGTCACGAAAGTTTGGAGAGAACAATATTGGAAGGATATATGCCTGGGAAGAGAGGAAGAGGAAGGCCAAAGAGAAGATGGGTGCAGGATGTGGCGGATGATCTCCAGATGGGTGTATCAGACGCGGGACATCTTGCTTATGATCGAGAGGTTTTCCGGAAGGTTGTTATGGCAGCGAGGTCCTGCAAAGGACATGCTACTGAATGAATGAATGAATGAATGAATGAATGAATGAATGAATGAATGAATGAATGAATGAAGGTCTTTTCCATAAATTTGTAGATCTTCAAGCATCCTTATCATGTCGACATGTCTCACTTTATCGAAAGCCTTTGTGTAGTAGACAAATACACCGTGAATACGCAAGAGTTAGTCGTGCATTGAGGTCTGCAACACATGACGGCCCTATCACATCACACACCTGAGTATGTTCCTGCATCCGGAGCTGTTTTCTTTTTAAGCGATATGGTCGAGCAGAAATTATACTTTGCATGTTTGTTAAAAGGGACATTCTTCTTTTGCAAAATAAAATTCTCCAGGGATTCAGTGAAGTAAAGTTTGAGAAATATGTACTAGCAGAAATATATTTCTGATGTCAACAATTTGGTATCTAAGGTAATATTTATCAAGATAACGAATTAATTGAGATTCCAGTGGAGATTCTTCGTCCGGTAGGGAGCTTCATGTGCTATAGGTGATGCCCGATCGTCATCAGGCAACTGTATGCAAAGTAAATGTTTAAAATACAGTGGAGTCTGGATAAGTAGAAGTTGCAGGGGCCGAAGGAATTTGTTCTACTTATCAGAAATTCTACTTATCCAGACTGCACACATATTACACTAATTTACACTAATACATGTGTACCAAGCCGTAGCATTGAGTAAAATGATTGTACCACTTAGGAAACACAGGTTGTGAACATATAAATAGCAATACAATATCAGAAATGGTAAAATGTTTAGTTTTGAAAATTTCCAAATTAATTAAAGAAAACGTCTGTGATTTTGCTTTGCTTCTTGACTTGTGAAAAATGTCTTCCCATTACCTGTTTAAAGGAACAAAATGGTGAGACTGCATCATCTGAGCATCAATTCTGCATCATGTAAATGTCAATTTTGTCAATTGATGCCAAAATATCTGACTGCGATACAGGTTGTGCTTGCACCCCACAGTCATCCTCATCATTAGAGTCAGCGCTGGAAGGGTCTGTTGGTTGAATGACTGGCATACATAGCCCTATAATATCAGTGCTTGAAAGAGTGGCACTAGTAGAAACATCATTGTCAATGTTCACAAACTCCTCTGGATCAATCTTCAGCTCTTTATACAATCTAGCAAGTAATGGCCCCACTTAAATGTCAGTAACATTGCTCTCACTACTCGCTGGTTGTGTGGAATTCTCATTTACAGAGACATCTACTGCAGGTAAGAGGCCAGCCTGTCTAAAGCAGTTCGCAATAGTTGCTGGTAAAACTCTGTCTCATGAAGTTTTTAACATAAGAATAACATCAAGAAGGGTTATCTTGAAATCATCACAAATGAGGTCAGCATTCATATGACCCACACGTTTTGACAACATTGTGGAGTTATAAAGAACATTCGGATTTTGAATGATACCTTGATCACAAGGCTGAAGTGTTGATGTGGCATTAGGTGGCAGAAACAAAAGCTCTGTTGCCATCAGATTGTTAATTTTTATGTGGGCTGAACAACTGTCAACAATTAAACACACTTTTCTTTGTTTACACACCAATGAATAATCAAATTCTTGTAGCCACTCATTGAACACACAATTTTTTTCAGGCCTTTGAAACAACGAGGATTTTTAAATTTTCCAATCACAAATAAAGGCCATTTTTCACTAACATCCATATTGGAACACACAGCCACTGTTATTCTTTCTTTTGATTTCCCCCCCCCCCCCCCCCCCCCCCCCCCCCCCCCCCCCCCCACCCCCCCATGACACTTTTCATTTTTGAAAGAAATGTTTATCAGGTAGCAATCTCCAAAATAATCCAGTTTCATCAGTATTAAATACATCCGCGGAATTATATTTAGCTAAAGCAGGTCTGAGCACGTCTTCTATCCATGAGTGTGTGAGTCGTTGCTTGGTTGGCTGACTGTTTTTCTCCACACACATTCTTGTAAGTGATGCAATGTCGTTTTTTGAAACGATCCGACCAGCCAGCACTACAATTCCAGTCTGTCTGACCTCCAAGACATGCACATTCTTCTGCTTTCGCAATAAGTAAAGGCCTATTTACTGTACATTTGCCGATCTATATCACAGTGAACCATTTTAAAAGGGCAGCATCAACAAAATCGCACGCAGCAGTTCTTCTAGCTCTCTGCCTATCACTGTCGATTTGACATTGGAAAAACAATTGTTTGTAGTGGTATTTATGCTTTAAAATGCCGGAAAGTGTCGAGGTTGGAATACCACATTCTCTAGCTATATCCACTTTGTTCTTCCCACTATGTTCAACCTCTTCCAACAGCTCAATCTTTTGATTTATTTGATTGTTTCGGGATTTGAGATTCAAATATTGAGCACAACTTATTGCTGGCAACGCTGAACATATTCTGGTATTTGTGTAACCACAAAACCACGCGGCAAACGCTTGACACGGCCAAATTATCACAACAGAATATCACAACGTCACCCTTCGTAGGCTGTAGCTCAAGATTTGCCCCGATCGCCGCGACTGACGTCTTTCAATCGATGTGGACCCGAACGATCAGGTCTTCTCACTGGCAAGGCACACTAGGCCGCCTTAAAGTCCAGCGAGCAATAATCAGTAGTGGGTTGTGCTCAATATTTAAATCTCAAATCCCGAAACAACCAAATAAATCAAGTAAAGCTCACCCTTGGTGACGATGTGATATTCTGTTGTGATAATTTGGCTGTGTCCAGCGTGTGCTGCGTAGTTTTGTGGTTACACACATGCGTCACACGCCATTGATCCGGGGTTTGTTTCCGGGTCCGGTCAAGGATGTGCACTACTGACGAGCTCAAACGAGAGCGAAACTCGAATCTAGTGCTTCCACATTGACGTGGATAGGCCTTAGGTTCATACCAGAATACGATCAGCGTTGCCAGTAGTGGGTTGCGCTCAATAGTTAAGGCGCAATCTTTCTTTTTAAAGTTTTAAGCTTTCGTCCGCTAGCAGCCATTGTTGACATATAGCAACATATTATGTTGGAGATTGTTCTCCGTGCTGACTACAAATACATATTCTTTCGCGAAACAATTTTTTTTTTTTTTTTTGGGGGGGGGGGGAGGGGGGTGTGAAATGAACAGTTCGACTTAAACGTGGACATTTATATAGTCAGTAATTCATTTTTATGTTCGACTAATTCGAAAATTCGAGTTAACCAAATTCGACTTATCAGGAATTTTTATACAAAGATAAAGAAGGATCTTGGCCGAGACCAAGCCAATAACGTCGACGTAAGCAAAATTCTAGTTATCCGAGTTCGACTTAAGTGGACTTGACTGTACTCTTACCGTTGGTACATGGAATGTCAGAACACTTAGTTAGATTGGAAAATTAGATAATATCGAGAAAGAGGTGGCAAGAATGAAGATAAATATTGTAACAATGCGTGTACAGATGGCCATTTCCATAACTTATTGGAAAGGTCTCTCTCACGATATTTATACCAGTCCGACTTTTCACCATTACGTCTGTTCTCACCGTCTTTTACCCTATAAACATCCAGCCTTGGTTCGTCATAATAACCAACCGCATAATCATAATCATATTGTCTTCTGTCTTTATTAAGTAGTGGCTGTCTCCTGTTTTTCTTTCCTACTCTACTGCCGTCTACCTTAAATCTATAAGGCTCTTGTCTAGTCGTTCTGTTCTGCAACGTTTCTACAAAACTTTCTACTTCATTAACTGCCACTTTTAACTCTCCCAACCATGTACTGATACGTTGTAATTCTACATGTAGGTAATTCATACTTATTTCTCTGTAGTTTATATCAAGCTTAACAATATGCCTACTTCTTCCTCTGTATATTTCTTGGTACCTGAAAAAAAAATTCGTCCCTAACTTGACTGAAATAATTTTCAATTATGTTTGTTTCTCTACTGTGCTGTAATGGGTCTGCCTGTTGCCATATCCTTTTGTTTCTTTTGCTATGCTGAAATATTTCACTATACACTTATACAATCAAATTCACATTTATAACAACTCAATTTAAAGACACGATCGTATTCAACTTACGCAACCCCTAATAATAATTGTTCAATCAGTCAATAGTATCTAAAATGACATTTAAAGTTTAACTAATTACCATTATTTCTGCTCTTGATCCAAGAAAGATGGATTCACCTATGTCCGCTGAAAATTTTCTTGCCAGGTAGAACCCAAACGTTAGGAGTCTGTATTAGTTGAAATCATCCAAACAATCACGTAATTTCGGTGATCTTCTTCTTCCAACGTCTCAAGTTTCAGTACCTTCAGCCCCTGGGTGGGCCCCTACCAGACTTCAGCCTTCTTTTCACCCGATAACAGGGCACATCTAAGCGACGTCTTGAAAACTGGTCTAGCTCAATAAAGCGATTTGACTTTGGGTCCCCTCTTCAGCAGGTCGGCAACCCAGTATGCCCAACTACCTCCGAGGGTTCCCTAACGATAGGTTCGCTTTTGTTGAAAAACATTCTGATTTATTAGAGCAACCACGAGTGAAAATTTCTTCTTACTTTCCAACCAAAGGAGCAATTGGCTTGATTCTTCAGACACCCAAGGTCACGGTTCAATGAACATAACGGCTTTGAGTTCGCTCTAGGTAGTCTTGATACAAAGAAGGTAACCGCTCTCTCAGAACAACATTTCCATTTGATTCAAGTTGTTTACATTCGTTTTGAAATTTCGTTGCTCCTGGACCTGGACAAATCTCAGCATGTGACTGGCTGACCTTCAAACACAAGGCAAGGTTACCAACGGCTGTAATACCGGCAGGTCAAAGTTTATAATATTTTTGACAAGAATCCCGTTACTTCAAATAGTTATGATGAAAACAGCTCAGCAACACTCCATAGGCAATCATGTTATACAGATGGCTCTATTCACAAATCTTGATAATGCTTAATTTGATAGTGTCCAAAAAATGTTGAAATTTTGACTTTCTTACTCAATCAAAAATGATCCGATTTTGAACTTTTTGTTTAAATGAGTCTAAAATTTTCAAGAGAAACTCACATACTATAAACTGACATCAAGAGTGACTTTCTTACTTCACATTGTGTCCGCGACCTCCAAGTAAAAAAATATCGAACCCTGGTCACGGCACCATTTAATCCTCCTGTAACAATGCGTGTACAGAGGACTAACAAGTTCTGCTGGGTTATTTTAAAACAGGCTTTATTTGTATATGATGGTCGATACAAAATCCCAGTACAAATCAGTTGTGATGTTGACTTCTCTTCTCCCGTCCTTGGTGTTAACTACCCAACAACCAGCTACGTCACGACTTGAGCATCCTTCTTCTCGTTCCATCAGGATGCTCAAGCGTGCTGTAGCCTTGCACGCCTAAACTAACACATTCTGCTACAATATATTAGGGATTAATTAAATTCGATGGCCAGGAGCAGAGGAACAATATTTAGATAATTATATAATTATTTACTCAGTGGGGAATGACTACACAAGGGGAGTTTTCATAATTTTTGATCAAGTGTGTGTTAAGTTAATTAAATGATTTTGCACAACATCTTATAGAATATTATTAGTGAAACTAAATATAGCAAACCACTGGATATTTTTTATTTAAAGTTGCATATCCCTTACAGGACATTGCAGTCAACACCAGCATTTTTCAGATGTTGCTGATGTTCTTGGCAAGATTATGCTCAGTAGTTTGACATTGCTTTCTGAACGACCAGCTCACATACCCTGTAAGTAACCAACGCGACGCGATCCGTTGCCGAATCTCGCACAGCTGTGTTCCTCACGTGGATATACAGGATTACGGAGAAAGTCGTTAACACCTTCGCCAGGGAGACCGGCACTGGAGACTCTGGGTATTAACATAATACAAATATATGCGCCAACAGAAGACAGTAAAGAAGAAGATATCGATATATTTTACAACGAATTAGACATGGCCGTGAACTAGTGTAAAACTGTTGAAATTACTGTCATACTCGGGCATTTTAATGCCGAAGTAAGGCAACGAAAAGTTGAATGGGGTGACTGGTATCTATGGCCTAGGTTAAAGGAATTAGAGAGGTGACAGATTATTAACATGGGCAGAATACTATGAAATGGTAATAGGTAACACCTTGTTTAAGCAACATTCTCGATGATTATATACATGGAAAAGCCCTGGAGATAATATTCGCAATCAAGTTCACAACATACGAACGAACGAACGGACAAACGGACAAACGAACGAACGAACGAACGAACGAACGAAAGTCTTTATTTTCAAGGGTTTAAGAATTGGGCACGCAGGCCCGTCTGACATTCTGCCCTTCTTCGCTATTTCCTCTTATACATTCTTTCATTCAACACCACTTATGAAGCAAATTTTGACAACATAAGAACAATAGCATTAAAACGCATGAAAAATAATCAATAACAAATGACTCACTGAGGCAGTGTTTAACATGGGCATTATAAATACCTAAGGAGGGTGTAACGTGCCATACAAAAGGGAATGTTTTTTGGCTAGTTGTCGTTTGAGATAAGTTACCATTATTGTCTTTTTGTGTTTTTATTTATGGGGGAATGTAGTCTGTACTGAGGTAGTGTTCAAACAGGTTGCGAATGTATGTATAATGATTGGTGGTGTCTTTGATTTATTGTGGAATATTGTTCCACAACTGAGCGGCAGAGTATGCTAAGCTTGTTTTATATAAGTTTATCCTAGGTTTTTTAACCTAGGTTTTTTAACCTTTTTTTAACGTATGGATGTGAGAGTTTGGCAATCAACGGTAGCTTTAGATTAAAAACATTAGACAATTTTGAGAAGAAATGTCTTAGAAGAATTCTAAACATCCAGTGGACAGATTTCAAAACCAATGCGCAAATAAGACAAGAGACTAAGCAAGATATTGTATCCAATTTTATATGAAAACGCCGTTGGAACTACATCGGCAATGTACTCAGAATGGACAAGACAAGACTCCCATACCAAGCCCTGATATGGTCACCAGTAGAGAAAAGAAAACGGGGAAGACCAAGAGAGACCCTGCGTATAACCATCATCAGAGAAAGGCTCATTCAGTGGCCAAGTGAACATCCAAGATCTACAACAGGTAGCAGCGAACCGCCAGACATGGAGAGCCATGACTTCTGTCCTATACGCCGACTTAGGCTCAAGAGGAAAGACTAACTAACTACCCTAGGTTTAGAGACATTAAGTACATTTAGTCGTTCGCTATGTCTAGCGTCATATTTAAACAATAGTCAAAGGTAGCTTAGCATTTTGAAATAGGATTTTGTGAACTAGTTTGACCTTATTAAAAAAGTAGGCGTTTGTGGAGTGGCAGTAACGGAAGACGTTTATGTAAGTTAGAATTGTCGGTAAGCTTTTCACCATTAATTAAACGCACTGCCCTTTTCTGGAGTGAATATAGGCGTTTTGTTATTGATTTGGAGCATCCATCCCAGACTGTGGAGCAGTAATCAATATGTGTTTGTATATGGGAAGTATAGAATATCTTTCTTGTGTTTTCGTCAAGGAATTTTTTTATTATGGCAAGTTGGTATACTTTTTTTGGCTTTTTGTTTAACGAGAGCATAAACATGTGAGTTAAAGGTTAGATTTTGATCTATGATAAGACCCAGTGCCTTGTGCTCGGTTACACTTTCTATAGGCATGCTACCAAATGTGCAGCAGTAGACTTCTCTGCGAGTTTAGCGTGTGAAGTCTTTGCCTGGTTCCTATTATCATAGACTTTGTTTTAGAAATGTTAATTTGCATGCGGTTTGCATGACTCCAGTTAACTACACTATTTATTTCCTGTTGCAAGGATAATTCTAGCACATTACGATCAATAGTGTTTGCATATACTGTGCAGTCATCAGCAAATAGATCGCAGGACGACGACAGATTTAAAGGAAGATCATTTACATAAATAGCAAATAACAGAGGGCCAAGAATAGACCCCTGAGGTATTCCAATATTAATGGTAATGGTTTGAGATAAAGCTTTATTGTGTGATACTACTTGCTTTCTGTCTAATAAAAATGATCTTTATTTGATTAAATGATTTTTTTTTAATTTTTTTATTTTTTAAATGATTTTTATTAATGTCACTATATTAAAGCTTACTTTCATTGTTTCTAGTTTTTTAATTACAATAGTATGATCTATCATATCGAATTCTTTTCTACAGTCTATAAACACCGCTCCACATAGAGTATTGTTGTTAATATTTTGATGCCAGTTTTCTATCATAATTGTTAGTACCGTATGACACGAATATTTTGACCGAAATCCTGACTGACTGTCAACTATTAGTTTGTGGCGAACTAAGTGATCTAGTGTTGTTTTGTGGATGTGCTTTTCTAGCGGTTTGGATAATGAGGATAATATGGAAATTGGCCTATAATTACTCATGAGACGATCGTCTAGAGAACCAGCTTTTAAATGAGGATACATTTTAGCGATTTTAAAGGCTGATGGGAAGTGACCTTTGGTGAGACATTGATTATATATAAAAGTTAGTGACTCGCAGATCGCCGGTGCAGCATGGCGAAGGATCCGATTACTGACTCCATCTAGTCCTGATGAGTTATTGTTTTTTTTTTTAGATCACTGAGATGAGTAAATACTTCAGTGGTAGTCATTAGCGGTATGTTGGAGGCAATGTCTCCATAGCATTTGTTCTCACAGAATGATGATAATAAAGATATGTCATGCGGCGCTTCTGGTATTGCAGCCTTCAGTTGGTTTATGTCGGACTGAAAGAATCTACTGAATTGATCACATGTAACCTGATTTGATGGTAATGATTGTGATGATTTGTGTTTGTTTGTCAATGTATTAATTGCTTTCCATATATTTTTAGTGTTGGTTTTATCTATCATTAAGTTCTTAAAATAGTTTTTCTTTTCCTTCCGAATAACATACTGAACTATATTTCTCAGACTAAGGAACATAGTTAGATCTCTGTTTTTATGTGCCCTGTCCCGGGCTCTCATAAGTTCAACTACCTCCTGTGTAATCCACGGGGGCTTTGTGTGATGTTTAACACGAATTTCCTTAAATGGAACATGCTTTTCATATATACTTAGAAAGGTCTTTAGCCAATGGTTCAGAGCATCTTCTGGGTCAGGAAGCTGGTAAACATAGTCCAGAGATGAGTTGAGCAAATCTTGTAAGAAGACGTCTCGATTGAAATTTTTTTAATTTCTATATTTTATACTTATATGTTTGTGTTTTTGAGTTTTAGTGCCTCTTTTCGACCACGTGCAACATACTGGGTAGTGATCACTCATTGCATTAATAGGTACAGTACATTCTGTGATGTTGTCAGCACACGTAGTATAAATATGATCTCTAAGATTTGCAGATGATTTAGTTATTCTAGTGGTTTGTTTGATTTATTGTTGGAAGTTATTTGACTGTACTGTTTTCCCATGTTTTGTTTGATTTGTTAGTGTCTATGTTGAAATCATCTAGCAATATTATTTCCCTCGCATTACTAAAGACTACATCCATCATAGTGGTGAATTTTTCATACCAGATATTTCCTGCACTGGGGTTTCGATAAAGATAGCCAACTACTAGCGGTATGCGATTTTGAAGTTTAACCTCAAGCCATACACACTCAATCTCACAGGTTTCAAAATGTAGCCTGCACTGCAATACCCGTCTCTATTCTAATGGTTTTAAAACCTCTGATAGCGATGTCATCATCTGAGATGTTACCATTTAATCGACTTTCGCTAACGCCGAACATGTGAAAATTTTAATTAAGTATAAGTGATAGTTCGGGCAGCTTCCCTAATAGATGGCAGATGTTTACATACCCGATTCTGAGCCCATTATTCCAGAGCCAGCGTTCGTACTTATTAGACATTTCAACAATGCGTAATCACAAGTTTAAAAGAAAAAGAAAAAAAAACACACACACACACAAAGTGAATACAACTTACGTCCCTTATTACAATACACATTCTAAAGTACAGAGAAACTGTTATATATCTATGTCAATATATAAAAAAACGTACACAGATCCGCAAGGAAGAGCAGTGAAGACCCCCTCACTCACGGTAAAAACACAATTAAAAGTTATAGCTATAACTAAGCTATAGCTATAACTATATACCCTATATAACCATATAGCTATAACTATAGGTATAAAATATAGAAATTACAAAAAATTACAAAGGTTAAGCTATACAGCTAAGCTTTATCAATTAATATAAACTCAAAACAAGTCATTGTTTGTAGTTACGTATAACCTAATACTAGATCAATTAATAACCAAATATGCAGATAAGCGTTCTAGGAGAGGCTCTTTCTTATACCGAGATCCGGTGTAGCTTTGTGCTAAGTTGCTATAAATACCAGGTTGTGTTGGTTATTGGTACAGCGACATTATAAGTGTTTGACGAAGTGTAGCTGGGCTATAACGTGTGAGGTGCAACCATTCTGGGTTACAATGAAATGGATACTGATTATGTCTCATGGGTATGTAATGACCTCCAACTAGAGCCTCTAGTTGGTGGCTAACAGGAGGTTGTGGTGGCACGTCGTTGTTGCTGAGAGTTGGTTCCTTTCTGAGGAGAATAAAACAAATATCTTCGTAATTATTACCCTCCTGTGCGAAAGACGACGTATTGTACGGACTTGGTGTGGTGGTAGTGTCCCGTCTGGCTTGGATTTCAGGTGCAGTGGTTATAAGTGGTCTGCACACTTCTGGCCTATTGGTACTTGATGTGACAGGAGCATGTCGTCTGGCTTGAGTTTCTGGAATAGCTAAAAGTGTCCGGCGCGATCCTGTATTGGATGTATGGTGTATCCGTTCTGGATATTTGATATTTTTGGCGAGCAAATATATTCAGAAGCAGTTTAATGGGAGCAAAAACTAGACCATGAGCAGGTGTAAGAGTGCCAGTTATAGGAAAGATGGCGTTAAGACTTAACACCATAAAGAACACCCCAAATAAAATCCAGTTAGATCTAGCATTACTTAGAACAGACAACGAAAGTAGAGAAAGGTACAATGTTACTGTAAAGAACAGATATAATGCCATGGAGATAATACATACTTTTGATGAACAATGGGGCATGTAGCAGGAATCAATCCAACAGACATCAATTGAAATCATTCCACCTAAACATAGAATTGCAAAAAAGTCATAGATGACAAATGTTATTTTGCAGATGATGGAAGAAAGAAGGCAGAAAAAGCAAGATACTGAAGAATATAATAGAATACATAACGAAATAGTAAATTAAATGACAAGTGGCTAAAGAATTATGGCTGAATTAACAGTGAATGGAAATTGGGACAAACTATGGAAAAGACTCACATTCCAAGGATTAACGAATCAATATAATAACAGGTATGACAACACCACCGGATGACTAAAATCGAAGAACGGTGCAATATTGACGGGACAAGATGATATAGTCAATAGATTGACGGAATATCTGGAAGAGTTGTATGATGATAGGAGACCGGTTTTAAATATTCAAAACAATGGTGAAGGTCCACCAATACTTGCAGACGAAGTCGAAGATGCAATATCTATATCTATAAAACAGAGTGTATGTATATATGTATGTATGTATGTATGTATGTATGTATGTCCTTTATTTGTTCGCGAACGGCCCAACCTATTGAGATGAAATTTTCTACACGTCTTCCTTTCATTCCAGAGCTGCCAACTGTGATATTTTTTTAGTGTGAAATCGCCTGCTTACTCAGTATTATTTCATTTTTCATTTTTCATTAAAATTTATATATAGCGATGGGACTTAAGTCTAGAAAAAGTTATTTCAAGGGGCATAACTTTTAATAACATTGTTGTATAACTTATAGTCATATTGTTGTATCGTTTTCAAAGATTTATAAACTCTTTGTCTATAGTTATATACCGGCATATGAGTTATAATAAATAATGATACAATCTTTAAGGCATTTTCAAAGTTTACATAAAAATAATGCATAATGCATAACATTGTAACTCATCTTTCTATGCTTAAGAAGTTATCTAAAAGATGTTGAACAATATCATCGCATCTTTAGTGTTTTCCGCCATCATATCGACACGATTCGCTTGACAGCACTTCTCAGCGCTATCAAGCCAAGACGCCTTACACATTTCAAGCAGCCTGATACGGGGGGAAAATGGCACGTCGTAATAGCACAAAGAAACAAGCAGCTTCCAAGATGCATAGTGAGAAAACCGACCAGACTATCAAGAAGACGAACCTGCCTTTGGAGAGTCTGCATGCAAGCTGTAATAAAGTATCTGAACCTACAGTCAATGAAACTACCAATAAGAAGAGCGACGACTACCCACAGACGAACACAAAAACTTGTGAGAGGAAGGAGGACCAAGACACCAGAATCAGAAACACTGATTCAAACACAGTCAGATGGGTGGTCAAGCGGCTAAAAATGGAGCTTACTGATCAACAAATACAGAAGCAGCTGCAGGAAGAAAATCTTCACGTCAACATTTTGAAGGCAGAGCGGATTCTTACCTACTCAGAATTAAATGAGATGCTCCACACCAGGGACTGGGCGAACCCGGGCCGGGTCAGGCAGACAGACAGACAGACAGACAGACAGACAGACAGACAGACAGACAGACAGATAGATAGACAGATAGATAGATAGATAGATAGATAGATAGATAGATAGATAGATAGATAGATAGATAGATAGATAGATAGATAGATAGATAGATAGATAGATAGATAGATAGATAGATAGATAGATAGATAGATAGATAGATAGATAGATAGATAGATAGACAAACAGACAGGGAGGAAGGGAGGGATAGACGGAGGGAGAGACAGAGGGATGGGTCTATTAGACAGACAGACAGACAGACAGACAGACAGACAGACAGAGATAGATAGATAGACAAACAGACAGACAGACACAGACAGACAGACAGACAGACAGAGAGGGAGGGAGGGAGGGAGGGAGGGAGGGATGGAGAGACGGAGGGAGAGACGGAGGGACGGGTAGGCAGACAGACAGACAGACAGACAGGGAGGGAGGGAGGGAGGGATAGACGGAGGGAGAGACAGAGGGATGGGTCTATTAGACAGACTGACAGACAGACAGACAGACAGAAAGACAGACAGACAGACAGACAGACAGACATATAGTCGGTAACGGGAACGAGAACTTATATGACTCATCTTTTGGTGCTTAATTGAAGAAGTTATCTACAGTCAATTTATTTGTACATGTAATAATTTTTATCTGGCCTTTTATAAGGGCCAAGAAAATATGAATTAAATGAGATTCTCCCCACCAGGGACTGGGTGAAGCCGGGCCGGGTCAGACAGACAGACAGACAGACAGATAGACAGACAGACAGATAGTCGGGAACGGGAGAGCTTATATGACTACTTATATGAATTAAATGAGATGCTCCCCACCAGGGGCTGGGCGAAGCCGGGCCGGGTCTGCTAGTATCGCATAAAGAAAGGAAAGGCACCCGGTTCAGACAACAATACAATAGAGGTCATTGAGTCTCTGTGTAATTTTAGAATAGAAATATTGACACAAGTTGTAAATGGCATATACACTAGTGGGTACATTCCTGGTGACCTATTACAATCAATCTTTCTAGCTCTGCAATAGTAACCGCGCGCTTTAGTATGCGAAGAGCATTGCACAATACGTCTTATGAGTCACATACAAAAGCTATTACTCATAATCATTATGAAAAGAATAAGAAACAAGATTAAACCAGAAATTGGTGATGAACAACGTGGATTTGTGGAGGGAAAGGGCACAAACAAAGCTATTTATACTGTTTTAAAAAAAAAGAAATGCATAGCTATCCGAGGGTGCGTTTTTATGAGTTTGTAAGTAAAATTTGGTGCTAGGGTATATAAAAAAAACCAGCCTCAAATGTTCTTTACAGTGTCACATGCACGTGTTGATCTGAATTGCTTTCGTTTTTATAATCGTTACAATGCAGTGGTCAATAGTATTTATGATCAAATCTTTACCACAGCTCATGATGCGCGCACGTGAAAGCAACAACATTTGGGTTGAACACTATTCACTGACTACGTCGCTGAAACCCTATAAAAGGATAACGCTACACAAAACAATTCAGTTCATTTTCAAGCAAACATCTATGGCATCTCCATCGGTAAATTTAAGGAACATTGCTATTGGCCTACTGTATGCAGGCGAAAGTCAAAGTCAGATTGCCAGGCATCTAAACGTGCATCAGAGCACCATCAGTCGACTTTGGCACCCGTTCCCTCTGGCTCGGTTAAAGACCGGCATCGCAGTTGACGACCCAGAGTGGCAATAGCACCGCTTGATCGCTTTATTCGGCTTCGTCATCTCAGAGACAGGTTTACAACATCTTCCTCAACAGCCCAGCCATTGCCTGATCATGTGTCTGATCAAACTCCGGAATAGACCTCATGACGCTGGACTTGGGGAACAACGACATTATCGTGGATCTGTCCTTACACGCCACCATCGCCAAAATGGATTTCTTTGGGCTAACCAGCATCGTCCTTGGGCAGCAGACAAAATATGGTGATGTGTGTGGTTTAGTGACGAATCTTTCTTTTGATTGCAGCAGAGAAGGATCTACCGTGAGTGAAATGAACGTTTTGCCCACAACTGCGGTAATGAAGCTCCACCGCACGTTGGTGGAAGTACTATGGTGTTGGGAATGATCAGTTACAGTGGAAGGAGTCAATTGGTTCACATTTAATGCGCCACGATACATCAATGAAAATCTTCGACCCCATGTCCTTCCACTTTTAGCTACCCAAAGTTCAGTGTTTCAACAGGACAATGCCAGACCCCATTGTGCACGGTTGACCACGCAGTTCCTGACTGACAACAACATTCTCACCCTTCCCTGGCCATCCCTGTCTTCAAACATGAGTCCGATTGAGCACCTGTGGTATGAGCTGCGTAGACGTGCTTGTCGCAAAGACGTTGCTCCAGCCAATCGTCGTGATCTGTCCTAGGCACTCCAGGAAGAGTCGGCAGCCATCCCATAGGGTCACATCAGACGTCTGATCGCATCCATGCCCAGGAGATGCCAGTCGATAATCGATGCAAGAGGAGGCCACACTCCATACTCACGGGAAAGCCCGCACGCCAAAAATGTCTCGTGACCCAGATGCAATACAACTGTTAATTGATTGTCTGAACCCTAAGGTATGCTTGTGTGCAATTTGAACAATTAACTCATTATATTAAAAAAAGTTATTGAATATCAAAATTATGGCTATGTATGTGCCTTCGAAAGCTATACATTTCTTTTTTTTCCTGTATGTTATTTTCTTTTGTGTGTGTGTGTGTGTGTGTGTGTGTGTGGAATAGTATAGAATATTCCCAGGACACTATTAGAAAGAGCTAAAGAAGTAAAAACCAAAAAAAAACAGATCTGTAATTATTCTTCATAGGCTACATAAAAACATTTGACAATGTGAAGCATGAAGAAATAATGCAATTACTCCATCCATCCATCATGTGCCATGCCGATAAGCGTGGGCGGTCATGCTCTGCCATCTCACTCGATCACCAGAGTCGTGGATCAGCTCCGTGTTCCTGTCTCGACCATGCCACGTGGCCAAGCCATCCATGTATTTACTTCTCGGTCTTCCCTTGGTCTCTTCCTCCTTCGATCTTGCCAGTCTTCACCAAGTTCTCCAAGTCTTTCTTCTCATAACATGCCCAAAAATTTTGACTGTCTACGTCTAATGACTCTAATCAGTTTACGATCTTCATTTGTTTCTTGAAAAACTTGTTCATTGGTTTTTCTGTTTGTCCATGGTATTCTTTGCATTTTCCTCAGAAACCACACTTCCACAGCCATCAGATGTTTTTCAGCTTGACTGCTCATTGTCCAAGCTTCACATCCATACAAAAGTGCAGGTTCTATGTAGCACTTCAACTACTCTTTTTCTCGCTTCAGTTGATATCATTTTTATTGGTCAGTATGTTTTTCATCTTGCAAAAGGCTACTTTCGCCATGGAAATCTTGTTCTAATCTCTTCAATGCATACAATTACTAGAGCAACTGATTATTGACGGCAAAGATCTGCGAATAATAAAGAACATATATTGGCAGCAAACAGCAGCCATAAGAACAACAACCTGGTAGAAACGTTTCATTGTATCAAGACTGGTGTCAGACAAAGTTGTGTATTGTCTTCTGATTTGTTAATTGTACAGTGAATATATAATGAGATCTGCAGAAAATATGCCAGAGAACCTGGTTGGTGAACATAATATAAATAACATACGTTATGAACACGACACCGTCTTGATTAGCAACACGTCAGAAAGATCTACGGGAAAGGATAGATACAGTCAAAAGCTGAGTCAGAGAAGCCATGTTTTCGTTGCGTGAAAATTGTCAAGTTCCGCCTCCGAGTTGACAACAATGAGACAATTAGAGTAAATATATCTTTGACAACAATTAGACAATTAGAGTAAATATATCTTTAATACCAGAGACTAGCAATGGCTCTGAGCAAGACACCGACTTGTATTTTCCTGGGTCTTGCCGATTTGAAAGCTATCAGATGGTTAATCCTTTGTGTTGGGGTCCTGCATTAAATGTCAGAATTACCACATACCATCCATGGTTATCATAATTATGTCCTATATGGTTACGAACCAGGAATGACCAGCTAGTGAATTAAATGATAGGCTTATGTATCTGTTTCGTAACAAAATAGTTTTTATAAAGGTGTGGGATGTTAACCTTCAACTGCTCCAACATCATAAGGGAAGAAATACAAACTAGAATAAATTCTGGAAATAAGATATACTATGCACTACAACATCTACTAAAATCAAATGCGCTATCTCGTAACACCAAAATCACTGATCAGATCAGTTGTGCTGTATGGCTCTGAAACCTGGAGTACACCGAAAGGAGACGAAGCCTTGTTACAAACCTTTGAGAACAAAGTTTTAAGAGGCATCTTTGGACCCATTAGGAATACACAAAGTGGAGAGTGGAAAAGAAGAAGTAACAAAGACATTTATGATCTGTTTAAGTCCCCGCTAATCACTGGTATCATGAAGGCTAATAGACTACAATGGCTGGGGCATATAGAAAGAATGGAAGATAATAGGGAAACAAAACTCGCTTACACTCAGGAAATAAATGACCGTAGACCCAGAGGTAGACCAAGAAGACGGTGGAGAGATAATATATATACAGACCTACAAGCACTTGGAATCAACGACTGGCAAGAGAAGGTCAACCAGAGAGACGAATGGAGACGGATTGTATCTGCAGCAAAGAACCTCAATGGCTCGGAATGCTGAAGAAGAAGACGAAGAACTTAAATCACTGCTGACACCAACTATGACTGACAAAAAGATGTACCTTATAAGTAACTATCTTGGTTGACATCAGCTTTGTCGTATGTTAAGATTCACATATATTGGAAAACATACTACATTAGGGTGATACTCTTAAAACCACTCAGTGTCATCCTTCAGACATATTCAACAAACCTCCTGAGACCTAAAGTTGTATTCAGTTAAATTGTTTAATCTTACTCAACTGGAGAGTGTCACCACTTCTTCAGCTTAACCAGAAGAAACTGAGTTGAGCATTTTCACTTTTTTTAGTCGAGTGTCCAATGTCATTGTTGCTAATTTAAATTGTTCTACAATATGATAATCATCATCAAGATACATAATTAATATCTTTCCTGGACATTTTCTGTTAACGTTTTCAGAATGTTTATTACTCAGTGTTTAACATTTATTGCATCTATTTATGGATGCCTGCTTCCAATCACCCTTACATCTGTTCAACATAATATACTCTGTTTTATCATCTCAACATGTGTGATTAATTCCCCATATGTTTCACTTGCCAAGCTGCTGTGCTTTTGTAAAATAGTTGTAGTTCAGATTTTGAGCAACGTAGGTAGGAAGTAAGATATTCATATTAGGGTAAAATATATATAAATATACATATTAGGGTAACTGAATACGTAGGGTTGCTAATAATGATGGCGGCTCTGAGCATGTGGGAGTATTAATTCCCTAGATATTTTCTAAAGTTTTGAGCCTTTAATGTAACTAAATAAACTCATATATTCAACACTGGATAACGTTCGTTTAAATGCACGTTAAATATAGATTAGTGTGATGAGGGAAAGCAGGGTTGGAGATATAAATAGACTTATGGTTAAAGATAATAGGTGCCTTCTCCCCTAATGTTGCTGTTACAATAGTATCTGCAAAAGTGCTCATGAAATGGTTATGTAGCATCTACTAAATTGCTCATTAAATGGTTACACAGATAGCATCTATTACAGTGCTCAGAAAGACAGCATTCGTTAAATAGCTTCCAGGTTGCTTATTATAGACAGTCGTTGTCATGCATCTTCCATCTGATGTTGTGATTGCCAGCAGCATATATTTGAATTATTGACTTGATTAATTACTTTTTTCTATTATTAAATATTTTTAAAATTTATATAAATTTTATTATCTACATGTGGGCTATCTTTGTCTTTGATACAACCTCTGTTTCTGTTCTTTGAAAGGTGTGACGAAAAGTTACAGATTCCTTGGAGATGGGATTTCACATTTGACCGATTGACCCAATCGCTGCGGCTTTTCTCGTTTCACATATATAGAAACACCTGAATGTATATCTAAGCCGGGTTAAGTGAGCTGTCGACCTCATCTTGGATAACCGACTGCCACGAGAAACCTTCATTCTGAGATCACATCAAATGCATCTAACTTGACAGTTACGGAGTGGAAACCCACGACATTGCTGACCCTTTTGTGGCTTTGATATCTTCCTTGATTCGCCGAGCAATTGAAGACGTCTCTCTAGGAAACTTCAGACTGAACCAGGTTAACCCTTCAGTGAATATTTATACATTTAATCTTGCTGTTCATTGTACAAGTAAAACCCTGCATGTGTATAGATTCGTAGAAAATCCTCCTCCACATGTGATTATGTAACCGAGAACTTTAATATGTCTCTTGTTACTTGCCTTTTCGTAATTTATCTTAACTTTCATAGCATGTTAACAATTTCTGTAACTTCTATAGCCTGTTTTCGTTTTATTTGTGTTTTCTTGGCCGTTGTAATTCAGCTGACTGGACAATAATGCAAACACAGAATACAGACTGAAAACATTGATAACCTGGCGACATTAGCAATATTTGTTAACTCTATTGTTCACCTACACTGGAATATGTTCCCTTATACAAATTGCTAATTGTCGCTAAGTTCTACTTATGTAAATTGCTTGTAGTGTGAGTAACATGCAACTTACATACATAGAGCGAAAAGACGGTTGGCAAATCGAGTAACATGTCTGGCACCTCCAGAAAGCCTTCCCTTCCTCCTCCCTTGATAGTGAATCAGTTTCTCATACATAACAGGAACACATTGTCCTGAATCTGTGTTGTACGTCATGATCTTGTCTAGATACCGATTCTGATGTAGATTAGTCGTGATGTATACGTCGTATCCTCATGTAAACATCTATACGATTTTTAGTTTGCTTCTATTATACACATGCAAAGTGGTGCCGTTTATAACGTGACGGCTTTCATAGAATATGTCATCTAGCACAACTTAAATTACTGAATATATACCATGCAGTCCATTTCATAACAATGGACCATCGACCGAATACGAAACCCCATGGACAACACGTTTATAAGGCACTTAACCATGGTCCGATTACGGTTCTCCTATCTTGTCACCAGACACCCACAGTTATCGCGGCACAATGGCAATCAATGCTCGCCCAGCAACCCATTTTCTTCGCTCTCAGTGTAAAGTTCTGCGTGGTTAAGACAATAAAATGTATTGTCTATATTTTCCTTCAGTGTCGGTGTATTGTATTATTCATCCGCTTTGAATTACTGGTATCCCTTACTATGTAGTACTTGTAGGCAAAGACAGCCTTTTCTGCCTGTTGGCATACAGTAAGAGTGACGGTGTGGGGGTATCCCCTATTGAAGGAGAAAGAATGCGATTTCTTCAACTTCGGTAGCCTACAGGACACCGTTGGGTCAGTTAGACTACCAGTCGAGAATCATTGTAGTGTGAAACCGTTGGGAAAGGTGATGGATTAAGCTTTAGGACCGCCGACAAGTAGTTGCTGGTTACGTTCTCTAGTTCTCGACGGTAAGTAGAGGAATTCTTTATGGAGTCAATGGTTATGGTCACCGACCAATATGAGTCAGTGTCATGAAAGACAGAAATGGCCAACTATCTTCTATACAGATGCCAAGAACACCATATTGTCCAGTCAATAGAATATCAAATAAACGCCGTAAATGTGTGCACCATATGAGTCGCATTGCCAGGTAGAGAAAGGCATGATAAAACCATAAACTGATTGGAGACATTAGACATACAATCTCAAGATTTCTGGGCGTGTTATGAGAAGAAATACACTTAGAAAACTTAGAGACAACTGACAAAATTGGCGGTAAAAGCGCAAGGGGAAGGCATCAAGATAATTATTTAAACAGCTTCGCCACATGCATTAATCGGGACACGAACGCTATATATTATCCAATACTCTGATGATTGTAAGATGAGAAGCAATGACCTGCCGACTCTTGTCGGCATGACACAAAATGATGACGGCAAACAGTAGTTCTCAATAAAAATATATGTATATCCCAGTGTATTTTGTCATATTTTTCTAATCTACACGTGGTTATTAACATCAACTTGATAAAATATCTAAAATAGTAATAAAGGATTACCTACATGAAATCTAACTTATAAACAAGCAAAAATTATTGCATTAGTTTGCGGTATACGAAATTTCTGAAATTATCTTGAAGATTGTTATGTTATTTCAATGTGTAGTGTAGTAGTATTCTGACGGGCGTTTATGGTTACGGTATAGTGAGACGCGCAGTTTCATAATTCCCTAACATACTGAGTCGGGCGACTTGGAGGCAGAGAAGAAGAGGATGGAGGTAATGCAAATCAAGTAGAAGTTGGAGATAAATACGAATGAGGAAAAAGAAGAAGAGGAGGAGGAAGAAGAAGAGAAAAAGAAAGAAAAGGAGGAAGAAGAGAAACAGGAGGAAGCAGATGTGCAAGAAGACGAGGAGGAAGAAAACGGTGACGGAGCAAGAGCGAAGAGAAGGAGCAGACAGAATAGGAGGAAGCTGAGAAAAATGAAGAAGAAGAAGACAAGTGAAGATTAATAAGGGTAACATGAAAACGAAGATGAAGAAGAGGGGGATGAGGAGAAGCAGAGGAGCACTGACGCTCTAGACTTTATTGTTTAGTCAGTTCTAAGCAACATTTAATTATTTAAAAATATAACAATGGACAGACAAACGGCACGACTGTGATCACATGTCTCCACTGTGTCCTGGATAATCTAGACTGATTATCTAACTTCCAAGGTAATGCTGTTTGGGTATACATGAGAGAAGATCATCCATTAGTCGGGCTTCTTAACTGCGTGCTAACATTGTGACGGTTGCAATTATCGGATTATGGAAAAACTGATTTATCGGTGATCATTTTATCAGGGGACAGATGTAATGCATACACATAATGTCATACTCGCTCATCATTTACGGGATAAGATAGGGATTTCGATTTCATGAATATCGCAAACATACATTTTGGAACTGAAACCCATTTTAGGAATACTTGTCAGTTGAGAGACACCGCTGTGACTTAGGAGCAGTAATCGTGTGTCACAATTCCCTAACACTCAGGCTTGAGTGCTCGAAATCATATGCAGGCGATTTGAAAGTAGACGGCTTTGCGTTGATGTCAGTAGTACGAGGCGACGATCGTCCAGAAAGAAATGGCAAACTAGTGAACTTAACTACCTAGTAACTAACTTTAACTGTCAGTCGAGAATGCGTTTGCATCAAACTGACCACATCTCAGTTATCTATAGTTTTATTCATCTATGTGTATGCAATGTCCATGTTTCACACACATGCCGAAATATTCCAAGATATGCAGAATAACATTCTTATAGCCCAAGCCGTGTGACGTTGATGACCATGTCTTTCCAAAACCCTATGTCTCGTGTGCTGCCAATCGTTTCTTATGCTAATTGTGGGTATACAATTAATTGTTCGCTCCATATAAATGTCAAGCAGCACTAAGTTTACTATACCCATAATTTCTCTACAACATTATCTTTCTCCACGCCATGATGTCAAGTTGTCTAGCGTCATCTCTCCTAGTATCCAACTTTCCCGTTGTGACGACATACTCCAGCATTCCACGCCATGATATCAAGTTGTCTAGAGTCATCTCTCCTGGCCTCCAACTTTCCCGTTGTGACGACATACTCCAGCATTCCACGCCATGATGTCAAGTTGTCTAGAGTCATCTCTCCTGGCCTCCAACTTTCCCGTTGTGACGACATACTCCAGCATTCCACGCCATGATGTCAAGTTGTCTAGTGTCATCTCTCCTGGCCTCCAACTTTCCCGTTGTGATGACATACTCCAGCATGCCCCTTCACATAACCTGCCCAGAGAATGTGGACTGTCTTCTTCTGTTGCCAGTAACCAGTTTTCTGTGTGAGTTAACTCCTTCCAAGATACCTGCATTACTGTTTCTATCCTTCCATGGTGCTCTCATTATTCATATATAAAACCTTATCGCCCTTGCTTCCATATAACTCATCTCTTGTCTGTTAATTGTCCATGGTTCGCTACTTCACTTCACAACATAGTTGCCTCAAATTTCATTTCACGCATTTCATTTCATTTTACACTTCTCTTACGAGTAGTTGTTACTCAGAATAAAGTAGAAACCATAAACATGAAGTAGTTATCCTTCCTGCAATGGTTATCCTGCTATATGTAGTCACTAACATGTCTTCTCATTCCACATTGAACAGTCCCCTGTCCTCTGTATAATTAACGGTCTTCTGTTAAAAGGCGTCATGCATTTGTGTCATTCTATTAGTGTTAAATGGCGATGCTATATTATTACCAGTTGTTATTCTGCGTAACAACAACCCATAAGAGAAGTGTCCATCCATCCATCATGTGCCATGATGCATGCCATGATCAAGCGTGGGCGGTCATGTTTTGTCATCTCACTCGATCACCAGAGTCGTTGATCAGCTCCGTGTTCCTGTCTCGACCTTGCCACGTGGCCAAGCCATCCAGGTATTTCCTTCTCGGTCTTCCACTTGGTCTCTTCCCTTCGATCTTGCCAGTTGTCACCAAGATCTCCAAGTTATTTCTTCTCATAAACATGCCCAAAAATTTTGACTGTCTACGTCTAATGTTTCTAATCAGTTTACGATCTTCGTTTCTTTCTTGAAGGACTTGTTCATTGGTTTTTCTGTCTGTCCATGGTATTCTTTGCATCTTCCTCAGAGACGTGTACACATCGCTAATTTTGAATAACTGAAGTGGCTAATGGATTACTGAAATATATGTAATGGAAGCCAGAAAAGACGTGTACATTGGAATTATGTGAAAACAAGAATGCTGCATCAGCGTGAGTGTTAGAGAAATTGAGGGAGTACTGCGCCAATATTGTCATGATCACTGTCGGACGCGAGCTCGACACATTGACTCGTCGTCTTCTAAAGTGAGGGGGAAGTTGTCCAACTATTCCTCCGTACATTCAGATCTAAACAACGTGATGGCTCTATCACTGCACAGACCCATAACAGAAATCTACCCCGGGACAGAGAAAACACGAGTGTTGTATCTCAGTTGTATTCTTTAAAATGAATATCACGTATAATAAGTGCTGACATAATATAGAGGTATATGGGTGACAAATGTGATGATGCATATACACTAAATTTGCATCATCCATCGTTTATGTCACGTGCATTTAGACACGGAGAATGGAAATGAGTATGCAAATCGCATAACAGTTGTTTGTTGCAATGTTCTGTAGTTTTCAGTTATTTGTGAAATGAGGATGCGGCAGTGCTACAACTCGTATTTATGCTCTTAACACTTCTGAGTTTATCTAGTTTTCTAATAAATATTCAACACACATTTGTCAAACGGCCTGCTATCATCCTACACTTCTAACACGAGTTATTGTCCTACACTTCTCTCACGGGTATTGCATTTCTATCACGCGTCTTACACTTCTCTCGTGGATTGTTGACCCATTCTTCTCTCGTGGATTATTATCCTACATCTCTCCCATGGGTTGTAGTCCTACACTTCAAACACGGGTTGTTATTCTACACTTCTCTCACAAGTGTTTGCTCAACACCTCTCTCATAGCTTGTTGTCCTACACATCTCTCACTGGTTGTTGTCCTACACTTATCTCACTTATTTTTGTCCTACACTTATCTCACTGGTTGTTGTCCTACACTTATCTCACTGGTTGTTGTCCTACACATCTCTCATTGGTTGTTGTCCTACACTTATCTCACTGATTGTTGACCTACACATCTCTCACTGATTGTTGTCCTACACATCTCTCACTGGTTGTTGTCCTACACTTATCTCACTTGTTGTTGTCCTACACATCTCTCACTGATTGTTGTCTCACACTTATCTCACTGATTGTTGACCTACACATCTCTCATGGCTGTTGTCCTACACTAATCTCACTGATTTTTGTCCTACACTTATCTCACTGGTTGTTGTCCTACACATCTCTCACTTGTTGTTGTCCTACACATCTCTCACTGATTGTTGTCTCACACTTATCTCACTGATTGTTGACCTACACATCTCTCATGGCTGTTGTCCTACACTAATCTCACTGATTGTTGTCCTGCACTTATCTCACTGGTTGTTGTCCTACACATCTCTCACTGGTTGTTGTCCTACACATCTCTCACTGGTTGTTGTCCCACACTTATCTCACTGATTGTTGTCCCACACATCTCTCACTGGTTGTTTGTCCTACACTTATCTCACTGGTTGTTGTCCCACACATCTCTCACTGGTTATTGTCCTACTCATCTCTCACTGGTTTTTGTCCTACACATCTCTCACTGGTTGTTGTCCCACACTTATCTCACTGGTTGTTGTCCCACACTTATCTCACTGGTTGTTGTCCTACACATCTCTCACTGGTTGTTGTCCCACACTTATCTCACTGATTGTTGTCCCACACTTATCTCAATGGTTGTTGTCCTACACATCTCTCACTGGTTGTTGTCCCACACTTATCTCACTGGTTGTTGTCCTACACATCTCTCACTGGTTGTTGTCCTACACATCTCTCACTGGTTGTTGTGCTACACATCTCTCACTGGTTGTTGTTCTACACAACTCTCACTGGTTGTTGTTCTACACATCTCTCACTGGTTGTTGTTCTACACATCTCTCACTGGTTGTTGTTCTACACATCTCTCACTGGTGTTGTTCTACACATCTCCTCACTGGTTGTTGTCCTACACATCTCTCACTGGTTGTTGTTCTACACATCTCTCACTGGTTGTTGTTCTACACATCTCTCACTGGTTGTTGTTCTACACATCTCTCACTGGTTGTTGTTCTACACATCTCTCACTGGTTGTTGTCCTACACATCTCTCACTGGTTGTTGTTCTACACATCTCTCCCTGGTTGTTGTCCTACACATCTCTCACTGGTTGTTGTTCTACACATCTCTCACTGGTTGTTGTTCTACACATCCTCTCACTGGTTGTTGTTCTACACATCTCTCACTGGTTGTTGTTCCTACACATCTCTCCCTGGTTGTTGTTCCTACACATCTCTCACTGGTTGTTGTTCTACACATCTCTCACTGGTTGTTGTCCTACACATCTCTCACTGGTTGTTGTTCTACACATCTCTCACTGGTTGTTGTCCTACACATCTCTCCCTGGTTGTTGTTCTACACATCTCTCACTGGTTGTTGTTCTACACATCTCTCAATGGTTGTTGTTCTACACATCTCTCACTGGTTGTTGTTCTACACATCTCTCACTGGTTGTTGTTCTACACATCTCTCACTGGTTGTTGTTCTACACATCTCTCACTGGTTGTTGTTCTACACATCTCTCACTGGTTGTTGTCCTACACATCTCTCACTGGTTGTTGTTCTACACATCTCTCCCTGGTTGTTGTTCTACACATCTCTCACTGGTTGTTGTTCTACACATCTCTCACTGGTTGTTGTTCTACACATCTCTCACTGGTTGTTGTTCTACACATCTCTCACTGGTTGTTGTCCTACACATCTCTCCCTGGTTGTTGTTCTACACATCTCTCCCTGGTTGTTGTTCTACACATCTCTCATTGGTTGTTGTTCTACACATCTCTCACTGGTTGTTGTTCTAGGCATCTCTCCCTGGTTGTTGTTCTACACATCTCTCACTGCTTGTTGTCCTACACATTTCTCACTGGTTGTTGTCCCACACTTATCTCACTGTTTGTTGTTCTACACTTCTCCCATGGGTTGTTATTGTACACTTCTCTTGCTGGTTATTGTTCTAAATGTCTTAAGGAAAGATCTCAACAATTGTACAGCATCCTTAGACTAGTATTGCAGAATAGCAGAGTAGTCTTCTTCTTGGTACACGGATCGTAAGCATGTTTTCTGTAACGTTTAAGTTAAAAAGTTTAGATTGTCATCTTTGGCAATTGTGATACACAATGTTTATGTATTTTTTAAGATGTGATATATCTTCTTTCATGACAATCTTCATACAAAATTAAAGGTGCTCGTTAACCCAATACAGACAAGCGTAAGATGTGATATATCTTCTTTCATGACAATCTTCATACAAAATAAAAGGTGCTCGTTAACCCAATAACTAACAAGCGTATTAGCTTTTATCCTTTGCACAGACTCCGTTAAATTCTGAAACTATTCCAACGGGTTGCTTTATGCTAATTAGTATGGCTTTCCAGGCTAGGAAGACATAGTTTTACTTTGCTAGCCCGGCGTACTGACGTTCACGTTTCCCAGCCCTGAGCAGTGTTTGCATTTATCGATGCAGAGACTTTTGTTTGGACTCGATGAAGATGTATCTTCTACAGAGGCACTGTCTTACAAGTTATCCTTCCACTATATAAGTTCTGCAACATCGGTCCTGACACTTCAACCTCTTCTGTTACGTGACACCAAGTGTAATCGTCGATACCTATGCTGAGACAGACAGACAGACAGACAGACAGACAGACAGACAGACAGACAGACAGACAGACAGACAGACAGACAGACAGACAGACAGACAGACAGACAGACAGACAGACAGACAGACTGATGTAAGGTTATCATCTCTGAGATCAGTCACAGTCATCAAGTATTTCATCCCTCATTATTCCCATTGCCGGCTTCCGTGGCTTAGAGGTTAGCGAATTTTCTCCGTAATCTCGTATACTTTCGTAGGTAACGTGACGAACGGTGAGAATCAGCAGTGGTTCGAATCGCGTCGGTAACTTACGAGGTATGTGAGCCGGCCGCTCAGAAAGCAATGGCAAACTACTGAGCCTAATCTTGCCAAGAAATTAATCTTGCCAAGAAATCAACAATCAGCTGAAAGATCCTGGTGCTGACAGCGATGTCCTGTAAAGGATACGCAAAACATTTTATTTTGTATTCCCATTCCACAGTTGTCGGTCTTTAATAGCGCCAACACCTTAGCTTCAAATTAGGAGAAATAACAAGAGTAATGCTGACTACAGAAATATTTGCTGCTGCTTTTTCAGATAGGACACATGTTCACTGAAAAGAAAGCATTATGAGATTATCCTTCAGATAAATATTATTCGCAAAGATTACGAGCGAATGAATAAAATGTTGATTTTGCCCTGGGGTTTATCTAACCACGACATCAAGGAATAATTTCAGTTGATTGATGACCTCATATCCCCCAGTTTCTCGTTTTGAATAACTTTGTTGCGTTTCAATTAAAGTGTATTTCTAACATGCATCCGTAGTTGGTAAATACTACACAGCAATACATGACTGTATCCGAAGATAGGTAGTCTGCAAGTTGCTTGAAAGTTTAGTCATTCAAGCATATAAAGGGAGCTAAGAAGTTATATTATTTATTGGTTTTTCTTTGCCAGTTGTCTCCTTTTGTATTCATCGAATATTGCGCACAGCACGTTAATAAATATCTTTTGATCGTATGTTGCTGGCGAGATTTGCAATTCTTAGCACATCGTGCGCACATGTCGTTATCTTCTCAAGTGATGATGATACAATCTATCCTTTCTGGGTTGACTGGCTTCCAAAGATCGCTTTCGTTGCAACGGATAAAATCCAATGTGCTCTATTCTTCTCCCACGAATTAAATAAGGAGATTCTGAGCACAGACACACAAGCGGAGATCCAAATGATGAATATTAGAACAAAAGATATTATAAATATTATTTACCAGTTTAGGCTTGGTGGCGACATTCGGTGCTTTGTCTTTTCGATTTCAGTTGCAGATTTGTTTTACACTGCACAGAGTACACACCGGACCACTTGGGTTCTAGCCTGTATGCGAGAAGGCTGTGCGTTTGAGTGACTAACCCAGGATGATAGGAATCGCATCATGCTCAAATGAAGAATACTAGGATCCAGATCAAGGGGAGCATACCAGGATCAGAGGGAACGTAGCAGGATCAAGGGGAACGCAGCAGGTTCAATGGGAACGTAGTACGGTCAATGGGAACGTAGCACAGTCACTGGGAATATACCAGGACCAAGGGGAATGTAGCTGGATCCAGCAGAATCTATAATATGGAGCAATCGTAATATATCCAGTACCCCTCAAGGTGCAGAAAATGGTTCTTTATTTATTGTTGTACTGAGTGCGCCCCACGCAGTGAAAAGGCGCGTAAAGATATTTATCTAACTTAACTTTATATACTTTACACACTGATTTATAACCAGTGTTCCTAAGATAGAGAAGGATCTCAGTGGTTCACACCCAGTCTTCTCGAGATAGATGTGGCGTCAAGCTTCTGTGGCGCCTCGTGATCAACCTCATGGTATTCATTCATCCAGTGACATGTCATCTGCATAAGTTTGCTCTTTAAAAGTCTTTCAAAATTCTGCATTATCATAAATAAATTGTCCGGTCTCTGTTGCTGCTCCGAGGCTCAATCCACGGGTTTCAAGTTGCCCTGGCTGGAAGTTTCAGCGGGTAGTCAATCTTGATTCCTAACATAGACTGGCACTTTTAGCAGACAAAAGGCTAGTTATTATAAGGCAGTTGTTTTCTAGTAAAACTTTATATATGCACCCCACTCTCCAATGAATGGCAATTAATATAAAATATGAAAATGCCTTCTTCTTTTTCAAGTCTGACATCACTAAAGCTGAAACAAAGAACCAATGCACATTTTGGAAAATTAGATTATGTGGCCTGGAACACAGGCGTGAAAAGATCATTAACAATGTCAAATGGAGGTCTGCATGGCCGAATCGGTAAGAGCGCTTATTCACCCCCAGTTGGACTAACATGTTGACTTCTCGTCCTTGACTTGGGAACGTAAATTACAAGTATTCTGAAGTAGAATAGGGTTCGATTAATGGCAAGGGACACTGGTAATAGGGAAAGCTAATCTACATGCAAAAATTAGTCCAGTGCACTAGAAGTAGTAGCTTGTGTATGGACTACTCTTGAGTTCAAAGCGAGCAAACATTTAAAATAAAACAGTATCAAACCATTCACCACACGCTTACCAGTTACTATATGATGAAACACATCGCTCTCTTTACTTATTTACCTCGCTGACAGTTACCGACTCTGACCTAGTTGTTGCTTAAACTGCTTCTATCCTAGATGCTTCTCTTAATTTCTACCGCCTACCTCCTTTCTGTCACAGCCGTCTGCGAGATAATATGCAAACCATCATCATCATCAAGTATCATGTCAAATGATGCGGCTAGTATGACTCTCCACAACTTACATTATCTGCACTGTATGCTAACAATGATAGACGAGAAGACGGATGGCTTTCTTGCACTATATGCTGACAGTGATAGACGAGAAGACAGACGGCTTTCTTGCACTATATGCTGACAATGATAGACGAGAAGACAGACGGCTTTCTTGCACTATATGCTAACAATGATAGACGAGAAGACAGACGGCTTTTCTTGCACTATATGCTAACAATGATAGACGAGAAGACAGACGGCTTTCTTGCACTATATGCTGACAGTGATAGACGAGAAGACAGACGGCTTTCTTGCACTATATGCTGACAATGATAGACGAGAAGACAGACGGCTTTCTTGCACTATATGCTGACAGTGATAGACGAGAAGACAGGACGGCTTTCTTGCACTATATGCTGACAAGTGATAGACGAGAAGACAGACTGGCTTTCTTGCACTATATGCTGACAATGATAGACGAGAAGACAGATGGCTTTCTTGCACTATATGCTACAGTGATAGACGAGAAGGACAGATGGCTTTCTTGCACTATATGCTGACAATGATAGACGAGAAGACAGACGGCTTTCTTGCACTATATGCTAACAATGATAGACGAGAAGACAGATGGCTTTCTTGCACTATATGCTGACAGTGATAGACGAGAAGACAGATGGCTTTCTTGCACTATATGCTAACAATGATAGACGAGAAGACAGACGGCTTTCTTGCACTATATGCTAACAATGATAGACGAGAAGACAGATGGCTTTCTTGCACTATATGCTGACAGTGATAGACGAGAAGACAGATGGCTTTCTTGCACTATATGCTGACAATGATAGACGAGAAGACAGATGGCTTTCTTGCACTATATGCTGACAGTGATAGACGAGAAGACAGACGGCTTTCTTGCACTATATGCTAACAATGATAGACGAGAAGACAGATGGCTTTCTTGCACTATATGCTGACAGTGATAGACGAGAAGACAGATGGCTTTCTTGCACTATATGCTGACAGTGATAGACGAGAAGACAGATGGCTTTCTTGCACTATATGCTGACAGTGATAGACGAGAAGACAGACGGCTTTCTTGCACTATATGCTGACAATGATAGACGAGAAGACAGACGGCTTTCTTGCACTATATGCTAACAATGATAGACGAGAAGACAGACGGCTTTCTTGCACTATATGCTAACAATGATAGACGAGAAGACAGACGGCTTTCTTGCACTATATGCTAACAATGATAGACGAGAAGACAGACGGCTTTCTTGCACTATATGCTAACAATGATAGACGAGAAGACAGACGGCTTTCTTGCACTATATGCTGACAATGATAGACGAGAAGACAGACGGCTTTCTTGCACTATATGCTGACAATAATAGACGAGAAGACAGACGGCTTTCTTGCACTATATGCTGACAATGATAGACGAGAAGACAGACGGCTTTCTTGCACTATATGCTGACAATGATAGACGAGAAGACAGACGGCTTTCTTGCACTATATACTGACAATGATAGACGAGAAGACAGACGGCTTTCTTGCACTATATGCTGACAATGATAGACGAGAAGACAGACGGCTTTCTTGCACTATATGCTGACAATGATAGACGAGAAGACAGACGGCTTTCTTGCACTATATGCTGACAAAGATAGACGAGAAGACAGACGGCTTTCTTGCACTATATGCTGACAATGATAGACGAGAAGACAGACGGCTTTCTTGCACTATATGCTAACAATGATAGACGAGAAGACAGACGGCTTTCTTGCACTATATGCTGACAGTGATAGACGAGAAGACAGACGGCTTTCTTGCACTATATGCTGACAGTACTACAACAGAAGGTAGGCGCATATCTTACTTTGTATACTGAAAGTGCTAGACCAGGAGACAGATGGATCTCCTCCACCATATGCTGAAAGTGCTAGACCATAAGACAGGCGGGTCTCTTACTCGGTATATTGAAAGTGCTAGGCCAGAAGACAGATGGATCTCTTGCACTGTATACTGAAGACAGATGGATCTCTTATTCTATATACTGAAAGTGCTAGACCAGAAGACAGGCGTGTCTCTTACACCAGGGGTCACCAAACTACGGGCCGGATCACGGCGGGCTGGATAATTTACAAAATGACGAGCGCGGGCCACATACTTATTCTGTGCAATACTTACACCGTCTCCGTGGCGAAGGTCTTTCGGACGCGGTTTGTAATCCCGTATATCCGCGTTCGAAACACAGCTGCGCGAGATTTGTCTGCAGACCGCGTTGCGCTGGTTTTTTACTCTATGGTATACGTGCCGGCCGTTAAGAAAGCAATAACAAACTACTGAACGTAAACTTACCAAGACATCAACAACAGCAATAAATGCTGGTGTTGACTGCAAACGTCCTATAAAGGATAAGCAACTAACTTGCAAGCCAGAACGAAAGCTATGGGAAAACAGACGAAAAACCAAGTTAATCATGGGTGAGTGGCGTGCAATGCACAAAAAACAATGACAACTAACATATTTATTTACTTAAAAAAGTTATCAAAGAAGGCGACGTTAGCAAAAAAATAGTTACATCAGACCTAGTGTGCACATATCCGAATCTCACAAACTAAGCAGCAAAAAAGGTTAGTGAGATTTGTGAAACTGATATTTGGCTCCGAATGCCTCAGCGCCGGTTTTAAACAATATACGCTCGTGTATCTGCTGTCACCACCGGTGCTGTGGCGTAGGGGACGGCGAGTCTGCGTTTCCTAATTCACCAATCCACTGAGTCGAAAATTCGAAGTCTACAGAGGGCTATGTTAAAGCAGACCGCTTTGTCTTGGGTCTATTGTATGAAGCGTCTGCCATTCAGAAAGCAACAGCAAACTGCTGAATTACCATTGTCTAGTAATTCACGAACTGTCGTTAAATGTTGGGGCTGATTGCAACGTCCTGTAAAAGACATGCAACTTCATTGTTATGTGTTTCCTTAATTGGTGTTGGTGAAATGCGCATAAACAAGTGTCACATTAAAAGCTTGAAGGTTTCGATCGATGACAGAAAGTCGCGCCAAATGTCTACACACAGTCGGCATTTCTTTAATATGTTGTTGCTCGAGGAGGGACTATAGCGCCATCCGTCTGCAAGGCGGCAGCCATCCTTTGATGTGATAGACGAAATGTCTGGGCAGAAGTCGGCTAGATCTTGTGTTGTGGGGGAAATTATTCTCTGGTTCACAGGCGGGCAAGACTTTTTGTTGTACGGGAAACAGGTCCCCAGATGAAAGCAAAATAGACGGCGGGTTGTTTCCACCCAGTCTAAACAGGAGGGAGAAAAATAGATTCTAGACTGTCTAGTGTCTAGACAGTTTTGTGACGTCATTTATACCCAGTATAAAAACAGTGAAGTAACTTTTGGGTTAGTCGACCAAAAGTTGTGAAGCGCTACGGATGTGTGCAATATTCCTTGTTGTTTCTATAGAGAGAGACTATAGTGTCTATTGTTGATGTATATCGGCGGACATCGATCCAGTCTGTGATTTCATAGTCTCCATCTACAACAGGAATAACTATATGGTTCCACTCGATTGTTCCACGTTATTCTACCAAGAAGCTAGCAACAAAGTCATACAAATTGATGGCTCGAGGATTGAAGGCAGCGTTTACTGAGAGGCTTTTGCATTGGGCCCATAACCCAGATGGTATGCAGGAATCTGGCCTCTGCTGAGCAGGACATGATGATTATACGTGTGTTTTCTTAAGTGATAGTTACATCACAGAAAATTCAGGACACTGTAAATAACACCTGTACCAGGAACACTAATAGATATAACTACCTGGAACAGTAACAATGTGTGTTAATATTGGGAAAATCTTACAACAAGTGACATACGAACATTTAGTTTTTCCAAAGTGACATTAACGATATTTGTAGGATTCTCTGATCACAGAACATTTAATGAACAGAGTAGTTACACTGTGTGTGCTAGATCGATGATCAATATTGGACTGTTTCCACTATTGAAGACCAAGCATCCTGATTGTTCACGAGCTATCTGAAGAAGTCGACACGTGGCCTGAGAGACACATCACTTGGGTGAGGTTTTCTGTCCCTGATATGGTGTTGTGGTGTGGCCAGTACGATGATGAAGCAGACTGTGCTCCTTGGCTGTTCGGTCTGATTCTGCATACACACTAGATTATACGACAGACATTCTACTCATACACTTTGCACATACACGACACTTTTCTCTATTAAACTAAATTGTTGTTTTGTTAGAGCCAGTGTTGTTTAGTGTGTTTTGGGAAAAGAATGAGAGGGGGCTTGATACAGTATTGACAGAGAGAGAGAGAGAGAGAGAGAGAGAGAGAGAGAGAGAGAGAGAGAGAGAGAGAGAGAGAGAGAGAGAGAGAGAGAGAGGGAGGGAGGGATCCAGGGACCGGCGGGGTTTTGTGGACAGAAATCAAGCAGATCCTCAAGATAGTGATAAGGGGTTAAAAGGATGTCGATGTTGATTCCCCTCACCCCAGGGACGACATATATTATAAAATAAAATACGACAACAAGTTACACAACTATCATAAACAACTAAGTTTGATTGTGAAGATTTGAGGCGCCAGTTTTATTGAACAAGACCCGGCGTGCGAATTAGCATTATGTTGTTCTGACATTTACAATAAGGCCCTTCTTAATCATACGAGGGGACTTCAAATAAATAACCTTATTTTTGTGGGTGACTATATTTGGAAAAAGTAAACAAAAAAAGTATCATTTGTCGATGTAGTCACTACTGCGTTCAATGCCTGTTCTCCACCGCCGATAAAGTGATTGGATTCATGTAGAAAAATCGACTCGTCACTACTCGGTTTATCTGACCCCGTCGTAAACAGTCTGTCACAAAAGTCACACCGTTTTGAAACTATCTACTCCACTCATACACTTGTCGGACTGACAAGCATACATCACCATAAATTTCTATAGGTTTTACCCTTTCACTGATCAAAAACGGATAACAGAACGCTACTCCTCTTTGGTGCATGTCAAAAGTGGGGCTGCAATCTTTAAATTATCCATATGACGTCACTGTTTTAGTCTGCACTGTGATGTCACGTGCCTAAAACTCTTGACATCCTTAACAACAATATTGATAGGTTATTAGACAATGGCATGGCTATTGTAGTTTTTATCACACTTTTAGGTGTTTTTTTCATTTAAAGCCCTCTCGTATATACATTTAAGAATGCCATTCACGCATCCATACCATCAACGAAATAATTTCCAATGAACACTTTCACTGGCATGAATAAATTCTCTTACAAGCATATATGCCTTGCCAAATACAATAGCAGCAGTGAATTAAAGCCGTGTCTTAATTGTCACCGCAGTATACCGTCAAACATTGCATGAACATGAAACGACAGTATATAAATAAAATATGTTTACAGACACTCTGCTATCAGTGGTAACACCATAAATGTGGAAATATAAACTATCACACGACTGATCAATGGTTTGAGAAACGCTTTGGCTGTCTCGTGAAATGAATGGATATGACTAGTATCTAATGACATTACACGTCGTCTAAGGTTACGAGATAAGATACATAATCTTGTCTGAAAGGATGAAAATCGGGTGGTCCAGTTTTCAATTTCGGCATGTTAAAAATGCCACAATTGGAAAGCGCAAAATGTAGTCCATAAGGCCGGTGTTCTGACAAAATGTGTGGACAGTAAATATGCCCACAGGTAGATATAGCCTGTTACCTTGGATCGTATCCGTCTAGGGGAAGCACATATTACACAAATGCATGCCGAAGTTTGGGCACACTGACTTTTCCAGGTATGACGCATTCCTCTCGAAAGAGGCAAGAAGAAGACGATGAAGACATTTTAAAACTCAATGAGATAACGTACAGCAATGAAATGTCAAAGAGAAACATCGAATATCATGGTCCAGTCTTATAGAATGTGAGTCTGGTTAATGACTGTTTAGTGCGCAGAGCACAAGGGCCGCTGGTCACAAATATATAACACAAGGGAGATTATCGCTGGTCACACAGATTTCACACAATGGAGATTATCGCTGGTCACAAGGACATACGCAAGGGAGATTATCACTGGTCACACAAATATAACGCAATGGGGATTATCACTGGTCACAAAGATATAACACAAGGGAGATTATCCTTGGTCACAAAGATATAACACAATGGAGCTTATCGCTGGAGGTCCCAGGTTCAAGCCCCGGTGAGGACCGGAATTTTGTCACGTAGACTTCTAGTCCCTGGTCTCTGGGTAGTGAGATCGGACGCCCGTGTGTATTGTTGCGCACGTAAAAAATCTCTTGGCAGTTGGAAATCGAAAAGGAGTAGTCTAACGGCGCTACCCGGGCAAAATTTCGAGTTAAAAATCTACCCGACGTATTTCAGGATCCTCTCTGGTACTACAGAGTTCGTACACTGAGCTGAGATTCCCTGGACTCATGTTTGAGATAGGAGTAGATCGGAGCACTTATGGGGTACACCAGTGTGCCGTGGTGTTGATCCGTCGACTAAACTAAACTACACAAATTATAACACGAGGGAGATTATAGCTGATCACAAATAAGTAAGACAAGGGAGACGATCACAAAGGTCACAAAGATACAACGCAAGGGAGCTTTTCGCTGGTCACGAAGATGTAACACAAGGGAGATTATCGCTGGTCACAAATATAATAGAAAGGAGACGATCACTGGGCACAAAGATATAAGACCAGGTATCTGTCACGAGTCTCCTGTGTGGACATTGAGAGTTAAATAGAATGTGATATTAATGCTGAAGAGTGTCGTCTGGTATTCTTCTTAATAATACAGACGTGTATTCGACAAAATGACACATGTTTAACGTTGAGACTCACATTTGACAAAGACACATTGGCTTGGCAGAAACTTTAATAGCGACAGTTCAACCATTTGTACAAACTTGAACTTCGATATGACCTTGCCTAGCCCGTCTATGACTACCAGGTTAATTATGTTCCCCGGCACTCTAGTATACATGTCAACTGCGATGTCAATAATAATGATCTCTCTGGCTCAAGCACACACCCAAACAAGAACACAAAACTCCAAAGAAATCATTTTCAATTTCCACTGCTTTCCGTTCAACACTCGCGTGCACTGTGAAGTCATTTTTTTTATTTCATGTTTACGCAGTGTACATTAATACATCTATTCATTCTTCTTAACGATTACTTTCACACATTTATTCACCCTGTTTTTCTATACTATATATGCTCATTCTTATCATCTTAAATGTGCCAGCTCCGTGGCGAAGAGATTACGGACGCAGTTCGTAATCCCGAATACCCGCGTTCGAAACACAGCTGCGGGCGATTTGGCAGCAGGCCGCCTTGCGTTGGGTTTTTACGAAATGATATGGGTGCAGATCGTTCAGAAAGAAATGATAAACTACTGAAAGTAAACTTGCCAAGAGATCACAACAGCAAACAATGCTGTAGTTGCCTGCATCGTCCTGTTAAGGATATGCAACTCGCTTTTTTTTCTATATGTGTCTTTATGTACTTCTAGGTCTATGACCTCATCAAATGGGTAAATATGACACCGTGGGAATTCTACAGAAATTGGTTAGTTGATTTGTTACTGACTTTCCCTGGAGAGTTGAGTGTTAGCTCTTAAATATGGTGCATTTCTGTTAATTTCTTGTAAAAATGATTTGATCTATCAGTGTGAGGCTGGTGTTGATACATTCCTCGCGATCAGGCCCCAAGTTCTTCCTCCGTGGGAACTGTGTCACAGAGAGTCCTCTCTCCAAGATAGAAATCACTGGAACATGGAAGACCTGTGCTGGAACTTCACATATGCTGAGAGACATATTAGGATATAACCAGGTCATGATGCAGCACAACATATACGGTCTACCTGGGATTAGAACTAGGTTGGTAATGTTGCCTCTGTGGATTTTAGGAATTTCATTGTCAGTGGACTCTTTTAACCAGATGCCCGGAGGGAATGCTACACAAATACGGACTGTACTGACAGAGTGACTCTTGGTGGTTGTCAAATGAAAGTTTACCAACCCACACGTTCAATGAAACAAGTAGAACACAATTTACCAGAATGTAACAGTAGTAGCAGCAACAGCTCTAGCAGTAGCACTCGTAGTCGTCGTCATCGTCGTTGTACGGTTTCAACTTGACAGAAATAGGTCGTCCCATAAATTCTCCATTCCCGTGCCACCGAAAACCTACCGAAATGCCATAATTGAACTCGTGAACTCGTGAAGGACACAGAAACTCATTGTAAGGATGTCCTTCAAAATGAGGATAGATATAACCAAGTTACTGCAGCTAAAGCCAGCTTGTCAGTTTCTTACCTGCACGCGTATCTTTGAAGGTTGGCATCTTGTATGGTTTACGACAATAGCTTACGCACATTTATAATATACTGTGTGTCACGAAATTGCCAGTAGGCTGTCCTTACGTCTTTCTCTGGTGCGAGTTATTTTTAGTAGGGGACCCCGAGAAAATCCTACTTTCTATAACATTTTCCAAAAGTCTATAAGGTTGGTTTTGGGGTGAGTGTTTTTTTCCTTCCTAGATGGAACTATACATCCTTAATAAGTTTTCCACGGGGTTTAGAGTGATAAACTAAGAGAAGTAAGGTTATACAGGGAAAAACAACTTCTCGCTTGCACTCGAGACGTAGAAGGAAAACGAAGGTCTAGTGGTCAAGCGACGACAGTTGTGTTCAGTATGTTCCGAATAATAGACGTCTTTTTTTTTTTTTAGCGAAGCCAGCTGTCAATATAGGCGTTGAAGAGTCTCGACAGCCGATGATGGCCGAGTTCTAATAGGTGGTTTCTGTAAATAAGGTAAAGAAACTTTATATTACATGCTAGTTGTGTTGAAAGAAGTACGGGATTGCTGTCGCAAATCGTGTCGCGATGCGTGTTTGCAGCCTAGGTCATGCATATTTAATTAAGCATTATCTATCGACTGCTGTAAGCGAGTCGACCAAGATCCGATCGCTATAAAACAACTAGTTTACCGGTTCATTGGCGATAGCTGATATTAGTTAACGAATAACTAAGGTCGTCTTTACGCTCTTTATAGCACAACCTTCTGTCATTTGAATATAAACATGACCTATCTGCCTTACGTAAATGTTTAGGTAGCGGACCCAAGGCGCAGCGATGGAGAGAATCGTTGTTCCATATTTGCGTACAGCGTGGGAGTTAACAGTATGCTTCGACCATTCTAATGCAAGGGAATGGGAAAGAAAGGATAATTGTTCTACAATAGTGAACGAAGGTTGATATGGTAACCCTGGCTAGGGGAATGCACACAGATATGGCTGTAGTTCGAGACCAAGTGCCGGCCGGATCGTATAGGTACTTTATACTATCGGCTGACAGTGAGTGAGCACTCAAGGCGGTTCCCGAAGTAGTAATGACACTACTACTTTATTCTATTCTCTGATGCTCTGATAATTTCGAGACTAGTAATTATGAGAAGCCAGGGGTATTTTCTGTTACCAAGATGGGTAAGGAGGGGGTGAAGTGAAGGGGACGCAGACATCGTTCCAAAGTTAATATCGCGGATCCAAAAGGACCGCTTTAACGCTCATGATATGATCTCGCCTCTAGGACGGGGTAACTGCACTGGGATTGATATTAACCTTCTACATGGGGGAGGGGCCATGTATACTCATACCACTGTTTACCTTCCACCTAAGAGCGGGACAGACTTAAGTATTCACAACACTCACACTCTAAAAGGGAGAGGAATAGGTGTCATATAAATGCAGTTCGCTTCTACTTGGGAGGGAGAACCAGGGTGCAACGACCTATGGTGACGGAATGGAGAGGTATTGTCAGGGAAGACGAGTATCCTCATTCACATGACCAGTAACCTTTAAGTATAGGATCTATTATAATAGGGATGAATGAAGAGAGTTAGAAAGAGTGAGGTTTTGTCTAACTAGTTTCCTGATGTCACTGTTGCTGCATCGACCGGACCTGTCCAAGCTGGATCCTAGATCTCCCGAGACTAAGCTGTTCAAGGGGCTGCCTGAAAGATGGTGGTCCAGTTCAATCAAGTCTCTCTCTCTCTCTCTCTCTCTCTCTCTCTCTCTCTCTCTCTCTCTCTCTCTCTCTCTCTCTCTCTCTCTCTCTCTCTCTCGTCATAATAGGGACAGGTAGAACATAGTTAATATGTCTACACAATGCTGAGGGCGTGTCGGCCCCGTTCAATTATCATGTTCCATTGTGATGTCGCAGGGTTCTTTCACCAGATCCTCTCATTACAGGAGCGATCTTCTGGTGTTGAAGTCTGACGAAGCCTGTGATGAAGATAGGAAAGTGGACTAACGATAGCAACCGATGCCAGTGACCATGACGCATCCTCAGGATTGTAGCTGTGCACTGGAAGTCCCCTTCGCCAGTTAATAACCCCAGGTGAAGATCCCTCTATTAAACCACATTCACGAGAGTACACAAAGGGTAAGATTCTACATGTCTCACTACGACTCACATCCAAGCTTACCAGGCTACGATGAGGCCGACAGCGACATTGTCAGATATCCTAAGAGCGGTGATGCTCCGACGAGAAGGTGCGTCTTCAAGAGTTGTTTGAGACGACGCATTGAATCCGCGGTAGTCCCTAAGTCTGAGCAGTGCTTGATTGGGACAGCTACCACCTGCCGTAGTCCACGAGGTCTACGGCGACTTATCTGAACAGTACGTTATTCGGAAGTATTCCGACTGCAGATAGTCAACCCAGTCTACCTTTGGAGTCTGATCTTGTACCTCAGGAAAGGGTGCCACCTACTACCAGCCTGTCCCAGCCGACGCTACCGGAAGGAGGATCCTCAGAGATCTGGTGATCTACCCATGACTACCCACGGACTGACCTGAACCACAGATGCCGAGGGATGAAACCACTGATCGTCTGATGATGATCTTCTTCGTCCTATTTAACTTTTATATCCACTGCCTTCAACTCAACTTCTCCTCCTCTATACTCTTATGTGTAATACGTTATCTGCTTGCTAATGTGAGTTTACGGAGTTGAGTTCTGTCGTAGTGGATTGAGCCCCTAGAGGTATCAGTTCATAGATTCAGTGAGTGAGAGAAAGCGAAAGTGAGAGACAATTTCGAGACTTAGTAATTAATGAGAAGCCAGGGGTATTTTATGTCACCAAGTTGGGTATAGATGGGGTGAAGTGAAGGGTACGCAGACATCGTTCCTAAATTTAATATCGCGGATCCAAAAGGACCCGCTTTAACGCTCATGATATGATCTCGCCTCTAGGACGGGGTAACTGCACTGGGATTGATATTTACCTTCTACATGGGGCAGGGGCCATGTATACTCATACCACTGTTTACCTTCCACGTAAGAGGGGGCAGACTTATTCACAACCCTCACACTCTAAAAGGGGGAGGAATAGGTGTCCTATAAAGTGTTTCGCTTCTACCTGGGAAGGAGAACCAGGGTGAAACGACCTATGGTGACGGAATGGAGAGGGATTGTCAGGGAAGACGAGTATCCCCATTAATTATAATAGGATGAATGAAGTGAGTGAGAAAGAGTGAGTTTTTTCTAACTAGGTTCCTGATGTCACTGTTGCTGCGACGACCGGACCTGTCCAAGCTGGATCCTAGGCCTCCCGAGACAAAGCTGTTCAAGTGGCTGCATGAGAGATGGTGGTCCAGTTCAATCAAGTCTTCTCTCTCTCTCTCTCTCTCTCTCTCTCTCTCTCTCTCTCTCTCTCTCTCTCTCTCTCTCTCTCTCTCTCTCTCGTCATAATAGGGACAGGTAGAACATAGTTAATATGTCTACCCAATGCTGAGGGCTTGTCGGCCCCGTTCAATTATCATGTTCCATTGGGTTGTTGCAGGGTTCTTTCACCAGATCCTCTCATTACAGGAGCGATCTTCTGGTGGTGAAGTCTGACGAAGCCTGTGATGAAGATAGGAAAGTGTACTAACGATAGCAACCGATGCCAGTGACCATGACGCATCCTCAGGATTGGGGCTGTGCACTGGAAGTCCCCTTCGCCAGTTAATAACCCCAGGTAAAGATCCCTCTATCCAACCACATTCACGAGAGTACCCACAGGATAAGATTCTACATATCCCACTACGACTCATCCAAGCTTTCCCTTCTACGACGAGGCCGACAGAGACATTGTCAGATATCCTAAGAGCGGTGATGCTCCGACTAGAAGGTGCGTCTTCAAGAGTTGTTTGAGACGACGCATTTAATCCGAGGTAGCCCCTATGTCTGAGCAGTGATTGATTGGGACAGCTATCACCTGCCGTAGTCCACGAGGTCTACAGCGACTTATCTGAACAGTACGTTATTTGGAAGTCTTCCGACTCCAGATAGTCAACCCAGTCTACCTTTGGAATATGATCCTGTACCTGAAGAAAGGGTGCCACCCCCTACCAGCCTGCCCCAGCCGACGCTACCGGAAGGAGGATCCTCAGAGAACCGGTGAGCTACCCATGACTACCCGTCGGGCTAACCTGAACCACAGATGCCCAGTGATGACACCATTGATCGTCTGATGCTGATCTTCTTCATCTATCTAACTGTTATATCCACTGCTTTCATCTCAACCTCTCCTCCTCTATACTCTTATGTGTAATACGTTATCTGCTTGTTAACATGAGTTTACCGGAGTTGAGTTCTTTCGTCTGGATCGAGCCCCTAGAGACATCATCCATAGGTTCATTGAGTGAGAGAAAAGAGCGTCCAGGAGCCTGAGAGGTCGGGGGCTAACTACACCCGTGAATTGACTAGAGTGTGTCCTGAAACATAAGGTCCAACCATAACCCAGCCTACCCCACTGAGATATTGTTACACTGTGATCAAGGTAAAATTAGTCATATAGCAGAAACTGTCGTGTTGGGGTGTGCAGCTTTACGCCTTCACGTGTTCTAGGCATCAGTATATGAGGCCAAGTTTTCAGTTCTGTTCATCGTCGTCTATACTTTTTTGACTCCACTGTAAGCAAGACTATCCACAAAACCAGGCCCTTAATTCAATATGTGCGTTGTAATTAACCATGGACTCTCCTATATCATCAACTGATGAATTTCCCTCCTCAGAAAAAATGCAAGGCCGCTCTAACTCAATCTTTATAGAAGGACATCAGACATATCTATTTTTTAACATTTAACATAAGCTGCGTTTAGATGGGCCAAGAAACGCCATAACAGCACATGGGATATTCCCATACCCTCGTCATCCCAATCTTCAATAACCAGCGAAGAGTCCCAATACTAATCGTACCTGATGCAGTCAGATAAGTCTCATATAAGCGAGATTTTATAATCGACTCATACAGAAACGTAACTTTTGACCAATTTTCCCAAGACAGCTTAGTAATGTTTAAATAACATATTTTCAGGTATTAGTAATCAGAGGTTAGCCAAGCTTAATTATTAATATAACAATGTGTATTCGAATGACCACATCATACAGCAAGCCAGCGACTATTAGACTTGGGTATCACTGAGGTTCATAAAATGGGCACTGGGTAATTTCAATAATTTTCTAGGAATTGTCCTTGAAATATTGCTGGCAATGGCAGATACTGGCCATCAGCGGACGGGTAAAATATTGGTTGACTAGGACTAAAAGGTCATTAACATGTTTAATCTACTGTCTAATGCTAAACAGAGCCCATTCCATCGGTGGTCCACAGGGCCCACTTGCCATTGGGCAAGCTGACATGCGGGCCAGTCCGCCATTGATAGCCGCCACACCTCAGTATTACGTGACTAAATATGTGTGATGTCATCTATGTCCTCCATCAGACGACTGGAGACGTGTACATGGCCATCAGTAGGTTATCATTAAAATTTCCTCCCGTGTTCTGGAACTTCCAGCCGTGAAACTGTTGCCCCGGTGGTGTTTGAAGATCCTACGTAGCTCTATGCGAAATTTTCTGCCGGACAGGATGTAGATGAAGAAGTTGGAGGCATAGTTGATGTTTGTCACAGCCTGAAGAAGATACAGCCAAGGCAAATTATTTAGCATACAGTTACACTCAATGCTTTTCTGTTTTATTTTGACATTGATTAGTAGGGTAAGAAAACTAGCACGCTTATTCGTTTGGAAATTTCAGGACATTATCAGAAATATAAGACAGATTATGTGGTAAACATTAAATATGTAAAATTGCACCATATATCTGACCTACATAAACTCAGCAGGTTTGAACATCTAGACTCACATATGGCATGCGATGGAAATTGATGACTGAAATCAAATGAATAACAAACATGGCTTTGCAATTTATTAATGCAATTACAAACTTTATTAAATGAGACATGTATTAAAAAACAGACGTCAGCGAATTGAAAGCATGTGTACTTCCTGTTGTAACATTTGAGGATAAATCTTGGGCATTTAGCACTTCATATGAAAGGCAATTATGCGTCTAATAGTATAACTTTTACAGAAAAGTATTAGTAATTCATTGGACAGACAAGAGAAGAACAAGATCTGTCCACTAAGAATTCAATATTAAAGACAACTGGTTATTAAGACAAACGTAAATGAGGAAAAAATTATACTCTGGACATGTAACAGGAAATTCATAATGACTAGAAATGATAATTAAGCAGGGAAGTGTACCTGTGCCGGTCTCTCTGGCCGAGGGGTTATAATACTTTCTCCGTAATCCCGTTTATCACGCAGAGTCTCGTAGCGGGTGAGAACTGGGAGCGGTTCGTCCCCCGCTGATAACTTGCGGGATAACTGAGCCGGCCGCTCAGAAAGCAATGGCAAACTACTGAGCGTAATCTTGCCAAGAAATCAACAGACAGCTGAAAGATGCTGCTGTTGACAGCTAAGTCCTGTAAAGGATATGCGGGAAACAAAAAGTGTACCTGTAGAGACAGATCGCAACATAGATACGATTCTAGATGTGATAGGTAATTTACACCTGATGGCAACCCAGGTAGCATATCTGGCTTACGATAGAGAGACATTTCGACATAAAATGTGAAATCGATACATATACATTGGATTAGAACCCGACATATTTAAATGGTATTATGACCTCATCAAAGAAACAAATATACTATGCTACTTGACATGGGTGTCCGGTTCCCTAGTCTAGCGCATGAACTAGCTACGTATGCAGTCATTAACGTATAAACCAATTTAAAGATATTTTTCTTCTTGTTGTTGTTCACTTCCATTCATGCCGTTAGGCGTCATGGGGAGGGTTAATTGGAGTGCCTGCGACTAGCGTCTTTCCTCCAATTTCCTCCATGGTTCATGAGCAGTATTTTTCTAGAATCAAGTAAATTCCATACCGGTTTGATAAACCTGTCATAGGTTCCTTCCCTATTTAACCCTTATATATGTGCTACTATCGCCATGTCACACTCACGAACAGTCTCCTGATTAAGGCTTGGCGCTCAGCCATAACGGGAACTGTAATGTGTTCTGCAATTCATATATGATTCATGTCCCGTATTATTTTTCGTCTCTACCTCCCAGTGCCGTTGCATTTCGCATTAATTCATCCAGCTGAATATGTAAAGTAACGATAACATTAATTCACTTAGCTGGCTGCGCTTGAGATCAACGCCCGAGCCCTGTGATCGACCGTTCGTGTTTTAAATAGTTATCATGGGCGTGGTAGAGTGGCTTTAGGTTAGGGCTATTGTCTATAGTTCATTGAGACCTGATTCGATTCACAGCGTGACTCTGTACGAACAGAATGGTTTACCCTTAGACCTCCTGATCATGTCGTGGCGATCAACGTCTAACTTTCTCCGACAAAGGCGTACACCGCCAAGGTCCCGCATGCATGTTGCAAGTGTTAAATATCCATTGACAGTTTAAATAAAAAAAGACAGACCCAATAGGCCTCTGCCTATGCAAAACCTTAATATTAAGAAACCTACACATTAATGAATATTTTAGCTTGCACTATGGAGTTCATGTACCGTGCCTCTTTGTATTACCCATTTAAGGAGGCTGGTGCACTAATAGAGATATTGGTATACAATAAAAGTGATCACAAACTTTAAAAACCTAATATTATATTCAAGTGGTTGTCGGGGCTTTGTTTCAGATCAGACAAGTTTGCACTGTATACATTGGCAGTATCAACGAACAAAACTATTTTCTTCTTCTTCGTCCAACTTCAGACATCGTTGTGAATTAATTCAAAGAAATCGGCTGTCAACTTAAGCGTGTGTCAACTTAATCAAGTGTGTCCTTACATTGAGCGGGTTTAGGCTACAATACGTTTCTCTGTGCTGCATGTGTTTGAGAACTCCTGCAACAAATGTTCAGCTGTCATTTGACCAGTTCCACAGTTACACTCATCAGTAGCTCCTGTCTTTATTTTATTAAACACGTGGTGCTTCAGCCACTTGTGTCCTGCGTATAGTCTGAAGATTATTGCGTGTTCTTTTCTTTTGCGTTTATAATTTGCATCATCTATCTGATGGCCTGGCTGCTCTGATGTCCTTTAATTGTTGTTGTTTTTTTTTTTAAATGACTTATCTGTCTCCATTGACGGCTCTGTGGCGAAGGAGTTACGAATGCAATTCGTAATCCCGCATACCACGTTCGAAACACAGCTGCTGGCGGATGGAAGCAGACCGCCTTGCGTTGGTTTCCATCCAATGGTATGAGTGCCGGTCGTTCAGAAAGCAATGGCAAACTACTGAACGAAACTTGCCCAAAAACCAGGAACAGCCAAAACATATGCTGGGGTTGATCGTTACTCCCTGTAAAGGATATGCGACTCATTTATTTTAACCGCTGGCATCGCTATTATAAAAGAGGGGGGGGGGGGCACTCCAGCCCCTCTACCGCTAGAAGGTAGCCACTCAGCAGAGGGACTATGAATTGTTATACCTAATGGTTGCCACCTCCCTCTGGATGTATTTATCTTGAATATGATCTGGTGATGGACCCAGAGCAATGTAATCAGAGTAGAATAAATCTCGAAGCTGCTGTGTTAGATTCAACTGAATTAATTCCCTTTCTTGGGAGGAGGAGGGGGTGGGGTAATTATTGTTGTGCTCATAATCCGATTCTATACTCAGTAAGAACTAAACATGTGACAAAATGCATTCCTTGTGCACCATTGTTCTTATTTCAAACGTGTCTGTTAGTTTTCTCTCCAGAAGAACTCTGCATTTATTATAACTCTGTATTGCCTTCGTTAAGCTAATGATTTTCTTATTGCTTTCCACAATCCCTCATCAATGTCCAAAGAAACTCTTTATCAACACTATCAAATGCATTTTCATAGTCTTCGAATGCAATATAGACTGGCTATTTCAGTTCAATGCTTTGTTTTATTCGTGAGTAATATGGCTGTCTGGTCAGTGCAGTACTGGCATAATGAGTAATGAAATGACAGGGAAACTGGAGACAAATTATATGCTGGTTTTTATATTAGTATTGAGAATATCGTAGGCAGAAAGGACAACACATTTTGGTATTTTGGCAGCTGTATTTGTTACAAGAGAATTTATCAAAACCAATAGGACAGAACAATTTTAATTTATTGGACATATGATCCGAAGAGGTGAAATAGAGACATTACATTATGCTGGAAAATACTAGGCAAGAGTTGAAGAGGAAGAGAGAGGCCAGTTTATGTGGACAACTGACAACAATTGGGCAATAAATAATAATGTTAGCTACATCAACATAATTAACATATCACATAGCAGAGAGGCATGGGCAGTTGTGACCTCCAATGTGGGCTCCATCATATTGTTGCTCTTTCTCTAAACATGCATCTTAAGGCATTGATGATCTTCCCTAACTGCTTATTTGTGTTCATTTCCAGGCGCCATATTATTGACATACATAAAGTGAGCAGTTTTTAATATCTAGTTAAGTCACTGGATGATGACGAGTTAGGGCCATATTGACTCCTATATAGGTATGGTAGAGAATCGGTTGGCAAGGCGTTATAATGTGCACCTGAGACATATTGCGAATTTCTTTTCGCTTCTTGGCAAGGCTCGGGTTTTAAACACAACGCTGGCCGGCACACAACGGGATGAACGCTTTAGAAAATACAAAAAAGCCTTTATTTCTCAATCCAGCATATATCAGCAATGGTAAGAACGATGTTATCAACATAGACAAATAACTCTCTACATAACCAGCACATCATCGTCTGTGAGTATATACTTTGCAGAACGTCGCTTTTATCACGCCCATCGTAAAGATGCTCGATCCTTTGTCGGGTCTCTTGCCTCATACATGTCCATACCCACCGTGTCTCCAGTATCCTATACCCTTCTTCGTACCACGCGACCTCTGTCTCTATTTTCCCAGAAACCATCAGTGTTCTTTCCACATCAGTTTGACTTTTACTATGGCCAAAGTCTTTGAGTTACTGAAGCATGATGCACTTTATGAGACAGTTTTTGTGATGATCAGTTCTTGTAATTTTCAGTATTTATCGTCCTTGTGGGCCACGATATTCTATGAACTTTGCTGTTATCTTCAGGTTCACACTCCTTTAATTTGGTGTTTAGTGTTTTGCAGCATGATCGCAGAAAAATGTTTCTTTAATGTATTTGCTGGTGGTCTTTCATACTTATCACAGGTATCATATCATTAACGCCACACGGTATGTACAATAAAAAGTGATGAAAATATTGTCCCACAAAGGTCGTACAACCTGATGATGCAATTCACAGCAGCCCGACCAATCTAGCATAATTATCTAACCTGTTGATCACAAAACATAACAATCTAGCACAATTATCTAACCTATTGATCACAAAATATAACAATCTAGCACAATTATCTAACCTATTGATCACAAAACATAACAATCTAGCACAATTATCTAACCTGTTGATCACAAAACATAACAATCGAGCACAATTATCTAACCTATTGATCACAAAACATAACAGTCTAGCACAATTATCTAACCTTTTGATAACAAAACATAACAGTCTAGCACAATTATCTAACCTATTGATCACAAAACATAACAGTCTAGCACAATTATCTAACCTATTGATCACAAAACATAACAATCTAGCACAATTATCTAACCTGTTGATATCAAAACATAACAGTCTAGCACAATTATCTAACCTGTTGATAACAAAACATAACAATCTAGCACAATTATCTAACCTGTTGATCACAAAATATAACAGTCTAGCACAATTATCTAACCTGTTGATCACAAAACATAACAGTCTAGCACAATTATCTAACCTGTTGATCACAAAACATAACAATCTAGCACAATTATCTAACCTGTTGATCACAAAACATACCCTATCAAGATAAATGTCCGGCCCTGTCTAGCAGTTATATACCCTATCTAGCATGAATACCTACCTGTCTAACACAGTTACTTGCACAATTACCATAACTTGTCTATTATAACTACCATACCAACCTGTCACAATTACCATAACTTGTCTATTATAACTACCATACCAACATGTCACAATTACCTGATATGTCTAGCACTATTTACCTGAAAGAGATGCACCCAAGGCACGATGTGCAGAAACACGTTGCTGATCCCGTTACCATAGATGGTGATCATGGCGTACATACTGATGGTGAGCAGCACCTGAGGTAGGGTTGTCACCACATACGTAAAAGATATGGCCACCAACATACGGGTCGTTCTGCTGCGTCTTCTGGTATTACCTAAAAGAACAGTCATGGTTTATTTTCACAAGTTAACGGTAATTCTGAATATACAGTCAAAACATTTTGTTTAGAAATTTAGAAGATGTGAGAGGAATCGCCATTAGGGGACATCAATAACATTTGATATTCAGATGATATAGTATTGACTGCAGACAATGAACATGACCTACAATGCTTAGTAAATGCGGTTATTGTACATAGTGAACCCGTAGGGTAGCGGGGTAGGGGTATCTGTCACAGACTCACATATATAGACATGAGTCAAAGGGCTACAACTCCCGCCCAAGGGAAAGAAGTCAGTCACTCGAAGGCCAGAGTAATCTAGAGCCTTCTCGAAGGACTGGTCATTGAGTCCACTGTCCCGTGGACACTGATGTGGCCCGCCTATTGCGGGGTCCACGAGGAACTCGGACAGAGTTACCACCCGTGTCGGATTGGGACACGTGTGGACGGTCAGAGGACAGACGGACCATCAGAGAAGCAACAGGGCCTGCCTTAGAGTGACTCAATAGATTAATAGATTAAACCCATGTGTATTTGGGGTTCATAGACTTATGCTAGATAGTTTGCTAGGATGTTTGTGATAACTATGTGTGATGATGTTAAATCTCTGTGATATGCAACTCAGCGCCAATGCACTGTATAGTGAACTACAATAAATGTTAGATATTATATTTAACGGAGTTATTGTTGCCTGTGTGAACCCGAGCTCAGATACCTAGACATGAGCAAGACGATGACAGGCTTTTTGGGGGCTTATTCTCCGGTTTTGGCATAAGCTTTAACTTTACACGGCTATATATTGCCAAGTAAAACATCAAATTAATGATATCAAATTGATTTCTGTATAACAAATTGATTTCTGTACAACAAATTGATAACTGTACAAGTTTAACTTATTTGCAGCTATCTAGCGATAAAATAGTATTAATATGAGTCCCTCTGCAGTGAGTCTCTCATTGATGTGAATAATAGAAACTATTTTTGACATGACTGTGACATTTTTTGACTGTTACTAATGTTTTCTCATTCTACGAGCAGATTGTTCCGCGAATTGTGTGGTGTGTAACCTAGGTAAACTATCCAACAGTGGCGAGAGTACAAGACAACATCCGCAAGTTCTGGGATTAAAAGCTAAGTTTCATATCATGCCCATTGCAACCCTAAGCGGTACTTCTCACCATCCATCCATGTATCATTTTGCTTTGCATTGATTTGTTTGTATATTCATGACCTTGTAACCAACATAATCTTGCATTTGGATTTGCACATGTAATAATTAAGGGAGATAACTAAATTTTCTACTCCCCAACATTTTTCTAAGGGATTTAACTTCATTAAAAGTACCAACAATTAAAAGACAACATGTCTACCTTAGATAAATGTATAGAGCAAGGTATCAAATTAGGTTATAAAGAAGAGAAACTGTCAGAATGGGCACAGAAGACGCACGCAGAAAACATTGCCCGTGAAGAAAGAGCGATAGAACGAGAAGAAAAACAAAGGCAAATGCAGGCAGAAGAAAAGAAAATGCAAATTCAGGCAGAAGAAAAGAAAATGCAAATTGAGGCAGAAGAAAAGAAAATGCACATTGAGGCAGAAGAAAAGAAAATGCAAATTGAGGCAGAAGAAAAGAAGATGCAAATTGAGGCAGAAGAAAAGAAGATGCAGATTGAGGCAGAAGAAAAAAAGATGCAGATGCAACTACAAGCTGAAGAGAAAAAAATGCAATTGCAGGCTCAAGAGAAACAGATGGAGCTTGAGGCGGCGGCCAAACAAGCCCAATTGAATGCCGATACACAAATAAAACTAAAACAGATGGAGATTGAGTCCAACGTAGAAATATCGGTGAATAAACTAAGAAGCAAAGAGGAGGAACAAAAATATAACAAGTATAAAGGCCTCGTGAAGGCATTCTGCTCAGGGGATTCCATCAGTGCATACTTGGAAAATTTTGAGTGTCTAATGTCCTACCATAAGATCATAAAATCAGATTGGGCATTTATTTTAATGAGAAACTTAGCTCTGGAACCTTTAAAAGTAATAGAGACAGTGCCACAGGAAATGCGAAAAGATTTAAAGCAGCGCATTCTCCAACATTTCTCATTAGATACTGCAGGTTACCAACAACAGTTCGCCAAATTATCTCCACAACCAAATCAAACCTTTATAGATTATGTCTCTACAGTACAAGATGTGTGTACAAAGTGGATTAACTCGGCTAAAACTAACAACAGCCATGACTAACTTAAAGAACTTATTATTATTGACCAGATAGTGAGTACAATCCCTACACCTTTTGCTAAGTTTTTGAAACAAATGGACTGTAAAAGTATTCAGGAAATCGAGTCAAGGGAATGCATTTTTTACAGCAAACAGAGACATTTTTCATTTAAACTTAAGTCAAAACGATACAGCAGCAGCAGTAGTAAACACTAAATACTCGAAACCAACAGAAAGTAAGTTTAAACCACGCTCAAATGTCAGTAAGCCAGTTAAATGCCAATATTGTAGTTTGACTCACGAACAATACGCGATGTGCGATAATTCGCCGAACTATCCACACCACCTCAAAATGATCGTGGAGAAGCAGAAGACTAAGCGCAATGCTTACCAGAGAGCGGTCAAATGTTACTTTTGCAGTAGCTTTGGGCACTATAGTCGCTTCTGTGAGGGCCGAAAGATATTGAAACAGGCCAATGCTGCACTAGTGGAAACGTCATCAGACGAAGAGATTGAATCACTGAATGATTGTGACAATCAAAACGAAAATGTAAGTGAGCTTGGAAATGCTGTGCAAATTATTAACACCATTACAGACAGTAAGTGTAACACCTGTACGAAGTTCCAACTTGACACAACATTACTATGTGGCCACACTATCCCTATTTCGAATGAAACAGCCAACGCTGCCTTGTCATCTACAGGCAAGCTAGTTTTCTCAACAGGGTTTGTAAATAACAAAAAGTGCACATTAATTCGGGATTCCGGCGCAACAGCTCTGTGGGATTAAGAAAACATTAATAAACAAGAAAGACTATACAGACAAACACGTGACTTGTCGCACATTCTCAGGCACTATAGAGAAATACCCCCTTGCTCTTGCCGAAATTCGAACACCGTTCATATCAGGACGAGTATTGTGCGCTGTCCTAGAAAATCCTGTCGCTGATATTATACTTGGGAACCTGCCCAATATACGACCTTGCTCTGAAAAGGAAATCAGAGATTGGGAGCATAGAAACAGTATCCACCACCCAAACATCGATTCTAAAGAGAAACACCATTCAGGCTTGTCTCAATCTGCCAAAAGACCAAGGGAGACAACCAATGAAGTAATTCAGAAAGAATTCACCGAGGTGTACAATGCAGGGGCGGTCGAATCTATCAGTGATACGACAAAATTAAAACCTCGAATTGAGGATGCTACCGATCTACCAAGTACCAAGCCTGTAGATGTGCAACAACACACACAACACACAAATGCAATAACACGACAGACAACCCATAAAACCAACACCGACTAACTGCAGGAGTCACTAGAAATTCTATCCCCAAACACTACCAACACGAATTTTGGAGATGAACAGAAAGCAGATCCTACACTTTCACCATATTTTAAGTTAGTAGGACTTAAACCAAAGTTAACTAAGAACGCATCGTGGACATTTAGGCTACAGAACAATGTATTAACTAGAATATACACAACAAATCAGACCACGATACAGCAAGTAGTGTTACCAAAAGCACATAGAGAGAAAGTACTAAAGATAGCCCATGACTCACCTTTCGGAGGTCATATGGGGTGCGAAAAAACTAGGGCTAGAGTCCTGACCCAGTTTCATTGGCCAAAATTTTGCCAAGATATAAAAACCTTTTGTAGATCATGTGATATATGTCAGAAACTGGTGAAAAAGGGGAAAAACCCTACGGCAGAAGTCCAATCAACTACAACTGCCTCGAGGCCATTCCATGTAAATATGTTGAAACCATACTATGCTAGACAGGACACGGACACGAGTGAGCAGACGCAGCGAACTGATGACAAAAACGAAACGACAAATGAAGCATCGTTAACGATGCACTCTTACGACGACAAAGACGACGAAGACATATGGACATTACCGACAATATGTGATATCGACAACGACGACCAATTGACGACATATTGACAACGATTAATCTCGACGACGACGACAATGACATTGAGGACAATTTACAAACAGTAGCATCTGTGATAAATCAGACAGACATAGACAATACTGAAATCCCAGTACCGATTATGACTGACGACGGTAGTATAAATGATATACAAATCTCTGACACTTTGACACAACAACAGCGACAAGACATTTTGACTCTCCTTGACGAGTATAAATCTATCTTTTCTAACAAAACTGGACGCACTGACGAAATAACACATTCAATTGTGCTGACAGATCTGACACCGGTCAAATGTAGACCATATTCTATTCCTCTCCATTACAGAGCAAATTTAGACAAAGAAATTTTGGATTTAGAGAAAAATAGAATAATTCAGAAATCTATGTCTCAATAATCTTCACCGATTGTCCTGGTGAAAAAGAAGGACCAGACAATCCGTTTGTGCATCGACTATAGAGTATTAAATACAAGAACCACAACGGATGCAGAGCCAATGAACAGTTGTGAAGATCTCATTTTAAATATGTCTCAATCATCCTTATTTTCTAAGACTGATTTAGCGAAAGGTTATTGGCAAGTGCCACTACACCCTGCTTCTAGACATATAACAGCATTCGCAACACCCCTCGGTTTGTACGAATGGCTATATCTTCCATTTGGTCTCAAGAACGCGCCCGCCACATTTGTTAGATTAACTAGATTGCTATTGCACGGAATTAAAGATGTCCAAGCTTATATTGATGATATATGCATCCATTCTTCTAATATGACTTCTCACTTACTTACACTCAAACAAGTCTTCAACCAAATCTTTCTTTTTGGACTTACTATCAAACCTTCCAAGGTTGAATTAGGCTATAAACAAATAGACTTCCTTGGCCATAGAATTTCCGAAGGCAAATTGTTGACAGATGATAAAATTGTGTCGAAGATTCTCAATCTAGAAGTGCCTACCACAAAGAAACAAATTAGAAGTTTACTAGGTCTTATTAACTATTATTCTAAATTTATACCAAATTGGGCAGAACTTACTTCAATCTTTTCTGATATGTTAACTAAAGATCATCCATCAAAAATTTGTAAAAGTACTCGCTTAGAGGATGCAATAAGCAGATTGAAACGTATTTTTTCTAATCCACCAGTCTTACTATTACCCAACATAAATTTACCCTTTATTTTGACCACAGATTCGAGTGCTATCGCAATAGGAGGATGTTTAATGCAAGAAGTGGATGGAGTGAGACACCCAATTCTCTACGTAAGCCAGAAGCTAAAGAAGGCAGAGACCCGGTATTCTACGGTGGAATTGGAGGCATTAAGTCTATTATTTTGTGTGTTAAGATTATCTAAGTTCTTCTTAGGTAGCCACTTTGTTGTACTCACTGACAATTCGCCATTGTTGGTCCTTAAGCAAGGTGTCCCGAAAAACCATCGGTTACAAAGATGGTGTCTTCTTCTTCAAGATTTCGACTTCAAAATCCGCCATATCAGAGGCACTGACAACATTATTGTTGACCTATTATCACGGCAAACGAATGCGCCAGTAGAATAACATTTAGCACATCGACCATTCGCCTTACTAGAAACTGTGATATTTTTAGTCTGTGGCATATAACAGTGTAACTCTACACCTGCTAGAGAACTCCCATTGAATAGTAATAACACCTCAGTAAATAAGTTACTTATGACACCCACGAACATGAAACTTTAAGAGTCATACTTTATGAACTATACATGAAGAGCTATACTATAAATTGCCCAAGCTCTAGAACGATCCGAGCGAGAGACATTAACAGTGTAATGATTTCAACCTGTGAACTCACTCTGAAAATTGTAAGAACACTTTATACGCAACATTGAGAACATTCCATACTTGCTGTTGCTACGAGACTTTGCAAACAGCCGAAACAGAACTACGTCGACTACAACACTCAAGATACAGCCATACTAACTTGTAACATTCATGGCAAACGACACGCTAACAACAGGAGGACAACGCGCACATCATCGTTGGATTTAGCTACTTAATTAATTAATTAATTTAATATTAAATATGTATTATATTTGCATTGAATTTTGTATATAAAATGTGTTAACCTGTAATTTGTACATATTCTACCATAATATTACAGGTAGTTCCATTAATAGGATAAATAACCTTCCTATGCAATTGTCTCTGTGTAAATTATAACCCATTTTTGAGTTATCGTACACAAAGTACGTATTTTCTTAAAGGGAAAAGATCGCCTATTCCATTTTTTCTAAGGGCAATAACACTTACCTCAACTTTAATTATATATTTTAACCAAATACTATTTGGAATGAAAGATGAGTGAATGACAGAGTGAATGGATTAAATGAGAGAACGATATACTGAGCGGACAAATTGTATGCAAAACGTATTTATTTTAATTTGTCTGCGTCTTTCATGTAAATTGTATTACTTGTCTAAATTGTTGATACATGTTTATTAGTTAGGTTAATATTCTTAGTTTAGGAGTTAGGATACTACATCTAAGCACCACTGCTTGGAATGCCTGATCATGTATTGCACACATTGGAGTAATTCATGATTAAGGTTATCCCAACTCGTGACGCTTGGAAATAAGCCACTCATTCAGCACACACTTTACACAAACCTTAAAACTGAACACTATCAATTTAAAATACAGTCACTTTATTAGAGGCAGCAACTTATTAGTCAACACACTAACAAGCCAACAGGGACACATGTAGTCTGAGGGGATAAAATAACAACGTAACTACACATTTAGCATTATACAACATACGAGAGTAAAAATGTATTGAAATGCACACACAGATCAAGATTTGAAGGTGTACTTAATTAGCCAGGACTTCGGTCTTGTTAATCCTCTTGAATACAGAGGTTAATTGTCTTGGTATCAGTGGGGTACTATGAGAAGGACGGGTTGTAAACACAACTAGTAAACGTCACGTAACTTCGGTCAGATAAGCATTTTTAAGGACACAGGAGAGAGAGTGATCTCTTCACCAAATCAGAGAAGTGGTGTATGGGAGAATACATGAGTTGTGATGCCAGTATGTAGGTTACCAAGTTACTGTCCACCAAACTACAAACACCGACTTTATATGATTCTGTGACAGAATTAGAGCAGATCTGATTACCTTATAACAACCCATCAGATCGGGGGAGAGGGGGGAATCCTGTCACAGACTCACATATATAGACATGAGTCAAAGGGCTACAACTCCCGCCCAAGGGAAAGAAGTCAGTCACTCGAAGGCCAGAGTAATCTAGAGCCTTCTCGAAGGACTGGTCATTGAGTCCACTGTCCCGTGGACACTGATGTGGCCCGCCTATTGCGGGGTCCACGAGGAACTCGGACAGAGTTACCACCCGTGTCGGATTGGGACACGTGTGGACGGTCAGAGGACAGACGGACCATCAGAGAGGCAACAGGGCCTGCCTTAGAGGGACTCAATAGATTAATAGATTAAACCCATGTGTATTTGGGGTTCATAGACTTATGCTAGATAGTTTGCTAGGATGTTTGTGATAACTATGTGTGATGATGTTAAATCTCTGTGATATGCAACTCAGCGCCAATGCACTGTATAGTGAACTACAATAAATGTTAGATATTATATTTAACGGAGTTATTGTTGCCTGTGTGAACCCGAGCTCAGATACCTAGACATGAGCAAGACGATGACAGTATCCCCTATCAAAGGTGAAGTAAGGCGCCTCCTTCCCCCCGCTAGCCTACGGGACACCCTTGGGCAAGGTGGAGTACCCGTTTAGGCTCCCCCCCCCCCTGACAGGATAACGTAAAGCCACTAAGCAGGTGGTGGATTGGACTTAGGAGCAGCCGACAGATAGTTGTTGGTTATTGTTTCAAGTCAGTGACCGTGGGCAGAGGATCTCTCAATAGAGACAATGGCTACAGTCATCTGATCAGAATGGTCACTGCCAGGAAGGAAGAACTTCCCTCCTTATTGATTCCCGGGCAGAGGAGGCTTGGTTGGTATCTCCTCTAAGAGATGAAACTCTAAATCTCAAACCACCGCTGCCTTGCGGGTATACCCACATGGGAAAGGCTTCGGGAATAAACCCTGAGGTCAAATCCGGAAATGGATTCCATAATGCAGTTCCATGTTGTAAACAACATAGTTCTGGCAACTCTTGTAACAGCACCGATGCCATGTTGCATTGGTTACTGCCTTTCTCTTGGTCAACATCGGCCACGTGGAGAGGGGGACCTCGCTACTGGGCAACAGCTAGTTCTCCGAATTTCATTGTCCAGGCTTGTGTCCTGAAGAGGTCACTTCAAGAAGTCACCAGAGTTCTGTCAGTTACCTCCCCAGCGGCACAACTCAATAGTCCTTCAGTTCTGAAAGAGGCCTACTAATACTACTACCATTTTTTTTAAAGAGGCCTACTAATACTACTACTACTACTACTACTACTACTACAACTACTACTACTACTACTACTACTACTACTACTACTACTACTACTACTACTACTACTACTACTACTACTACTACTACTACTACCGCTGCTACTACTACATAGTGAACAATTAGGGTTAGAATTACATTGTAAGAAGAATGAGATTATAGTCGTCATTAAGAAGATCGAAAACCACAATGTAACAGAAGGATAAATAGGAATATTCTTAAAGAAGTGAATCGGTACAACTATCTCGAAACAGTCACAACATCAGATGGGAGACGACATGAAGAGATTAGAACAGTAATCGATATGGCGTAGGTAGCCTTTTGCAAAATGGAAAACATACTGACTAAATTTTAAAAAAATGTTAATTGAAGCCAAAAAAAAAAAAAACATTTTTGAAATGGCACATATGGCCTGTACATATGTATGGATGTGAAACGTGGACAATTCGCAGACAAGCTGAAAAACATGTAAGAGAGTGGAAATGTGGTTTCTGGGGGAAATAAAGCGATTAAAAATTACCAATGAGCACGTCCTACAAGAAGTTAATGAAAACTGTAAACTAATTGCAGACATTTGACGTAGACAAGCAACATGTTTGGATACGTTATGAGAAGAAATAAACCAGAGAACTTGGTTACAACTGGCAAGATTGAAGGGAAAGGAACAAGGCGAAGGCAAGAAGTTAATATCTAGATGGCTTACTACATGTATGTTCGAGACAAGAACTTATAGCTTATCCACGACTCAGGTGATCGTCTGAGACGGCGAAACGTGACCGCCCACGCCTATCAGCATCGCACATGATGATGATGAACTCTGAATATAGCTAGCTATACGGTAATTAAGATGTCATTAATGCATCTTGGGGACATAAGAGTAGACTTTCAGTAACCAAACGGCAAGGGTAAGCTAGATAGAAGTACGCCTTCTGCCTTCCTTTCGAGTTCCCAGATGAGCCATTGGAGTCGAGTTGATGAGGCAATGTCTAGTGACAAACAACCCTGTACTGCTCAATAAATAGAAGACATTTTAGATACTGCTGGGAAACGAACATATACCAGTGTGTCTTGCTTCGTTACCAAGGCATCGTTTTCTTTGAGTATTTTGTCCGCTGATAGGGATGAAACGTTTTTACCATCTAATTTTCACTTTTTAAAATCCCATATTCTTATAAACAGCTAATCAGTGTGGTGGTTCCCCATTATGGTCCATATTAACACATGAAGTATTAATATATAATGAACAAACGAACAAACTTTATTTTCAAAAGGGTTAAGAATTGGGAACGCAGGCCTTTCTAATATTCTGCCCTTCTTTCACTCTCTTTCATACATTATTTCATCCACATATTATTCGAGGCTAACTGAGAACAACAACAATATAAAAGATGTGCATTATAAAGGCATGGGGAAATGCAACAATCCCTACTATATGACTAACTAACATTAATGAATGACGTGGCAGTTGGTATTAACTATAGGGAAAATACTGTCTACCAAAAGGGACTTGCTATTATACAAGGAGATTATTATTTTTATTATTCTTATTATTATGTTTATTATTATTAAGGTAATCTGTACTGAGATAGTGTTCGAATAATTTGTGATTATATGTCTAAGGATTAGTGATGTCTTTGATTTCTTGTGGAAGATTGTTCCACAGTTGAGCTGCGGAATACGCTAGACTTGTTTTGTATAAGTCTATCCTAGGCTTCGGAATGTGTAATATATTTTGTCATTTACTGTATCTTGCATTATATTTAAACAATGGCCAAAGGTAATTTGGGTTACGAAAAAATCCGATATAGGATTTTGTGAATTAGTTTTGCCTAGTTGAAATGTAAGCGTTTGCGGGGTGGTAGTAACTGAAGGCGTTATGTAGGCTAGGATTATCAGTTACGTGTTTACTATAAATGAAACGCATAGCCCTTTTCTGGAGTGAGTAAAGTCGTTTGGTGATTGAATTGGAACAACTGTCCCAGATTGTAGACCAGTAGTTAAAATGCGTCTGTATGTGAGAAGTATAGAATATTTTCCTTGTGTCTTCATCAAGGAAAATTTTAATGTTTGCGAGTTGGTAGACTTATTTCGCTGTTTGTTTAACGAGCGCTTGAAAATGGGAATTACAGGTTAGGTTTCTATCAATAATGAAGCCTAACATGTTGTGCTCAGTTACACTTTCCACTGGCGTTTTATTGATGAGAAGTTGAAATGATTTGTGTGAGTTTAGAGTCTGAAATATGTGTCTGGTTTTTAATAACATAGATTTTGTTTTAATTATGTCAATTTGCATCCGATTTGCATAGTTTCGCATAACTACATTATTTAATTCATGTTGCAATGAATACTCCAGAAAATTACAGTTTTCAGAGTTTGTATACACAGGACTGTCGTCTGCACATAGATCACAGGACGACGAAAGAAACAAGGGTAGATCATTAATATATGTATATATATATATATCAAGTTGTGTGAGTCCATTCAAATCGCAAGTGATAAGGGAGACATAAGAAGCATGTATGAAGGAATAAAGAAAGCCTGCGGTCCAGTGATCAAAAGAAGTGCACCATTGAAAACCTTGACTGGAGAAATCATCACTGATAAGAAACAGCAGATGGACAGATGGGTAGAGCACTATTTGGAGCTTTACTCAAGTGAGACCAAACTAGCGGATGATGCCCTCAACGCCATAGAGGCTCTACCAACTCTTGACCACCTGGACACACTTCCCACCATAACAGAAGTTAAGTGTGCTATAAATGAACTTGCATCTGGCAAGGCTCCAGGTAAGGATGGGATTCCAATAGAGGTTATCAGGAGTGGGCAAGACACACTCACTATACAGATCCACCAGCTAATAGAGCTATGCTGGCGTGAAGGACAAGTCCCACAGGATTTCAAAGATTCAAGCATCATAACACTGTACAAGAACAAGGGCGATCGGAGCGACTGCAACAACTATAGGGGTATCTCACTTCTGTGTATTGTTGGAAAAGTATTTGCCAGAATTGTTCTGCGCAGACTTCAAGTCCTAGGAGATCAAGTCTACCCCGAATCACAGTGTGGCTTTCGACAGAACCGGTCTACCACTGATATGATATTCTCATTGCGACAAATGCAAGAAAAATGCCGTGAACAGAATCAACCACTGTTTATTGCCTTCATCGACCTCACAAAGGCATTTGATTTGGTCAGTCGTGAGGGTCTGTTCAAGGCACTAAAGAAGATTGGCTGCCCACCAACTCTTCTGTCCATTGTGGAATCGTTCCACACAGGCATGAAGGGTATAATCAAGTTTGATGGTGCAACTTCTGAAGAATTTGAAATCAAGAGTGGAGTTAAGCAAGGTTGTGTACTAGCTCCCACCCTCTTTGGAATATACTTTTCACTTCTACTGAAATATGCATTTCATGATCAGGATGGTGGTATATACATTCACTCACGCTCAGATGGCGGCCTCTACAATGCTCAGAGATTGAAGGCTAAGACCAAAATTAGGAGGGTACTGATCAGAGAGTTGCTTTTTGCAGATGATGCTGCAGTTACGACCCACTCTGAGGAAGAATTGCAATGTCTACTATCTGCATTCTCCAATGCTTGTTCTGAATTTGGTTTAACAATTAGCAAAAAGAAGACACAGATTATGTCACAAGGGGCACATGGGGTACCATCAATCTTTATTGACGACGCCGAACTAGAGATAGTAGACCATTTTACATATCTAGGATCAGTGGTAAATAGCAAATTATCCCTAGATCAGGAAATCAACATCCGGATTGGTAAGGCAGCAACAACAATGAACAGGTTAAGAAAAAGAGTCTGGGAGAACAGGAAGCTTACTGCCAAAACAAAAGTCCTTGTCTATCAAGCCTGTGTCCTTAGTACTCTTCTCTATGGCAGTGAAACCTGGACAACTTACTCACACCAAGAGAACAACTTAAACAGCTTTCATATGCGGTGTCTGCGAAGAATTCTTGGTATTAAGTGGCAAGACAAAATCACAAATACTGAAGTATTGGAAAGATCAGGTTGTGTGACAGTTTATTCCATGCTCAGTCTTCGTAGACTTAGATGGATAGGACATCTTAGGAGGATGGATGATGGTAGAATACCAAAGGATATCTTTTTTGGTGAATTACAGATGGGTAAGAGATCTCAGGGTCGGCCTCTACTACGATACAAAGATGTGTGTAAGCGGGACATGATTGATACAGGCATTGATAATGCACATTGGGAGCAAGTCGCCGCTGAACGTGTTGCATGGAGGGCAAATATCAGAAATGGAATAAAGTCAAAGGAGAAAATTATTGCAGAAAAGTCACACACCAAGCGTTTGAGACGTAAGATGGTGCATGATGGTGGAAATGACCACGTGTTCACATGCACCCACTGTGAACGGACATTTACAGCGCAAATTGGCCTTATCAGTCACACTCGCTACCGCCATAGTTAAAAGTTATGCCTTTTTAAAGCACAAACTATCGTCTGTCAAGACGGCAAGGTGCCAATGAATATATATATATATATATATATATATATATATATATATATATATATATATATATATATATATATATATATATATATATATATATATATATATATATATAGCAAACAATAGAGGGCCAAGAATTGAGCCTTGAGGAATATTGAAGGTAGTGGGTGGAGACAGATATTTATTGTGTGATACTATCTGCTTTCTGTTTGACAGAAAATACATTATTAGAGTAACTAAATTAGGGCCAACTTTCATTGTTTCTAGTTTTTTTTTACTAAAAATAACACGGTCTATCATATCAAATGCTTTTCTGAAATCGATAAACACCGCTCCATATAGACGGTTGTTGTTTATAATTCAGGTGCCAGTTTTCTATCATGTTTATTATGGCCGTTTGGCCAGAGTATTTTTGTCGAAATACTGATTGACTGTCGATTATAAGCTTGTTGCGAACTAAATACTTTAATGTTGCTTTATGAATGCGCTTTTCAAGTGGTTTAGATAGTGATGGTAGTAAGGTAATGGGCCTATAATTTTTCAGGAGACTATCGGGATTACACAAGCACATTCAAAAATTACAGCTATTTACCTTCCTTCTTATTGTAATCTCTTTCTTTTTCACAACATCAAACGAGCGCTTATATAGCAATCGACAGATGTCTGGAGCTACCATGTTGCCTTTCATATCTTTGAATTTAATGTTGAGTCAGTGGACTGTACACGCACAATACTGGCTTCTTTGTGCATTTCTATATTAGGACATGAATGCTTACGTGCCGAAAACACAACTTTAAACCTTGGCAATCATTTTTTTTTATAGTTAGTTGGACAGAGAAAAGTTCAAACAAAGTTATTAACAATCTGGAAAACATATGACAAAGAGGGAGTATTGAGATGTATAGTGGCGGAGGGATCTTTACGTTGCAGAAGGACACAAACAACTCAGTGATGGGTCTTTCTACCAACCACGCCCTACAGATGGCACCGTCGACAATAACCACCAGGTCAAACTGGCCACTTCTACGTTGATCCAACAAGGGCTTCTTCCCCCAGCAGCTAAGTCTTTAAATATCCATGACAGCAGTTTGGGTAGATCGACGTTTTATACACTGCCTAAAACACACAAACTGAACAATCCGGGCAGACCGATCGTATCAGTCCGTGCATGCCCTACCGAGCACATATCCGGGTTCTTAGACAGCATTTTTCAACCGCTGGTTGGTGATCTCCCATCATATTTGAAAGACACCAACCACGCGATAGCGACGTTCGAATCTATTATATTCACGTCTGACAACCAGTATCATATCTTCACCCTTGATGTGGCCTCACTGTACACTTCGATCCCATACAAGGATTGTCTTTCAGCTTTAAAATTCTCCCTATTGCCACGGGTCCTATTCTATGCCTGGCCGAACTGGTCATTACTCTCAACTCATTTGAGTTTAACGGCCAGTACTTCAATCAGATCAGTGGGGTTGCAATGGGTACCAAAATAGGCCCTAGCTATGCATGCCTCTTCATGGGCCACCTTAAGCACCAGATAGGGCAACTCTACAACGGCAGAGTCCTTGAACTATACAGGCGGTACATTGATGATGTTGTTGGCGTCACCCTATACCATTAGTGGATCTCGAACCATTCATAGACTTCTTCTCCAATTTTCATCCTACTATCAAACTCACTTCCCATATTTCTTCGACGTCCGTCAACTTATCAGACCTTACGGTTTCTATTGGGACCCATGGTCTCACCACGACGGTCTACTACAAAAGACTGACTCTCGCGCCTTACTACTCTACGCCTTTTCTCACCCTCCGTCCTGTAAATACGCAATTCCTTATTCTCAACTTCTGCGTCTTCGACGACTATGCCAAGATTATGAGGATTTTTGCCACAGGGCCCAGGAGATGTTGGACTTCTTCAGACTCTGTGGCTATCCTGATTATGTCCTATCGTCAGCCTTCCGCCAGGCTCTACCTATTAGCCGCGCAGAGGCTCTCACCACTTCGCCTAAACCAAAAAACCTTCTACCGGTACTCTCTCTCTCTCTCACCTACCATCCGCACAATATTTCAGTCAAAAATATCCTCTTTCGCCATCTGTCTATCCTTCAAGCTGATCCTACTACCAGCGCGATATTTTCAGAGAAACCACTAGTGGCCTACATACGTGACCACAATCTCAAAGATGTACTCGTCCATAATAGAGTACAGGGATCTCCACCTCCACCATCACAATCAGGTACTAAGGCTTGCCTAAGACCTCGTTGCAAGACCTGCCTATATGTGGTCCACACCCCAGTGGTGCTATTCCCTAAAAGCAGTTTACGCATCAAGGAAGAATTTTCCTGCACCAGTCGCAACATACTTTATGCCATCATATGCAAACAGTGTGATATGAAGTATATTGGGCAGATTGGCCTCAAGCAAGCTGACAGATTCCACCAACATCTGCTGGACACCCACACTAACGCCCCCAAGCTTGCCTCCACCCATTTCAACAGCACCAACCATCAAGGTGGTTCCGATGTCCAGGTCACTGCCATCCAGTCTTGCTCCTCCGGCGCTCAACATAGCAAAAATATAGACAACCGGCTCATATTCTCTATGGGGTGCCTAACACAACACAGCCTCAACATCCAACATAGTTTCATCTAATCGTAGTCATTTCCCCTCCCCTTCCCACACTCTTGCTTCTACACTCTCCTAGGTGTAACCCTCTCCCTGTCTCTAACTAGTCCCTTTCTCTACTAAATTATCTTCTACTCTGTCTCCCTCAGCCGATTCCGAGTGACCGAACCAGTAGTTACCTGGGGATTCCGTATTACCACTCTTGGCACTCCTTTCGTATGCAATATAGTGTGCACCCACAATGATATCACAACTCCCCCAGGATTCAATAAACCCCCAACTAGTTAGCAACTATACTGTATATGCGGTTGTGCGTAAATGCACATATAAACAAGTACACATGTGTATGTGTTTGTATGTGCACAGATATATATGTCTCTCTCTCCCTCAAAATAATCTTACACCAACCCCCCCCCTCCCCTCTCTCTCTCTCTCTCTCTCTCTCTCTCTCGCTGTCCCTCTCTCTCTCTCTCTCTCTCTCTGTCTCCCTCTCTCTTTCTCTCTCTCTCCCTATCAAAATAATCTTACACCAACCCCCCCCCCCATCTCTCTCTGTCACTCTCTATCTCTCTGTCTCTCTCTCACTTTCTCTCTCTCTCGCTCTCTCAACAATCTTGCTTCTATGTGCCTACCTATGTCATGTATATTTATGGAGGTCTGGTCTTATGTAACCCCAATAACACAAGCACTGGGTAGATTGATCCTTAAATACGTGGTATAACAATCAACCTTACTAACTCTATTTCATAGGGAAGAGTATGAATGAAGCCTCATATTTGTAGACCGACCTACTCCGCATACATCATGTGGCACACCGCAGGATCTATACCAACCTCTCTCTCTCTCTCTCTCTCTCTCTCTCTCTCTCTCTCTCTCTCTCTCTCTCTCTCTCTCTCTCTCTCTCTCTCTCTCTCTCATAATATAATAATAATAATAATCTTGCTTCTCTGTGCCTACCCACATCATGTGTATTACCGGTGGGCGGATCTTATACAACCCCAATAACATAAGCATTGGGTGATATGATCTTACAATACGTGGTGTAACAATCAACCTTACTTACCCTATTTCACATAGGGAACATTATGAGTGAAGCCTCGTATTTGTAGACCGACCTACTCCGCATACCCCATGAGGCACATCACAGGAACGATACCCACCTCCTCTCTCTCTCTCTCTCTCTCTCTCTCTCTCTCTCTCTCTCTCTCTCTCTCTCTCTCTCTGTGTTTTGCTGAGTGGTTGCGTGTATGTGGGTGGGTGGTGGTGAATATGTGCGTGGGTGTGTGCGTGTCGGTTATGGGATGGGTGGGGGATGTATGTGTGGGTGGGGAAATGTGTGTGGGTGGGGGAACAGTGGGTGGGTGGCGGCATGTATGTTTGCCTAAGTCTGTGTGAGTGCGTGGATGTATGTGTGGGAGGGTGTGGTGTGTGATGGGTGGGGGATGTGTGGGTGGCTGAGGGATGTGTGGGTGGCTGCGGGGTGTGAGGGTGGATGGAGGATGTGTCTCACAACATTGCAATATGCACTGTTTATGTTTACAACTTTCATTTGACAATGTTGTTTTTTCCCCGTTGAATGTACCATGCGTAATATGCATTGTTTATGCTTACAAAATCCATTTGATAATGTCTTTTTTTCCCTATGTAAATGTAACATGCACATTTGATGAATGAAAGATGAGTGATCGAAAGGGCCGAATGTAAGACGGGCCTGCGTGCCCAATTTGTTACCCTTTTAAAATAAAGTTTGTTCGTTCGTTCGTTCGTTCTCTTTCTTCTTATATTTACCTTGTACATACCCGTGTACACTAATGTATAAGTGTCTTTTGAACGGTGTATGTATATATGTGCGCTCATGCATATCATTCCACCCAGACTTTAGGACTCGCCTCAAAACAATATATATATTTATGAGTGCATAATGTGGTTTTGGTTAGTACCACCATCATGCTTGCGCCTACTCATGCTTCGTTAGTACATCCACTGAGATTGCTCAGATACCATTATCAGACCACTATCACAGGTTGCCGTCCTGCCTCCGCCCCAACCACCCCCCTTCTTTCAATGTGCTCACTGAACCGTAACACTTATCACCCCGTCATCATCCTCCATCTCACTCCCTCGGTTGGGTATAAAAAGAAGACATCGGCGATATTCTGAGTTACACACAGATCGGAATTGTGAGGTAAGTATGAACATTTTTTCCGATTCTCATTTTCTCTTCATTGCTTTTATTTTTTCATCCTTTTGTTCTTCTCGTCCTGTCGTCACCTTTTGATGTAGTCACAGGAGATCTCCTTGACTTCATGTTGTGTTTGTGAATGTGTTTGTTTGCTGATGAAGGCTAATCGCCGCATCGTCCTGTATGTGTCGTAAATCTGTTATGTAAAACTGCACTTTTAAAATGTTTGCATATCCTTTACAGGACATCGTTGTCAACATCAGTATCTTTCAGCTGATTATTGATTTCTTGGCAAGATTACGCTCAGTAGTTTGCCATTGCTTTCTGAGCAGCCGGCTCACATACCCCGTAAGAAACCGATGCGTTTCGAATCACTGCTGATTCTCACCGTCGTCACGTTACTCTCGAGAGTATACGAGATTACGGAGAAAAGTCGCTAACCTCTAGGCCAGGAAGCCGGCAAAGCTGCACTACTTTGTATCATTTTATATAGTAAAAGTCGTAGAGCGTTTATGGTTGATAGTAACATTAAGAAAGGAGACATAAAATGGATAATACTTGTAATTTCCAGGGGAAACGAAAATGGGGATCTCAGAGAAACAACTTAATAACTCAGACTTCTAATAACGACGAGTTCAGACAGGGCCGGTGAGACTTGCTGATTGCAAGGGACAGTATTTGACATTATCTGTCGAATTTAACACCAGTTTTCTGAACTGAATAAAACGATGATGCTGATAATTAAATATGTGATATAATTTTTGATTGAATTGTAATATTATACTACACAAATTCCAAGAACCCATGTGTTTTTCGTGAACCTGTTATTCATGCACCTCGTACATCAACACTAAGTAAAGGTGAAGTCAATGCCCTGTTCACACACCCGAAAGGGCATCGGGCATATGTAGCTAGACACTTATTTTTAAGACCAATTAGCACTCGTGCGTGATGTGATCAACATTTCACCGGCACCTTTACTTCCCATAACATTTCCTGGTACTCATTTTAGGCTGGATTAACCTAGGAGCCTAGTTCAATTGTTAAAATCCCATCTTCCCCGATGCGGATCTAACCGCTGACCACCAGTACGGTAGACAAGCCACTACTCTACCGCGACTACAGTGCTTGTTTGTATTCGCGTTGACACTCGTGAAAGTTTTATTTATTTTACGCAGATTATTTATTATTTTTGATCTTATAATGAACCATTGATCGGCGACTAATACTGTAAGTTATTTATTTTTCAGTGTTTGTTTTCTGTGCGTTTGTGTACTTGTGTGTGTGTGTGTGTGTGTGTGTGTGTGTAAGTGCGTGTTTGTATGAGTGACATGCTGTCGTCTTTTCTTTAGTATTGGTAATACGTGTGTGTGTGTGTGTGTGTGTGTGCGTGCGTGCGTGCGTGCGTGCGTGTGTGTGTGTGTGTGTGTGCGTGCGTGCGTGCGTGCGTGCGTGCGTGCGTGCGTGCGTGCGTGTGTGTGTGTGTGTGTGTGTGTGTGTGTGTGTGTGTGTGTGTGTGTGTGTTGTACAACTATTGACAAATGAAAATCGTAAATTGATTAGAGAAATTAGACGTAGACAGTCAACATTTATTGGACATGTTATGAGAAGAAATGGATTGGAGAACTTATTGACAACTGGCTAGATCGAAGGGAACAGACTAAGAGGAAGACCGAGAGGTAAATACCTGGATGGCTTAGCCACATGGCATGGACGAGACAGGAACACTGAGCTGATCCACGACGCTGGTGATCGAGTGAAATGGCGAGTCATGACCGCCCACTCTTTCCGGCATGGCACATAATTGATTGATTGATTGACAGCTATTGAATTATTGTAAATTTATTAATGCAACCGACATATTTCACAGAAATATTTTCACAAAAACTTGGATTGAAATGCTGTCCTATCGTCCTTGACTTGGGGAGGTAAATTAAAAGCACCTCTTAAGACGGGAGAAGTCGCCTAATGGCGAGGGATACAGTTAATAGGGAAAGCTAATCCACGCGCAAAAATTTAGTCCAGCACTACTAGAATTTGTGTGTATAGATTACGCTTGAGTGCAAAGCGAGCGAGCGCAAACAAACAAACAAACAAAAACAAAGCAAAACAAAACATGACGTGTTCACTATTTTCGTATGTTGTTGGCTTGTTTTTACTCTTCATCTTCCCTAAGTTTCTACAGAAGACAGCGTGGCCGCCAGTCTTGATACTCGTGCGCTTAAACTTCCACTGCCTTTACTGAGGAGTTGTGGATTCAATCTGCAGGTGAAATTGTGTAGTAAATCGACATGGTATTGGGATTGATGGCAATGTCTTGTAATGGACATGCAAGATATGTTAAAGTTCTTATGATATAATTATAGTGTCACATATTTTCCAAACAGTCCTCCCTCCAATAATGTAGTTATAGGGCCACACATTTTCCAAGCAGTCCTCTCTCCAATAACGTAGTTATTCTTCTTCTTCTTCAGCGTTCCGAGCCATTGAGGTTCTTTGCTGCAGATACAATCCGTCTCCATTCGTCTCTCTGGTTGACCCTCTCTTGCCAGTCGTTGATTCCAAGTGCTTGTACTTCAACTTGTAGGTCTGTATGTATACTGTATATTATCTCTCCACCGTCTTCTTGGTCTACCTCGGGGTCTACGGTCATTTATTTCCTGAGTGTAAGCGAGTTTTGTTTCCCTATTATCTTCCATTCTTTCTATATGCCCCAGCCATTGTAGTCTATTAGCCTTCATGATACCAGTGATTAGCGGGGACTTAAACAGATCATAAATGTCTTTGTTACTTCTTTTTTTCCACTCACCACTTTGTGTATCCCTAATGGGTCCAAAGATGCGTCTTAAAACTTTGTTCTCAAAGGTTTGTAGCAAGGCTTCGTCTCCTTTCGTTCTACTCCAGGTTTCAGAGCCAGGATTTACAGCACAACTGGTCTGATCAGTGTTTTGTATATTGTGATCTTGGTCTTACGAGATAGCGCCTTTGATTTTAGTAGTTGCAGTGCATAGTATATCTTATTTCCAGAATTGATTCTAGTTTGTATTTCTTCCCTTATGATGTTGGAGCAGTTGAAGATTGTACCCAGGTATTTGTATGTTTCCGTTCTTTTAATGGTCATATTATCTATTTGTATGTGGCCAGAGTTTTTAGCCATTCCTTCTCTTGAAATTACCATATATTCTGTCTTATCTTGGTTGAAACCAGCCCCATCTGTTGGGTTTTTTCCTTTAAGTGAGTCAATATGTCCAATGTCTTTTGTTCATTTTCCCCCTATAATATCTATATCATCTGCATAACCAAGCAGCTTTGATGTTCCTCCAATATCACATTCCTCCTTTACCCTCCTTACAACTTTCTCTAGAGCCAGATTGAAGAGTAGCGGCGATCGTGCATCACCCTGTTTCAAGCCAGATGTTATTTGGAAAGGGTCTGATTTCCTGCCTTTATATGTTACTATATTATAAGTATCTTCCATGCATAGTCTGGTAATGTTGATTAACTTCCTTGGTATTCCAAATTCCTGCATAGCATTCCATAGACAATCATAAGCCTTTTTAAAATCCACAAAAATGTTATGGAGATCTCTTTTATATTCCCAATTTTTCTCGGCTATTTGTCGTAAGATAAATATCTGATCTATTGTTGATATGTTTTGTCTAAACCCCGCCTGGTAGTCACCTAATATGTATTCTGAATATGGTTTTAGTCTATTTAGTAATACTGCGGATAATATCTTATAGCTTACGGACAGTAGTGATATTCCTCTATAATTTTCACACTGGAACTTGTCTCCTTTCTTAAAGATAGGTATCAATAATGACTCTTTCCAGTCATGGGGTAATTCTTCAGTCCTCCAGATTTTTATTAATAGTTTGTATAGCTTTGAATGTAATGCATGGCATTACATATAGGATTTCTTCAAATGCCTATATTCTTCAATTTGTGGTTCACACGTTAGAACCTCTTTCTGTGTGAAATTGTTACTTGGAGCTTCATAATTTAGTAATTCAATAAAGTATTCTTTCCATGTGCTGCACATTTCCTCATTGGTATTTATCATATTCCCATTTTTGTCTTTTAAACCATATGTGTTGTGTTGGTGTCCTCGTTTCATTGACTTCAGTTCTTTAAAAAAACTTTCTGGATTCGTTTTTCTGGTGATTAGTTTCCATATCTTTTAATTTATTACTCATATATTCTCGCTTCTGCTGTCGAACTATTTTTGTAGCCTCTTTACATTCATTTCTATATTGCTCTTCCTTTTGGAAGTTGTTGATGTCATTTAGCCATAGCTGTCTGGCATTCTTTTTCCTAATGACTGCTTCTTCACATTTTGGATTGAACCATCTGTTCTTTCTATGCGTGGTTAACACACCGAGACATTCTTCTGCGGTACATTGAATTGTAATCTTGATGTTCAACTAAGTTTGGTCAACGCTTTCCTCCAACGGGTTTTGTAGAATTTCAAGTTTACATTTTATTTCATCTGCAAATTTCTCTTTGACTTGTAGTTTTTCTCTGTTATATGTTGGGTGTAACCTTTGTAGTTTAGCATAGAAAGCTCTCTTAAGTTTTATTTTAAATTTTGCCCCAACGAGGAAGTGGTCGCTGTGGCACTCAGCTCCTCTATAGCTTCTAACTTGTTGTATGTTTGATGCATTTTTGTTGTTAATTAAATGTGATCTATTTGATTATAGGTTCTCTTGTCACATGATTTCCAAGTTTGTTTATGTATATCCTTTCTTTGCAGTCTGGTACTGCTGATCTGCAGTCCTTTGGCTTGCTAGGTTGATGACTCTCCATCCATTATCATTTGAAGTTGTATGTAGGCTTTCCATACCGGCAACTTTTTTATGAGTTTGCTCTCTGCATATTTTTGCGTTGAAGTCTCCCAGCACAATAAGGATGTCCTGTTTGGGGGTTTCTTCTATGACATCTTCAAGATCATTATAAAAGTCTTCTTTAATATCATCTTCTTTCTCTTCAGTAGGTGCATGTACATTAATCATCGTTATATTTTTCCATTTACCTTTTATTCGTAATTTACTAATCATATCATTAACAGCTTTAAAGTTTAGAACGTTCCCCCATAACTCTTTTTTGATGACAAATCCTGTTCCTAATTCATGTTTATTTTGGGTGTTTCCTCCATATATTATAATCACTCTATTTTGCTCTAAAGTACCTTCTCTTGGCCATCTTATTTCTTGAAGTGCTGTTATATCCATTTTATACTCAACCAGCTCCCGGGTTAATTCTTCGGCCGCTCCAGCTCGATATAGTGTCCGTACATTCCATGTTCCAAATCTCAAAAGTCCTTTAACGTTCCGAGGTCGTTGTCCAAATAAGTCAGTCCGAACTCGAGGCTCATGTATCTGTTTCGTAACAAAATGGTTTTTACAAAGGTGGGGATGTTAACCCCACGCTTCAACCCCCAACCTGGAGGACCAGGTTGTTTCTCTTTGTCTGTTCTCTACCCTTTGACCTATCCGGCTTGGGAAGCCCTGCTGGTAGCTACGCTACCGCCGGCATAGCTCTCAGGGACATTGAGAAACTCAAGCCCCCCCCCCCCCCCCCCCCCCCCACCACGACAAGATGGAAACACGTATAGTGTCACATATTTTCCAAACAGTCCTCCCTCCAATAACGTAGTTATAGGGCCACACATTTTCCAAGCAGTCCTCCCTCCAATAACGTAATTATAGCACATTTTCCCAGTAGTCCTCCCTCCATTCGCCTTCAAGTACTTTATTTGGTGTTTCGTGAATGCCCGACGTAAACAATCAGGTAAAACATATTGATTTATTTTCTATACTCGACATTTGACAATCTCTCTTTTTAAAAGTTGCAAATCCTTTACAGGACGTCGCAGTCAACCCCAGTAGTTGTATGCTGTTTTGGCAAGTTTATGTTCAATATTTTGCCATTACTTTCTGTATGACCGGCACTCATTCCTGTGTATGGAAACAGTCGCAAGGCGGTCTGCTTCCGCATCGCCCGCAGCTATTTTTCGTACGAGATATGCGGGATTACGAATTGCGTCCATAAGTCCTTCGCTACAAAGCCGGGTGACAATCTTTATCGAATGCTACTTCGTAGGAAGCGACAATGGTTTTTCCCCGCAATGAATGTGAGAATTATTCCTTCCCATCATGGATCCGGTCTGCTACTGCGACCAGCGGTGTACAATTGCAACATTCTGAGACGCCTTCGTTGACCAGTGTCTGGTTTAGCGAGCATCGAGCGATAAAATATAGCCTCCTTTTGTCCACCCACTGTAGCTGTTGTCTTCAACTTGTGACATTTCTGTTAGTTTTTTTTTTTTTTTTTTACATAGGACCAGTTGTCATACTGAATTGTGTACTAACGGGCCCACTGCTTGAAGTGCTGTCTCCATTTACAAATCACGGCATAATGTGAGGTAACCTGCACTCTTCCTCTTTGCTTTTCCTACCCAGAACATTTCTATAAATCTCTAAGAACACAGCCTGGTAACCATGTTATAATGCTGTGTCGATCCTAGAGTCGTATTGGCTGTATGTTGGGTACGTCTACAGAATTGAATCTATAGTTTTCTTTAGTTTAAATACCATTTGAATAGCCGTTATAATAGTCTAATTGAAGCGTGTATGGAACATAACATGAAAATTAGCATCAGTAAAACAGAGGTAATGACTATAACCAAAGAAGAAGAAACAACAAGGATTCATCTAAAAGAACACCAACTGAATCTAGTAAAGAGCTTCCAGTACTTAGGAAGTATAATATCATAAAATGCAAATCAGACAAGATCTAAAATAGATTCAATAAGGCAAACCAACTCATTGGAAAATTGGCACCAATACTAAAGACAAACACGTATCATTAAACACTAAAAAGGTACTCTATGTCACAATCTTCCTACCAGCTCTATGCAGCCAATTCCAAACCTAGACAATGACATAAAAAGAGAAAAGAAAAATTACGACAACGTAAATGAGCTTCTTGTGAAGAATACTCAATGTATCAAGGAGAGAGAAAATCAGAAATTTGACATCAGAACTAAAGTGGGCGTTATATCAGCGCTAGGTTTAATTAGAAAACAGCAAGTGAAATGGTTCTGCCATATAACTAGGATATGAACTAGCAGTATACCACAAGAAGCAAAGGAACCAGAAAAAGAGGCTGATCATGTGAACTATGGACAGATGGAATAACAGAGTCCACAAGAGTTTCTATATATATATGAAGCCTATACACGGGCACACTCCTGTTGTTCATACTTCACCTCTACGCCGCAAGATACAAGAGAAACAAGAAGAGATGAGATGAGATAGCGATGAGCGACACAGAGCAAGCATGTAGATGTGTTTATTCAGTCGACTGTGTCCGGCGCTGAAGCGAAACAAAATGATCTGTCTTGTCGTTGGTAAAATTCTTGTAGTTCTTGCTTAACTCTCAGCTGGCGCCTTGAAATCTATGACATTAGCTCTCTTATTTCCGATGATGTAGCAAAAGATTAACTTCGGAGACGGTGGTAGCGCAGATGCTAGACGCATGGCTGCCTACCTGGTGGTCATGGGTTCGATTTCGCATCAGAGCCACTTTAAAAACTGAACTGAGCTCGCAGGTCAACACAGCCTAAAATTGATACCAGGAAAGTTCTTGGGAAGTAAAGGCAGCCGGCATGATACTGACAACATCCGCCACTGAATGGCTGGTCTATACGCATATGTGCCTTCAGGCGATCACAAGTTTCCTGTGCTTTTTTACCAGATTTACTTCGGTCAGGCTGACGTTTCATATTCTTCTTCTTCTTCTTCTTCTTCTTCTTCTTCTTCTTCTTCTTCTTCTTCTTCTTCTTCTTCTTCTTCTTCTTCTTCTTCTTCTTCTTCTTCTTCTTCTTCTTCTTCTTTTTCTTCTTCTTCTTCTTCTCCTCCTTCTTCTTCCTCTTCTTCTTCTTCTTCTTCTTCTTCTTCTTCTTCTTCTTCTTCTTCTTCTTCTTCTTCTTCTTCTTCTTATTATTATTATTATTATTATTATTATTATTATTATTATTATTATTTTACTTCTTCTTCTTCAGATACAAGTTCTGGGGCAAGCATTAGCAAGCATGACTCTCCATCCTCTGCGTTGTGTGATTTTCATGAAGTTGGAGTCACTTGTGCTATGACCTGTTGATCAACTGTTCAAACCTTTAACATACATCCTTCTCTGTCTTCCTCGGCATGTCTTGGATTATATGTCGCCATAAACCGCTAATATCTCTCTATTTCATCGCATTTGTTGATATGCTCCGCGAGTTTCATGTGTCTGTTCCTCGGGATTTTTTTTTTTTTTTGATGAATCATCTTGCAACACCTGCACTCTCAATAACTCACAATATGTTTTCGCCTCTGTCTATTATGCTGCTAACATGCTTCTCCAACATCACATCTCAAGTTTCCTTACCGTGCCATTACTGTTATATTTGTCTGTCAGTGTGACAGAACAACTCAATCTCTATTCGTGTTTGGAAGCGGGATGAAAGGAGTGAGAGTAGAGAGGAGGGAAAAAGAGAGCTCCACTATTTGTAAACAAACATCAACCTAGCAGTTTAATTAGGAGACCAGATAGCATTGAGCTGCATTAGTTGCACGAAGAAACCTTTCACTTTTAAGATTTTCTGAAAATAAAATAAAAATAAATAACCAATAGTAATAATAATAAAGTCACTCTTAAGGGAAGCTAACTCTATAAAAATGATTTGTGAGTCTAGAAATAAAATTGCCCCAATAATTGGAAGTATTGGAACGGATAAAAAAAAAGCAGGAAATAAGGACAGCAATTATGGAAGAGAGGGTTATTTAAATCAACCTTATCTGACTCCCGGCCATGACATCAGCAGACCCGGCAAGAAGTTAGAGCCATTTATAGCTTGGGAAAAAACATATAATATTTAGAATGGAATTCTGTCAGAAGCAAATGTGTGAAACTCGTAAATACTTTTGGACAGATTTGATCATTTTAATGGTTTGGGAAAGTGTATAAAAAGCGATAAGAGTATGATAGGCAGTGATATTTCAGAGCAAATTATGAATTTATCAGTTTCGTATGAAACGATCAGAAGTGGAAAATAAATCTTGCAGAATGGAAGCGTGGCTGTGAGGCGATGTAAAATGAAAGAAGAAACCGAATAGTTTTAAATACATTATTGCTTAATCATTGGAACCGAGAAGTGGATCATTTACGAATAAACAGCCTGGGTTTTCAGGAGAATAGAGTATTGGGTCTGCAGAGATTTTTATAGTGGAGATTTTAGCTTTATAAACCTATTCTGGACGGCGACACATCATCATTATGTATGGTCAGAGGATGAAATCTTGCGATACATCGTGAGGACAGTTCTACTGTTCCCGTGAACATTTCCCATAATATGTATTTTATTTTTGTCTCTATACTAATTTATTAGAGAAATGTTCTCAAAGCAAAAATTCTCTCAGGGTTTCTCAAAATATGTTAGAGATTATCAAATTGAGAATGGTATACTTCTTGAGGCTGGAAACGTGTCTGGCTTTCTAAAAGTTCCTCATGATCCTGATTTAAGAGGTTATCATTTTCACTTATCTTCAGCAACAGTCCCGAAATAGACCTTATGACTGAGAATCGAAGGAGAGCCCAATGAATGGGTTTCTTTATATTAGGAAACATGAAGGGGTGGATGTAACATTTAATTTTTCTTTTAAATATAAAATTTGTGTGTGACCAGATGTAACCTGTTTCTGCTTTGTATTTATTCAAAGGTTCGCTAAGGAAGACATGCAAAGCATCTCTAAAAACAACTTTGGCATAATTGGATTCCCTGATTTTCGAAGAAGATATGTTGGAGAGCCTGGCTAGAGTGTCGCCAAACATGACACGGACCTAATCTACTGACTCGTGCATCAAACTCTTCAACATAAACATTGTTATGGCAGACAGAAGTGTGTGTTAGTTAACATTTGTTTAACAATTGCTTTGACCAAATATGCTTAATGTGGAAGACCTGCTGTGAACTACACTTGTGCCATCTACAGTGTCTTGGCTACAATCATGACAGAAAAATGATCTATCCTCACGAGTTCATCATTACAAGGCCATGTGGTCATTCTTTTACTGTGTCCAGAAAACAGAGTGTTTCTTTCGACATTTCCCAAGACCAACCCAACACAAAACCTGAAATATTGTCTAATGTTCCAATGATGAACATTATGCGATTTTAGCTGTCAAGCCCATGTTCATGGACTTTCCATGTATTCCATTTCATATAAAACTATTAGCTTTGTAATTCTACCTTTCTTGTTTAGCCTAATACTGATTATAGATGCTATTATATTATATAATCACATATAATCACAGCGCTTTTCAATATCTCAACATTGTTGATTTTTGTGGTTACAATTTTCTGTTCTTGGGATTAGTGATTAATGAGGATGGTCATCATCGCACTCCGGACAGCTGAAAGGGTGCCCCGACCTACTCCATGACTCTCCGCTAGCGTATATCGACTGATCGCATAAGATGTTTTTGAGATTATTAGAGGATAGAGGAGGGTGACAGACAGGAAATCACTAAACATCTTGTGCAATCTGCAGCGGATCGCGCCGCGTTGGCTACTTACGGGAGGTATGTGAGCCGGTCGCTCAGAAAGCATGGCATACTACTGAGCGTAATCTTGCCAAGAAATCAACAACAGCAGTAAAATGCTGGTGTTGACAGTGATGTCCTGTAAATAGGATATGCGGAAAAAAAGGTTAGAATTGAGTCACTCCACTAGACGATACGTTTTAATTAGTGTCATAAATGCATACTCTATGAGGGGTTCAACCCCTACACCGGAGAGCTGGACTAAAATGTTGACCTATCGTCCTTGACTTGGAGACACTAATTACAAGTACCTCTGTAGTCGAAGTGGGTTCACTTGATGGCGAGGGACACTGTTAATAGGTAAAAGCTAATCCAGCAAATGCCAGCCCAGCACTAGTGGAAGTGGTATGTATGGACTACGCTTTAGTTCAAAGCGAGCGAGCGCAAAAATAAAAAAAAAACAACATGAACTACATTTTGAGGTCGGTTAACAACAAGAGTACAGTACTGACAAGTTGATTTCCTATATGGAACAAAAAAGGGTTAGCATGATTGAATACTTGTATTCTTGGACCTTCTCTCCGTAGAGCTGTCACACCACAGTTTGTCTGTCAGTCATTCTGTTTATTTATGTCTATCACCATGAATTTAGGTCCACAGAATCAGTTATGCACGGCGGGGCTTGACGACGTTAAGTTTATGCGTAGAGTTGTAGACTCGTGCTCTGTATCCTCGAGTATAGATACAAAGGGGTGGCTTTATAGATACAAAAGGGTGGCTTTATAGATACAAAGGGGTGGTTTTATAGATTCAAAGGGGTGGCTTTGTAGATACAAAGGAGTGGCTTGATAAATATAAAGGGATGGCTGGATAGATACAAATGGATGGCTGTATAGATATAAAGGAGGACTTTATAAATACAAAGGGGTGACTGATTGGTGAGAAATACTTTATTCGTGATCTTTCTACACATTAATTGCATGGGCTATCATCATCACGTGCCATGCAGTAAGCGTTGGTGGTAATGTCTCGCCATCTTACTCGATCACCAGTGTCGTGGTTGAGCTCAGCCATTTGGTCTCGACCATGTCACGTGGTCAAGCATCCAGGTATTTACGTCTCTGCGTTCCTCTTGTTCTTTTCCCCTCAATCTTGCCAGTTGTCACCAACTTCTCCAATTTGTTTCTCCTCATAATGTGACCAAAATACTTTGACTATCTACGACTAATTTCTCTAATCAGATGACGATTTTCATTTGTTGCTTGTAGGATTTGGTCATTGGTTTTTCTGTTTTGCATTTTCCCCAGAAACAACATTTTTACAGTTATCAGATGTTTTTAAGCCTGTTTGCTCATTGTCCACACTTCACATCCAATCCATTCAACAGCACAGGTTCTATGTAGCATTTCAACGCTCTTTTTGTTATTGCAAATGAAATCATTTTATTGATCAGTACATTTTCCATGTAGTATCAAGCTTCCTTCGTCTTGGCGATTCTTGTTCTAATCTCTTCAAAACATTTCTCATCAGATGTTATGACTTTTCCGAGATGATAGTACGGATTCACTTGCTTAAGATTATTCCCATTTATTTGTATATTACATTGTAGTATGTCGTTCTTCCTAGTGACGACTATAATTTGTGTCTTCTTGCAATTTAAATATAACCCTAGTATTTCACTGTGTGCAACAACCACATCTCCTAAATATTGCAGATCCTGCTTATTGTCTGCAATCAATACTGTATCATCTGCGTATCTAATGTTATTGATGTTTCTTCCTCCAATGATGATTCCTTTAATATCTTCTACAATTCTGAAAATATTTTTCACTCTACAGGGGGAAAATCTGGAGATATTACACATCAGTGTCTCACACCTCTCTTAATACGCGGATATTGATCTACTTCATTATCAACTCTTATGGCAGCTTGTTGTTTCCAATATATGTTTCATCAATTTATAGATGTGCAAGCATTTCTATCATCTTGACATGTCTTACTTTATCGAAAGCCTTTGTGTAGTCAATAATTCAACGGTGTAAGTCTTTGTTTACTTCTACAGAACGTTCAATTGATGCTCTAAGCATATTTACTGCACCCTTGTCTTATTCAAACCCAGATTGTTCTTCTCCTCTTTCGGGTTGTATTTTCTTCCTAACTCGTTGCATGCTAATTCTTAGCGAAATCTTCGTGATGTGGCTCAATTATACTAATTGTTCGATGTTGATCCCATTCCAAGGCTCATGATTTCTTCGGGATTGCAATAAATATAGAATTACATAATTCAGAAGGTATATCTCCAGTATCATCTATTGCGTTCAGCAGTCTGGTGACCTGGTCTATTCCATATTCATTTAAGGCATTGATTATTTCTGTTGTGATGTTATCTGGACCCTGGGTCCGAGCCGACACATAGCGCTCTGGTACTGGGCTCACCCAAGGAATCGTCACGTTGCTTCACTTCCTCATGTATGTATATTGGGCATTTCGTTCGCTACTCGCTGCTCCCCACGCAAACCAGGAACGGTCAGTCTGCAGACGACATCCACTCAGCGAGATTTGGATTCGGACTTTCCACGAATAGCAGATGCTGCTGGCTCAGCATCTTACCTCCATGCAGCAGAGGATGAGTAACGGCCAGGCCCTCACATCCGGGGGGATATTGACTTGGAGGCGTTTAGCTATATCCCTCAGCTAAGAATCGTGGAACAAGTATCTGTAGGCGCAACATCACACCTCCATTCAGCAGAGGGTGAGTGACGGCCAGGTCCTCACATCTGAATGATATTGACTTAGAGGCGTTCAGCCATATCCCTCAGCTGAGAGCCGTAGAACAAGTGTCTGGACCAAGCATGTAGCAGTCTCACATCTCACCTCCATTAAGCAAATGAGTAACGGCCAGGCCCTCACATCCGGGGGATACTGACTTAGAGGCTTTCAGCCATATCCTTCAGCTGGGGGCTGTAGAACAAGAGTCTGGACCAAGCAATTTGCAATTTCACCGTGAGACAGTGTAAACTTAGACACGCATGGCTTAACCAGTGGGGACGCCGCGCCCCGCGAAGGGCAACGACGATTGGTTTTGAATTAATAAAAGCGCTCTTTCGGCGAAGTTTAGAGCTTGCTAAGCATGTATTAGCTCTAGAATTGTCACAGTTATCCAGGTAGGATCGTGTTATTTACGGAACCTCGACTGATTTAATGAGCCATTCGCAGTTTCACAGTGAGACAGTGTGAACTTCGAAATGCATGGCTTAATCTTTGAGATAAGCACATGACTACTGGCAGGATCAACCAGATACCTAACGCACAGACGGACTATACATGCACACGCAGGCCAAGGATAGCAATCGCTCAGCGCGCTCCCTCGGTACCCTGTGATACATGCAAAACCACTGGACGCCTGCCGAGGAGCTTCCAAGCTATGCCATACAGGACTGACCGAAAAGCTATGCCAGCTTACTGACTGCAGGTCCACTACTTATCCAGAGAAAGTGGGCGCTTATCGAGACTTTATCGAACGGTCGCACACAAATTGCTCTTTCGCCCGCTCAAACCTCGACTCTGGCTTCGCGCTGCGGTAACATTCTCGAAACGTCTACCTCGCTAACTTGCTGGGAAGTTCCCGATTGGGTGCACATTACACAGCCATCCGAGGCAACGAACGCCAGAAGCGACTTACTATCTTACTTACTTATTTACTTACTTACTTACTTTCTTACTTACTTACTTACTATCTTACTTACTTATTTTCTTACAATCTAACTTACTTACTTAATTACTTAGTTACTTATTAACTTCCTTACTTATTTATTTAATTACTTATTTGCTTATTAACTTACGTACTTACTTACTTACTTGCTTTCTTATTTACTTACATTTTTAATTACTTATTGGCTTAATTGCATACCTACTTGCGGTTCCAAATGTTTCTGTATGTAGCCGTGCCGCTGTGTTGGGGTGAGCGCCCAACATTGCTTAAATACCCCAATGGCTCGTGAATACATAACCTCTGCAGCAAAAGTCCAACTTCTGGGCTTCACGTGGCGGAACTGTTTCTGCTAAAAGGAGAAGGGACGACGGCGAGTTTCTAGCGCTGAAAAATAACCAGTATGCTCTAGATGTGTATGCGCGTACATGCATGCGCAAACACGTGTGTGCGCGCCTAGACATCCTAAACTCGATTGAGACCACAGTCTGCTCTAGCAAAGGAAAGGTGCTGAAGACGGAGGCAACCAGCCAGGAGGCGCACTACAGAAATCAGGATGCCACGCAATTACGTAAAATGGAATATGTCGACTACTGCAAAATTGTATGGTGCTCGCCCTACTTTGGACCCCCAGGCAGGTGCAGTGCCGGGCCCTATGTCTCGAAAGGGATCAACCCCAACTACTGGAGGTCCTTCTCGGATGTCCTGTGGAGCCAGGGGACATGAGAATATAACGGCTGGCCATACTAAACGAAGACTTAAAATAATGAACTGGAATGCGGAGGGAGTCAGCAACAAAAAATAGAATTGGAAAACATCATAGACCAAGAAAAAGTAAGCGTATGTTCCTTGCAAGAAACTCACCTCAACGAAAATATAGCCTTCAAAATCAGAGGCTACCAGTGTTACCGATCTGACCGAAAGGACAGACGAAAAGATGAGATACTGACCCTTGTAAAAACTAACATCACTGCTTCCCAAATCGAAGTCTACATGGAAGGGGCTGAGTGTCAGACACTTAAACTTAAGACAGGCAATACAGACCTACATCTGATCAATTACTACTGCGCAAATGATCGCGCACAGGCACTGGACACACTACCATTAACAGAAAAAATGATTGTGTGTGGCGATTTCAACAGCCATTCGCAGAGTTGGAGCTATGATCACATGGACCAGAGAGGAGAGAGACTGGAAGACTGGCAGTATGAGAACAGATTCATCTTGATTAACAGCCGTCTGACCCACAAACTTTGTACTCTAGATCATGGCACACTACAAATACACCTGACCTGGCTTTTCATTCACCAGATCTGGAGTGGAACATTACACGAATTGTTGGGAAACAACTTGGTGGCAGTGACCATCGGTCAGGCTTTCTAGCTGTAGAAAATGAGCTTGTAAATGAAAGCAGCGCCCTCCCGAGGTGGTACTACAAGAAAGCAGACTGGGCAATGTACAAGAATCGCACCAGCATACTGGTTAGAAACCTGAACACTGAGAAAGACATAAATAATGTATTTGAAGAGTTTGGTAAATGCATACTACAGGCAGCACGAGAAACAGTACCAAGAGGAGCCCGTAAACAATATAAACCCTACTGGAGTAGTGAACTGGAACAGTTGCATTATGATGTGGAAGTGTGTAGAAAGCAAGCAGAGGCCACACCCAGCCACGAGCACCACAATAAATTCCAGCACGAAAAAGCCAAATTTCAAAGGGCGAAGCTGCAGGCTAGACGGAAAAGCTAGCAGGAGAAAACAGAGTCACTGAACTTTGGAAGAGGCACAAGGAAATTGTGGAAGCTAATAAAACAACTTAACGATGATGGCACAGGGAGAAACTCAAAAATTGCACTACATAAATTTGGAAACTTCTTAACAAGAAAGCAAGCAGCAGACCGTTTTGCGGACTCATTCGCACAAGATAACAACATCAAAATTAGTCCAGAGAAACAACAAGAGATTCGAGAGAAACGGCAACATACAGGACAGAAGAAAATAGTACATGAGGTGCTGGAAGCACCCATCACAATCAGCGAACTGGAGCTAGCCATATCAAAACTGAAAATGAGAAAGTCACCAGGAGCTGATGGTATCTCCAATGAAATGATCAGGAACCTAGGAACAGAGGCCAAAGCAAAGCTGTTGCAGATCTTCAATAAAAGTTGGACCTTAGGCAGTGTTACACAAACCTGGAGAGAAGCAATCATGAACCTCTCCTAAAATCAGGGAAATATAGTTCCATTGCCTCTAGCTACAGACCAATTAGCCTCACCAGCTGTCTCTGCAAAACACTGGAGGGCATCATCAATCAAAGCTTACATTGAAAGTAAAAACATCCTTGTCCCACAGCAGGCTGGCTTTAGGCAGTGCTACTCTACGGAAGATAAGACAACCTACCTCTCTCAAGACATTGAGAATGCATTCCAAGAGCAGAAGCTGGTACTTGCGGCATGGATAGATCTGAAGAAAGCCTTTGACAAAGTCTGGAAAGAAGGTCTGATGAAGAAACTGAGAAACTATAAAGTCAATGGATGAATGTACAAATGGGTGAAAGCATACTTGCACAACAGAAAAGCCCGAGTACAGATAGACGGACTCAAGAGCAAGAATGTACTATTGCGTCACGGTGTTCCCCAGGGCAGAGTCTTGTCCCCCACACTTTTTCTAATCTTCATCAATGGTCTCGTTGCTAATTTACCGCATGGAATTAAAGCGGCAATGTACGCCGATGACCTGGTTCTATGGAGCACAAATGAACATGCCTCAGTGGCCACAAGATTGCTACAAAGAGCTGTAGATACATTTGTTGCATGGGCAAATAGATGGTGTGTCAGCATAAACACTGACAAGTGCAGCACCACCCTAATTACCCTCTCTCCAAAACAAAAGGCAGGGATCATCCAGATAAATGGAACACCCCTAAGAGAAGATAAAGAACCAACATACCTTGGAGTAACATATGATTGCATGCTGACATGGAGAAAGCACATCAACAAAGGAGTAGCAAAAGCCAGAAGGAAAATAGCCATCCCGAGAAAGCTAAGTGGATCCACATGGGGAGCCAGTGGGAAAATACTTAGCAAAGTTTATCAACAGAGCATACGACCACACCTGGAATACGGGTCAACTGCGTGGTGTTCGGCATCAAAAACCACACTACAAGAGCTGGACAAGGTGCAAAATCAAGCACTTAGAGTCACCACAGGAGGGATGAGATCAACCCCTATAGTGGAAATGGAGAAGATGGGGAGGACACAAGCACTGAGAGAGCGCAGAGATACGAAAACACTAATACAAGCAGAAAAGTTCCTCAGCTTGCCAGGCCACCCTATGAAGAACAGATTTGAAAACCTAGCTATGGGGCGGTTGAAAAGAAGTAGTTTTATCCACCAGGCCAAACGACTCTGCAGAGAAACCACCGATCTGCCCACAGTTGGTATCCCCCTAACAACTATTCCAGAGCGAACTCCATGGAAAGATGAACATAGACTATCATTACAAATCCAGACAAAAGTGAGAGGAATATTTGACAAGGAAGAACAGAACAGTGTGCAGCGCAGAACAGCCACTCTCAGCTTCCTTGATGAAGAATACCCACAGGACCTCTGGATCCGAGTCTACACAGATGGGTCAGCACAAAATGCTGTTCGAAATGGAGGAGCGGGAGTGTACATAGAATACCCAAATAATACTAGGGACACAGCCAGAGTACCGACAGGAAAGTACTGCCATAACTATGATGCTGAAATTGAGGCAATCAAGATAGCAACAGAGAAATTACTAAATACCAGCAATGGTACACAACCTGTGGTGCTATTGGCAGATGCAAAATCAGTACTCGAGGCGCTCCTGTCTGGGAAATTGCAAGTACTAAGGACACTACTTTCTGAACTTAGCAGTCAGCATAAGGTCACCATACAGTGGATACCATCCCACTGTGGAGTACCCGGAAACGACAGAGCTGATCAATTGGCTAAGGAAGGAGCCAAAGAAGAACAGCCTGATATGCCCGTTACATACCACCAAAAGAAAAGAATGATCAAATCAGTCAGAAAGCCACCAAAACCTGCTCAAGATGACTACCACATTATGGACAGACCAGAACAAGTTATTATTCTGCGTCTCACAACAGGACACAATAGATTACGCAACCGCATGTATACAAAATTCAAGATTGGTGAAACAGCCATGTGCACATGTGGATTGGCGTCGCAGACAGCAGAGGACATACTCCAAGACTGCCCAAAATATAACATATCTAGGCAAACCTTCTGGCCTAGAGAGACGACAGAGGAAGATAAACTCTATGGACCACTGTGTGAACTGAAAAAGACAGTTAAATTCATACAAGAGACAGCATTGCAGTTATAGACATATTTCAAGCGAACGAAAGAAGAAGAATACCTACTTGCTTACTTACTTAATTACATAATTACTTAGTTATTTACTTACTTACTTACTTATTGACTTACTTACTTACTTAATTAGTTATTTACTTACTTATTTACTTACTTACTTATTTAGTAACTTATTTACTTATTTGCTTACTTACTTACTATATTACTTACTTACTTGCTTAATTACGTATTTACTTACTTACATATTTACTAACTTGCTTATTTTCTAAGTTACTTATTTACTAACATATTTAATTATTTACTTGCTTATTTACTTACTTACCTTGTTACTTACTATCTTATTTACTTAATTATTTAAATTACTTACTTACTTATTTACTACCTTATTTAATTATTTACTTACTTACTTATCTTGTTACTTACTTTTCTTATTTACTTAATTATTTATTTACTTACTTACTTACTTACTTAGTACTTATTTACTTACTTACTTATTTACTTAATTACTTACTTAATTACTAACTTACTGTTTACTAACTTATTTAATTATTTACTTACTTACTTACTTACGTACTTACTTACTTACTTAATTAATTACTTACTTACTTTGTTACTTACTATCTTATTTATTTAATTATTTATTTACTTCTTACTTACTTAGTACTTATTTACTTACTTACTTACTTACTTGCTTACTTATTTACTTACTTACTTACTTACTTACTAACTTACTTGTTACTAACTTATTTAATTATTTACTTACTTACTTACTTACTTAATTAATTATTTAATTACTTACTTACTTACTTATTTACTTACTTTTTTACTAACATATTTACTTATTTACTTGCTTACCTACTTACTTAAGTACTTGATTTGCACTGGGATCAGCTGTAGCGAGGTGGCTACCAGGTATGTCTTCAGGTCCGGTGATCATGTGTTCAAATCTTTATAGAAGAGGATATTGTAAATCATTGTCCTGAGCTTTCAGGTCGACCCAGACTGAAACAGGTGCCAGGAAATGTCATCCGAAGTCCGGCATTCCCCATGGCACCATTCAATCATCGATCGGACTATAGAATTACCGTATGGGACAAACGCTATATGCTCAACACGACTCAACGCATGCAAAAAAGTCCCTTTGGAATGAAGTGAATAGTGTGGAATAACAGATAAATTGTTATGGCCTAGAAAGAAAGGTGCGGCAGGAAATGACCCCAGCATATGGCCGATGCTAAGTTCTAGAAGGAAAGGCCAGACGGACACGTTCATAGTTTAATAAGTACCACAGTATCATTAATATTGGTACTCTACGCTGGTTTTTGAAGATGAGGACCAACCACGTATAAGAATATACTGAGTACTGAAATGTCGATTCTTAACTCAACTCAACGCGTTTTGAATGCCTACTTACGCTTTCATCTCTTTTACCCATGGCCCTTGTTTGAGACCGATATAATGTGATTGCATGTTCTCGTATATGCAGAGGATTATTTTCCTTGTTCTACGTTCTATATTCTTCAGTATTGGGATATTTTTAGCGTGTCTCTAAATGTTCTCTTTGCTGTCGCCATTCTAATTCACTGTGTGTCGAACAACGGGTAACTTCCGTTACATTTTTATGTAGGAAAAATTAAATTATTTAATGTTATGTTCTTTAAATATGGAGCTTTAGTGCTTGAGGGATCCTAGCACCTGCCTTCGCTTTTGTCATTTGCGAATTTATGTTCATATTATGTTTCGTTTGGTCTTGTAGTGTCTTCATTAGTAATTTCTTATATGGATGTTCTGTTTCTCCTATTATGATCTGGTCATCTGCAAATCTTTTTGTTCAAATGTGATTCGCGTTTACTTTTGCTACAATTTTGGATTGTGCCATTACTCTCTGTAATTGGCTCGCGCGTCCATAACTCACATTACTGCTCTCTGTAATTACCTCACACGTCAATAACTCGCATCACTGCTCTCTGTAATTAGCTCACGAGTCAATAACTCGTATTAATACTCTCTGTAATTAGCTCACGCGTCAATAACTCGCATTAATACGCTCTGTAATTAGCTGACGCGTCAACAACTCGCATTACTACTCTTTGTAATTAGCTCACTAGCCAATAACTCGAATTATTACTCTCTGTAATTACTAGCACACTTACCTGCTACCCGCGTGGAATAAGAATCTTCGTTGTGTGTGGCATTTTCCACGCGTAATATGCGAATGAGCACCCCGATGTTGCAGATGAGAGTGAGAAGGACTGGTGTGATGAACAATAGAGTAAACTGGTAGATGTATATGTGCAGCAGAAGATAAATTTCGTTGTGCACTGTAGATCCAAGGCATTTTTCACCGTCATTTTCTACCATGATTAATCTGGAAAATGAAATGTGCTCAAAGATAATCAAATCTTGACTTTCTGATGTATAGTTAAATATACATATATATCTATGCTTATTATTTGTTTTGTTATTTAAAATTACAGCCACAAATTTCATATCAGCCTGTGGTTATCATTCCCGAATGAAAAAGAGCGGTCAATCTCAAACATCAGGTGTGCTGATACTAGGGTTATTTATTTTTTTGTTTTTTGGCGCTCACTCGCTTTGAACTCAAACGTAGTCCATACACATTATTTATAGTAGTGATGGACTGCATTTTGCGTGTGAGTTAGCTTTCTATATTAACAGAGTCCCTCGCCGTCAGGCGAACCCACTCCGACTTCAGAGGTACTTGAAATTAACGTCCCCAAGTAAAGGACGACAAGTCAACAGTTTTAGTCCAGCTGTCCGGTGTAGGGGTTGAACCACTTACCTCGGCAACAGCACACCGGATGTTTAAGAACACGCTATCTTATCCATTCGGCCATGCGGACCTGCACTGAGGTGTTGAGTTAAGGTGAAGTAAGCTAAGAACTGACATCACTGCAATCAGGACATTCCCATACGCGCTCCGCCCCTCGTTCAACAGCCAAAGAAGAGTCACATTACTAATCGTTCACACCGCTATCTGATTTAAAGTTCTCCTGATCTTCCCTCTCAGTCTTGAGATTCTACCAGAAACCCTGCCAATCACCCACAATCTCATCCTTTCCACATACGGGTTCTCAATCTTTTCCCCCACCTTCTCCCCCTGGTTCCACAGACGTAGGACCATCATTCCCTTGTCCATAGTTAATATAGCACCAAGAGGTGTATTTCCTGATAGCCTATCAGCCTGTTCATCCCCCCCCCCCCTTCCTAACTTCCGCATGGGCATGGCAAACAATTGCTACTTAGGTAGGGGTTTTAGCCCCACATCGGTCACTTGGACAGAAATGTTGACTTCTCATCCTTGACATGGGGACGTAACTTACAAGTAATTATAAATACCTTTGAAGTCGGAGTGGCTTCGCCATATGGTTGCTACGCTTCAGTCTTCTCTTTCCAAAACAATTAAACCTTTTATACATCGGGTAGTCTGTCAATCTTCTAAATGTTTCTGCTTGTTGTTGGGCTCTACTATCTCTTCTACCATGTATTGGTTGTAAACAAGTGATCTTTTCTAGTTCGTTAATAGGCGTTGTCTTCAGGCTTCCAGTTATGATCAGCATTCCTTGATTTTGGACTCCACTTATTTAGTTAAAGTTTGACTTAGTTGCTGTTGCCCAAGCTGCGATGCCATATTCCAGTACTGGCCTCACCCGTCCAGTGTATAACTTCTTGAGAACTTTCTCATCTGCTCCCCGCATTGTACCAGCAAGCTTTTTCATGATTCCCATTCTTTGCCTTGCTTTTGTTCGATTTTTCTCAACATGTGTCTTCCATGTCAGGCGACGATCCAAGTTAACTCCTAGTTAGTATTAATTTTCTTCATGCCGCAATATGTTTCCATTCAATACCAGCTTAGGGTGCTAAGTGTTTGTTTTTTTTAGAAGGAGAACACTGTGCATGTTGTTTTCTCCTCACTTATCTTCACTAGCCATGATTTTGACCAGTCCTTTAGTGCTAATAAGGCTTGCTGTATTCTGCTGTTAGCTGTACTGGTATATTCTTCAGATGTCCTTATGGCTAGGTCATCTGCAAAGGAGGATGTGTGCACTCTGGCTGGAAAATTTTCCGTGATGTCATTTATATATGCTAGGAATAATGTTGGTGAAAGAACTTCTCCTTGGGGGACACCTTGCTCCAACAGCATCTTTTTGCTGGTTTGTCCTTGTACTTTTGTCCTCGCAGTTCTGTTCTCAAGGTAGTTGCTGATCCATTTGTAAATTTTCCCACAAACATGCATTTTTTGCAGTTTTACATTCAGTCCTTCCTTCCATACTTTATCATATGCTTTATCTAAATCTATCCAGACCGCTAGTGTGTGCTTTTTCTCTTGGAAGGCATTCTCTATTTCCTGCGCTATATAGGTTGTATGATCTTCAGTGGATCTTTACTTTCTTAATCCTGCTTGGTGTGGTGTTTAGAGTTGACTTTCTTCCAGATGCCTTGTTAGCCTGCCATTGACAATGCGTTCCATTAATTTTCCTACACATCTAAGTAAACTGATAGGTCGATAGTCATTTGGTTCTTCCAGATCTTTTCCTTTCTTTGGGACTGGTGTTACTATAGCTTCCTTCCATACCTGTGGGACTATTCCTCTCTTCCAGCAGTAATTTAGGACTGCTACTAGTTTGTTTTTTTTTTCTTTTTTTTTTTTTGCTTTAGTGGCTAGTCCTATTAGCATTTCATTTGTGATTCCATCCTTTCCTGTGATTCCTTCTTTTTTAGGGTTTTCATTGCCTGTTCCATTTCTTCCATTTTCAGATTTGCCATCATATATTCTGCTGCTGTCTCTGTATTACTATAATGTGTCTGCTTATCTTTTATAGCTTTCTTCTGTTCGGTTGTAACATCAATGTGGTTTGCACTAGCATTGTGTTCCATTAGTGCATTTGCAGCCTTTTTTCCTGTAAGCAAGGCATTTTTTTGTTTAATTGTTATTTGTTTGTTTCTGGGTCCTTCATTGTTCATCGCTTTCTCTAGTTTCCACAGTTTGTTTCCATCCCTGTCAAAGTTCTATCACCGTTTGATGGGACTTCAGAGGATTAGCTCCATGCAGATTAATTTAAAACTGTGGCATCATGAATTAAGTTACGTTGCACTGTTTTGTCAAGCCTGTGGCTCAGTACATCCGATTTCGACAAGCATGTATTCGGGGTGCTTTCCCTAGCATTTGACTGTCCCCAGTCTACCTACAAGGCAACGGGTTTTTGTGCCTCTTAGTCTGGTTCTTGACCTGCCCCTACCAGTAGCTGTGCTACTGTCGGCATAGCTCTTGGGGTTATTGGAACACCAAGCCCCTCTACCTCGTCACGGTGGACACACAGCAAGGGGGGGGGGGGGGGGTTTCTTGTATACTAAGAGGCGGGTTCTGAGAAGAGTATGGATTCGTATCACTATTTCGAGTCTATTTTAGGGATCCCATGGGGAAAATGCCGGCTTCCTGGCCTAGAGGTTAGCGACTTTTCTCCGTAATCTCGTATACTCTCGTAAGTAACGTGACGACGATGAGAATCAGCAGTGGTTCGAATCGCGTCGGTAACTTACGGGCTATGTGAGCCGGCCGCTCAGAAAGCAATGGCAAACTAATGTGCGTAATCTTGCCAATAAATCAACAATCAGCTGAAAGATGCTGATGTTGACAGCGATGTCCTGTAAAGGATATGCAAAACATTTATAGGAAAACTGTGTTCTTAGTTTTAGATCTTTATAAGCAAACTGTCTCTTATCTAAGAGAATAAAGTCTGGTTGTGGCAGATTCCCTTTGATCTGATCAGAAGAATCTGAAGGAATCTAGAGTTTGTTAATAGTGGATAATGTTGGTGAGGAGGAAAGTCGGGGCATGGCTGGGGATATTCACAAATGTTTCCATTTGTGTTAGGATCCTCCTGTTTGTTTGATAAATTTTGGTGTTATTTACTGTTACTCAATAACAACGAGAACGTTGACAACGTCCACTGAATGTTTTATAATAGCATACAAAATCCTCAATCTGTGTTTTACTATGCTTTATGATTTCTGAAATGTAAAGTTAAAGAACGATTTTGGGAAATTGAGAAAGTCATCGATATATGTCGGGTGTGCCTCAACGTACCAGGAAAGAAAGATCACGGTGTGACTCGGTACCCGATTGTGTCCAGTGTTCACTACACTTACAGATGTCCACTGCTAATATTCAACTCTGAAATATTCCTCATGATGTTATCCACAGCTGGACTTAATTACCCGGAGTAGGATATATTATCTTCAGTGACATTCTCTGTGTTATTTTTTCCAGGGCACTAACATCTTCTCTTTCAGTCTTTTTACTGACATTTCTTAATTAAAGTGTCTATATTATATATTCAATAAGGCCTTGTTATTTCACTGAGCGAGTGTAGAGCTTGTCCCGTGATGTACTAGTTATAAATCCTGTCTTTACCTTGTCTGGGTGTACATCTAATTATTGTACTATTCCACATTTTGTCTGAACAATGTGTAATGTTACACTCTGTCTTTACATTGTGAAGAGGTGTGTGTGATTGTGGTAATAGTTACTGTATGTCTATAACTCTAGTATTGGAGTAAGATACATGGGTGTGTCGAAGGAATACTTTCACGGTATTAAGGAAAGTGTCTTTCCGGGAAGATCTACAAGAAAAGGGAGACACTTACCTCTCGCGTTGTTCTGTGGGCGTCATACGACATTGCGATATGTCTACACATTATGATACTTTTTCACGGATAAACCTCCAGCGAGCAAGTGAGAACAAGTAGAGAAGAGGAAGGCAGTGAGAAGCATGGATAGATAGCGTTATATAAAACTGGCATGTACTGCCTTCAGAATGCACAAAATACAGTATGTTCACAGTTGTGGGAGTTGCTAAGGACAGAGAGCGGTGGAGGAATCTGTTTGCAGATGCTTTCATCACGACACCCTACGACTCACATCCGTGCAGGGTTGCAGGATAACATGATGCTGGTCTACCTGTGTGGATGTTTTAACTGTTGTGTCTTACTGTCTACTTGTCTGCCTATCGTGTCTATTTAACTGGCTATCTTTCTGTCTGTGTGTATGATAATAGCCGTCTTATCTGCATCCTCGGCTATCCAGTAATTTATTCATAAGTCTGTGTATATTGTTCTTTTACATTCCTACCTACCAGTTCTTGTCTGTATATGTTTGCGGGTTGCCTACTACTTGTTTGTCTGTCTATCTTATTCGTATGTTTACCTGCAGATGGTAAATTTACGGATTTAAAAGAAACATGTCACGAAATCACCTTTATTAGCAATTGCTTTACTCTAATTTTGTTAACTTTATTGTGAATGAAATTAATTATTAATGAATACATTGTGTACCTGAAGATCTGTGTGCACGATAAAGCACAGAACAGAGTGAAAATAATAATGACTGCTCCCCTCTGCTGGCACCACATGTTCCTCCGGAGAGGCGTGTAAACCACACAGAGTCGTTCAATTGCCATAGCAACAATCAGCCATGATGACATCAAATTACAAACGGTTTCAGCAAACACAAATACCTGAGGAAGTAAATATATTGGTTTAGATTAAACTATTTCTGCAGACAACATATTTTAAACAGGATACACATTAACGAAAGAATTGCTTGTGAAACTCGGATTTAAAATATAGATTTTTCTGTTTCTATCATAGCTTTCAACTTGTAAGGTTCTTTACTGCAAACACAATTTTCATTTCTTTCCATCACCAATCCTTTTGTTACAGTTTACAGTATTCCTTCAGAAGTACTTCTGTCTTGCAATTTCCAGTCTCTTTTGCGTTTCATCGACTCTGTTGCGAAGGGGTTATAAATGTAGTTAGTAATCCTGGATACCGCGTTGAAAACACAGCTGCGTTCGATTTGGAAGCAGACCGCCTTGCGTTGGTTTCGATACAATGATATGAGTGCCGGTCGTTCAGCACGCACTAGATGGGTTAGTTAGTTAGTTAGTTAGTTAGTCGACAGATCATCCTCGTTGCACATCGAACCATTCAGTCCATAAGTGCTCGGATCCCCTCCTCAGCAAATCCCGCAGCGTGTAGCGGCTAACGACGCCAGTTCTGTGTTGGTTTATCAATCTTCTTTGGCTTCCTGCGCAGTGTTCTTGTTTGGCCACCCCTCTTTTAATTTGCTGCTCCCGCAGTCTGGCCATTGTTGTAGATTCACAGTCATCACTTGGCTCACGCAAGAGTCTTACTTCTCGTAGAGCATTCAGAATGTCAGCCTGGTCCATGGCGCGTCCGCCCTCCACAGTAGCCTCACCTGCGAGCTTGTCAGCCCGCTCATTTCCTTGTACTCCAGCATGACCTGGCACGAAGATGAAACTAATCTTTGCCAGCCGAGACCGCTTCAGAGACAGCAGCCATTCTCTTCGGATCGACCCCTCCTCTATCCTCTTGATCATGTTCATTGAGTCGCTAAGGAAACAAGCCTTAGTGAATGTCTGTGTCTCGAGCCATGTTATTGCTTTACTTACTGCCATGACTTCCATGGTCAGGCTACTTGTGGTTTCAGTGAAAGCACCAGAGTCCTCCTTCACAATTCTCCCTCCGGCCCGAGCTGTAAAGGCCCATGAGCTTCTCACATGTCGGACGACCGACCCATCTGTGTAGATGACCGCGTCACCGTCTAGCGAATTCTCGAAAATCAACGCTTGTACTTCAGCCTCAACAGCAGCCGGATTTTCTTGTCTGCATTTTCTATCTAGTTGGATGCAAACTGAAAAGGATGTGCAGAAGTCTGTTGGCACTTGCACCCACTCCTCGCCAGGTTCTAAGGCCTCAAGTGAACACACCTGTTGAAGAATGTCTTCGGCTTGACCCATCCACGACCGTCCTCTTTTTAACCTGCTGCCCTTCACCTTCCTAATTTCACTATGCAGTGGATGTTGTGTGTTTGCGTTAATTCTGAGGTAGGCGCGTGCCCTGCAAACTTGTATTCTCTCTTCAATGGTTGTATCTCTTGTACATCCAAGAATAATGCGCATAACTTCATTCTGTATCCTTTCCATCCTTTCTATCTGCTTATGGCTGAGAGTCAGGATTGCCATTGCATACTCCAAAACAGACATGACCAGCCCCTCGTACAGAAGACATAGATGGCGCTGCTCACAGTTTGCTGCCGCCATCACCCGCATCGCTGCCAAACCCCGCTTGGCCTTTGTTATCACCTGGTCTATGTGCACATTATAAGCAAGGCTTCGATCAAACCGTATCCCCAGGTAATTCATTGCCTGCGTTCTTTCCACCGTCTCTGAACACAGCATTACAGTGGTGTTGGATTGTTGACAATATGATTATTCAACGAGAACCAAGTCACTGTTGCCTTTGTTGGGTTGACCATTGCCCCAGCTTCATCACACCAAGTACTTATGCGATTGAGTTCGGTTTGTAGTTCCACAGCAACCTCCTCTCTATCCTTACCCTGACGATACACTAAAACATCATCGGCATACGACAATGTCCTGCCAGGTCCAGTGATCTGCTCAATGGTGATTCTCACTGTGTAGGCGTTGAACAGTACCGGAGATAATGGTGATCCCTGTGGTAGGCCAGGATATATTGTTGTTGGTTCCGAAGTCCAACTGCCACATCTAAAAACTACTTTCCGTTGGTAGAGGGCTGCAGCGATCCAACTAAGGAGGAATGGACTTACGTTTAGTTCAAGAAGCTGAAACATTAAAAAATCCAGTGGTACTCTGTTGTATGCGTCCTCAAGATCAATCGCTGCAGCAACGGTTTCAGTGCCTGAGTGGAAACCTTCATAGACATCATGGGCAAAGACTGCTGCATTGGTCCAGGTTTCTCTTTTTGGACGGTACCCACCCAGGGTAGGTGGGAAAACACCTTGCCTCTCTAGTTGGCTTGATATTTTCCTGGCAATTACCTTCTCCAGCAGCTTGCCTATTGTATTCTGCATGGTTATAATTCGATATCCCTGAATTTTTTTGTGGTCTTTGTCAGGCTTCGGCAAGGGAATCAGATAGCTGTGTAACCATTCCTCCTTGATGCTAGCACTCCCTATACTGTTGTTGTACATGTCTGCTAGTTTCTCTAGCTCATTGTCGGTACACCTATTTATGTCGTCGTATCTTATGCCATCAGGACCTGGAGCACTGTTTTTTGATCGTCGAAGCACAGCCTTGATTTCTTTCACTGTCACTGTGTCTTCATCCGAAGTGTTCTGGGCCTTACATCTGTCTGAGGTGACCTCCTTGGCCAGATTTCGGCTTCCCATGTCTGTCTGGTTGCTCTGCTCAAGGTAGCGTTCAAAGAGGGCTTTGCCCTTGTCCTCGTCAGTCCTCTGCCAGGTGAGGTCAGCACCTTGGAAGTCAGAAATGCTCTTATTCTTGACTACACCACTCATGCTTTTATGTAGTCGCCAGAACAATTTCAGTGACTTGTCTGTGCTTACTCTTTGACACACCTCTGCCCATTTTTCGCTTTTAACCACCTTGACCAGTTTTTTTAAATAGCTTACTTTTGTGTGCATCTCTCTTTCTAAGTGCAAGCAGGGACTAGGATGACCAGCTCTGTTCTTCTTGGCATTTTGCCATCTCCTTACAGCACTACGCTTATCCACCCAAGCCTTCTCCACCTCGACACTCCACCATGGTGGCTGCTCCCAGCTTTTTTCCTGCCCTGAAACGTTCTACGCTTGTCACGTCTTATTTTACTCACCACATCTTGCCCTGTACTGTCATACTGGAACGTCTTTACCTTTAGCTTGTGCTGCCTGGTTCTGTCTTTCTCCACCAATATGCTGCACGGGTGGTGGTCGTTGCCATGGTGTCCTAGGACACTCCATCTACACACTGTAGTGAGTGAAGGTGAAACTAGCGCCAGATCAATAGCACTGTCCTCGTCGCCTGGACGGCTTGCTGTCCTGGTGACACAGCCACTGTTAATACAAACCAGGTCGATGGTTTCCAGTGCAGTCTCGAGCTCCTCCCCTTGTGTATTGGAGGAAGTGTTTCCCCATGCTCTGCCTTTAGCGTTGAAGTCACCACAGAAAATAACATTTCTCTCGTGGCCTAATATGCCACTTAAGCACTGCCACTTCTGGGCGTCCATACTCGCATTGCGGGCATAAACATTAACCAACACGAATGGTATACTGGAATGAACTCTCAACGCCTGTATTTGTATATCGTCACTGTCCCAACTGGACATGTCTAGCTCTGACGCCACCATGCTGTCACGACCGAGAATCGCCGTTCCCAGATGTCGTCTGTTGTAGAAACATTTGAAGCCGGCAATTCGGAGTAGCTGATCGCCCAGTCTCGTCTCCTGGAGTGCTACAATGTCGTTCCTGTAAACTAGGGTTTCTAAAATAGAGCCCCGTTGTTTTACACTGGCACAGTTCCAATATAGAATACGGATATTCCTGAGTCCTAGACGGTGACACTTGAGTCTAAAATGCCTCAAACCACCGCGCTTACCTTGCTTCTTTGTCCCTGCGCGGCTACCACGCCGCTTCGTTATGTTGACTGCTGACCGCTCGGAAAAAACACGTTCTTCCGCCATGTTGAAAAAACGTAAACACAGACTGCTGAGAACCACACACGCTGCTTAAAATTCACTCAAGGATGGCTTCGCTCGATGGGTGATATGGTCAATATCATGCCGGACACCTTTACTTCCGATACAAAGTTATTGTACCCAATTTGGCAGTGGCGATCTGGGAGTCCAGATCAAAGAAACAAATGCCAACGTCGAAAGGCATTCTAGAACATAACCAGTGGACCGCGTACTAATCATTGTGTGTAAGCGACATTCCTTTAAACCTTTTTTTTTTTTTTGCATACACGACGTTGCAGTCAACATCAGCATTTTTCAGCTGTTGTTTATGTACTAGGCAAGATTACGCTCAGTAGTTTGCCATTGCTCTCTGAGCGACAAGCTCACATACCCCTTAAGTTACCAATGCGGCGAGAACCACTCCCGATTCTCGCGCAGGTTACGTTACTCGCGAGAATATACGGGATTACGGAGAAAGACGTTAAATCCCTAGGCCAGGGAGACGGCACTTTAAACTATACCGGATGGAAAAGTTTATTGTAGGCAAGCAAGAAGTAGACGAAGATAAAGTGTGAAGACAGAATTCAGTGATTTACGAATAGTTATGTATCAAAATGTGCCTTTACGGCGAGAGACCGACGAGGGTGTAGAATCATTGAGTCCAATATTGATTATGAAGACGTCACTTGATTGATTAGTTTTCAGGAAAACGATCCAAACTTTTACTATATATTTCGTAGACAGTTAAGTTTTATATGCGAATAAAACAGCAATAAACCTGTTATCCAACGCCAATAGACTCACTTGTATAACAATAATCTACGAAATAACGGACCCTTCAACGCGTATTGAGGCGCGTGGGTATATGGTAAGTAAAGTTACGGATCCCTTTTCATGACATGAGGTCATTGTCATTGGGTGTTAGCCCATACGTTTCAGTCAATCAACACTCACTGGGTGATGTGGTCAATATCTCGCCGGTCGTCTTTAACTTATCAAAATATTTCTTTGTGTCTATTTTAAGCTGGGTCGACCTGGGAACACAGATTATATTTTATCCACCTAGATGATGGGTGATTCGAACATGTAAATCTGCAAAAGCTAAACATTATTTATTGTTGATAGTAAGATACTCCGAGAAGCGTTTTAATGGTCATAGTCCCCAACAAGAGACAAAATCATCTTACACAAGGAAATGGAGAACGCTGGAGAATCCTCAAGGTCATCACCAACGACAAGCTTAATTGAATATTAAATTTATCAAATATTTATACTATATATTAATCATATCTTTTATTTCCAACTTGTTTAGAATACTATTTAAATTCATAATTTATTTATTTTGTCTTTCAAGTACATATACTTTGTGATCTTCTTCAGCTGTTTGATTTAGAGTAGCATGACCTTTAAATACTCTCTGTTCGTGATTTTTTTTGTTTTTTTTACTGAAGTTGTTGATGTGTACATAATTATGTATTTTCCAGATACTTAAGCTTTCCAAATAAGTGTTTCTAAGTCCACCGTTACTTCTGTTGACCGGTATTTTCAATCATAAGACGCAGCAGGTGTTTATTCCGCCTCTTCTAATAAAATACCTTATCAGTTGCACTTGCCATTGCAGTATTTTTTTTCCGCATATCCTTTACAGGACATCGCCTTCAACACCAGCATTTTACGGCTGTTGTTGATTTCTTGCCAAGATTACGCACATTAGTTTGCCATTGCTTTCTTACACTCTTATCTCGTAAGTCACCAACGCGGCGAGGACCGATACCGATTCTCGCGCGTTGCGTTACGCTACGTGGATAAACGGAATTACGGAGAAAGTCGTTTAACGTCTAGGCCAGGGAGACTGGCCTGTGCCGTATAGTGATAATGAATTCCCCACTTACACGTGTAGCTGGTTTGTTTATTTTCTTCTCTGTTCACCACATTCTCAGAATTCATCTCAAAGTCCACATAGCCTCTTGTTACGTCAAATTTGGGGTTGGCATTTAACTAAATGAAAGAACAATTACAACCTCTTCCCCTGATCTTGCCGTACTGGATCTAGTTCTCTAGGACAAAGATGAAAAACAAAATAATGTCTTGCCGTAGTGAATTTGAATAACGAAGACACAAACCTTAGATTGTACGATGTATTGCCTGGCATATTTCGCTGCATCTCTTCAGGTACATATTGTTTTTTGTTCGCATATCCTTTACATGGCTGGTCTCCCTGGCCGAGGAGTTGGCAGCTTTCTCCGCAACCCCGAATACTCTCGTGGTTGACGTGAGCGCACGAGAATTGGAAGCGGTTCGAGTCGCGCCAGTGACTTATGAGAGTATGGAGCCGGTCGCTCAGAAAGTCGTGGCGTGCTGATGAGCGTAATCTAGCCTAGGAATCAACATACAGCTGAAAGCTGCTGATGTTAACCGCAATATCCTGAACAGGATGGAAACGCGGGGGAATAAAATATCCCTTACACGAAATCGCTGTCAACATCAGCATCTTTCAGCTGATTGTTGATTTCTTGGCAAGATTATGCTCAGAAGTTTGCCATTGCTTTCTGAGCGACCGGCTCACATACACCGTAAGTTACCGACGCGGACAGAACCGCTACCGATTCTCGCGTACGTCACGTTACTCACGAGAGTATACGGGATTACGGAGAAAGTCGTGTAGCATGTATTTACTTTAATCTTTAATCTTTAATTTTAGACCAGGGAGAACGGCCAGGTACATATATTTATATATATTTTAGCTTGAGGGAATTAGCTAAGTATTTTACTCTGTGATGTGTGAATTCTGATGTTAGACATCTATTCACATTAATCTTTTATTACACTGCTGTTACAACATCTACTTTAATCTTTTATTACACTGCTGTTACGACATCTATTTACAGTAATCTTTCATCACACTGCTGTTAAGACATATATTCACTTTAATATTTCATTAAACTGCTGTTAAAACAGCTATTTACTTTAATCTTTCATTACACTACTGTTAGACATCTATTCACATTAATATTTCATTACACTGCTGTTAGGACATCTATTTACAGTAATCGTTCATTACACTGCAGTTAGGACATCTATTTACACTAATCCGTCATTACAATGCGGTAAGGATATATATTTACATTAATCTTTCATTACACTGCTGTTAGGACATCTATTTACATTAATCGTTCATTATACTGCTGTTATGACATCTATTTACATTAATCTTTCATTACACTGCTGTTAGGACATCTATTTACATTAATATTTCATTACACAGCTGTTAGGACATCTATTTACATTAATCTTTCATTATACTGCTGTTAGGACATCTATGTACATTAATCTTTCATTACACTGCTGACCAGAAGCAATTGAATGTAAAGATTTTCGTACAATTAACCTCATAAACCATATCACTAAGCTTTTACTCAGAATCATAATGAGAACAACCAGAAAGAAAATAAAACGGGAAATTACTGAAGAACAGTATGGATTTATGAAGGGAAAAGGCACAAACAATGCAATATATACAGTGTACATTCAATCAATCAATCATGTGCCATGCCGGAAAGCGTGGGCAGTCATGACTCGCCATTTCACTGGATCACCAGAGTCGTGGATCAGCTCAGTGTTCCTGTCTCGTTCATGTCACGTGGCCAAGGCATCCAGGTATTTTCCTCTCGGTCTTCCTCTTGGTCTGTTCCCCTCAATCTTGCCAGTTGTCATTAAATTCTCCAATCCATTTCTTCTCATAACATGTCCAAAATATTGTGACTGTCTTCGTCTAATTTCTCTAATCAGTCTACGATTTTCATTTGTCTCCTGTAGTACTTGGTCATTGGTTTTTCTATCTGTCCATGGTATTCTTTGCATTTTCCTCAGAAACCACATTTCTGTAGCCATCAAGATGTTTTTCAGCTTGACTGCACATTGTCCAAGTTTCACATCCATACAAAAGAACAGGCTCTATGTACCCCTCAACACTCTTTTTCTCGTTTCAATTGACATCTTTTTATTGGTCAGAATGTTTTTCATCTTGCTAAAGGCTACTTTCGCCATGGCGATTCTTGTTCTAATCTCTTCAAGGCATCTCCCATCAGATGTTATGACTGTTCTGAGTTAATTGTACCGATTCACTTGTTGAAGAATATTCCCATTTACTTGTATATTACATTGTGGTACTTCGTTCTTCCTAGTGACGACCATAACCTGTGTCTTTTTACAATTTAATTCTAACCCCAGTTGTTCACTGTGTACAACAACCGCATCTACTAATTGTTGCAGATCCTTCTCATTGTCTGCAATCAATACTGTATCATCTGCATATCTAATGTTATTGATGTTTCGTCCTCCAATGCTGATTCCATTTATATCTTCTACATTTCTGAAAATATTTTCACTGTACAGGGAAAAAAGATCTGGAGACATTACACATCCCTGCCTAACACCTCTCTTAATAGGCTGATATTGTCCCACTTCATTATCAATCCTTATAGCAGCTTGTTGTTTCCAATATATGATTTTTATAAATCTAATGTCTTACCCCTCAATTTGTAGATCTGCAAGCATATCTACCATGTTGACATGTCTTACTCTATCGAAAGCCTTTGTATAGTCAATAAAGCAAGGATGTACATCTTTGTTTACTTCTATAGAACGTTCAATAACTGAACGCAGCATATACACAGCATTTACTGTACCCTTTCCTTCTACAAACCCACATTGTTATTCCCCTGTTTCAGGTTGTATTTTCTTCCTCACTCTTTGCGTGATAATTCGTAGCAAAATCTTTGTGATGTGACTCATTATACTAATTGTTCTATGTTGATCACATTCCAAGGCTCCTGATTTCCTTGGGATTGCAATAAATATAGAATTGCATAATTCAGAAGGTATTTCTCCTGTATCATATAATGTATCCAGCAGTCAGGTGACTTGATCTACTCCATATTCTTCTAAAGCTTTAATAATTTATGTTGTGATGTTATCTGAACAGCTGGCCTTGCCAGCTTTCATATGTTTAAGAACATTTCGAACCTCCATCTTCAAAATTGGCCGTCCTTATTAAATCTCTGTTATCATCATAAAGGTTTTTAATATACTCTGACCATACATGTAGAATCTGATCTTTTTCTATTATGATTTTGCCATCTTTAGTTTTTAGACAACCTGCTGATGTACTTGTTCTTTTCTTAATAAGTTCCTGAATTCTTTTGTGCACTAATTTGGTATTTTGACTGTTGTGTTGTTTTTGTAATTTCTAAGCAATTTTTCTTAAGCCATGCTTCTTTTGCCTCCTTATATAATATTCTGACTTGTCAGTGAATTTCTTCATATTTGGCAGGATTATTTTTGTTGAATATTCTTTTTTCCATTAGTTGTACAATTTCTTCAGTCATTCATTTCTTACGACCCACCTTCTTTAATATTGAAATAGTTGTTTCTGCAGCCAAACTGATTGAATTCAACATTTCCCATTGATCATCCACATCCTTGAATAGGATCTCTAGATCAGACAATATGTCAAATCTGTTCTGTACCTCTATGTTGAATTTGTTTTGTATTTACTTGGCATTACTCAATGTACACAAATCATATTTAGTGTTTCCTGTTATATACTTGACTTTCTTTAACTTTACCCTCAATGTACCTGTAAGTAATCTTTTGTCACTATAACAATCAGCACTGGGAACTGTTTTTGCTATTTTTAACGCATTCCTCAATCTTCTACTAATCATAATGTAATTAATCTGGTTTCTTCTTCTTCTTCTTCTTCTTTGCGTTCATCCGAAGTATTTTTTTTTTCTTTTTCAGATGTGATTGCGGTGTGTGTTAGGCACCCGTGGGTCGAAAACCCTTAGGTCAACACATCCGGCTTTTGCGTGCATTTTTGACCAGGTTAGCATTCCTGGGAGACTCTCACTTTTGTGGTACCGTCCACCTCCCAGCTGGTCAAGTTGGAAAAGTCGAAGGCTTCGCGGTCGTCCCTCAAAGGAAGGCAGGGACAGCCCATAGCATTTTCCGCCATCCTGGGTGGCTTCCATAATTGCAGAGCCGACACATAACGCTCTGGTGCTGGGCTCACCGAGGGAATCGTCACGTCCTGCTCATGGCTGCTTTAATTCCTCACTTCAATATATTGGGCATTTCGTTCGCCCCGGGCGTTCCCGTACAAACCAGACAGGTCTGCAGACGGTATCCACTCAGCGAGTTTTCGGATATGTGCTTGTCCTTGTGCCCGTCAGAGCTATTCCAGGCACGACGGACACGGCGGAAAACTACCTAGTCAGAGCTGTTCCGAATAAGAGCGGCATTCGGAAACTAGGTAGTCAGAGCTGTTCCTAGCACTAGAGACATTCGGACGAGACATTTCACTAGGACGTAAATGCGTAGTGCCAATTTTTAGGTTGCCACCCGTAGGACGGCACTTCCGACTTCAGCGGGCATTGTTTAATGAGGTTAGCCTTCCTCGGGCACGTTAGACTTATTGTTGTGATGTCGCCCACATCTCAGCTGGTCAAGATAGAACGGTCAATGGCATCATGGTCAACCCTCAAGGGAAGGCAGGGGCAGACCATGGGCATTCCCTCACTATCCAAGGAGGCTTCCATAATTGCAAAGCGGGCACATATTGCTCTGAGACTGGGCTCACCCGAGGAGTTGCCACATCCTGCTCATGGCTGCTTTAGTTCCTCACTTCCATGTATTGGGCATCTCGCTTGCCACTGGTCGCTCATGCACACACCAGGAACGGTCAGACTGCGGGCGACATCCACTCGGTAAGATTTTGCTTTTGACTTCGGACCACTCAATGGATTCGCTAGCCGTGCGTTCCATTTCTTGTTATTGAGACGTTTTTCCACTTTTGTCTACACTCTCTATGAGTGATACAGACAGTTTTCGTAACCATTTCATTCGACTGAGGCACTTTTCTGCCTTTTAGTACTCGCTCACGAGGTAGGCTACATGTGCTGCCGGCTCAGCACCTTACCTCCGTGCAGCAGTGAACGAGAAAGCGGCCAGGCCCTCTCATCCGGGAATCCTTCATATCCCGCAGCTGAGAGCCTTCGAACAAGTATCAGAACTGGGCATGTAGCGTGCTCAGTATCTCACCTCTATTTTTCGGTAGGTGGGTATCGGCCCGGCTCTCACATCCGAGGGTTTGTGGCTTAGAGGCGTTCAGCCTAAACCCTCGACAGAGAGCCTTAGAATATTGTCCGGACCAGGAACTTCTGCCTTCGTGCGCCTGATTTAAACTTTTGACTGCTATCCTCAGTCTACCTGCAGAGCAGCAGGTTGTGTCTTTCTTAGTCTGGCCCCTATCCCATAAGCTTTCCGATATGTAGTTTTCATCCATCGGCAAGCACATGGGGTCGATGGGACACGCAATGCTCCCCCACCACGGCAAGGTGGAGACACGTCGGGGGAGAATCTGGTTTCTAATTCCGCTATCGGAACTCCTCCATGTCCATAATCTTCTAGGGTGTTGTTTAAACCAGGTGTTTCCTACAATCAATTCCTGCTCTTTTGCCCACTCTACCATATTTCCTACTATGTATCTATATTGAGAGGAGAAGCAGAGACAGAAATGAAACATATGTTAAGGCTATGGTGGAGAACTCAGGCCTGCAAAAGGTGAAGGTCCTAACACTTCAATAACCACAGCAGGTTCTGGCTTTGGAAGTTTGTATTTTCTATGGGCGGATCTGCAGGGGATAGCTAGCGATAGAACGGCTTTGAGTAGGTGGGTTGATAGTTTTTGCCCAAACATATAAAACAACATCACCATTTAATATATCTTACAAAGAGCGAAAGAAGAACACCATGAAATGAAAACAATGTGCTGATTACTGGAATATAAAATACAAACTTCCAGATTTGCTGTGAGACGATTGCGTGGACGGCTTAGTTGTGCTAGTCAATCACAGTGAATCAAGGCTAGTTGGCATGCACAATGTTTGATATCTGCTGAGAGAGTCATCGTTCCAATGGGCGTCGCCTTAGAGCGGTGAAGACATTTATGTTAACCGTTAACCAATACATTGTGACTAGATTATTGTAGACCATTTTACATATCTAGGATCACAGGTAAACAGCAAAGGTATTCCTAGATCGGGAAATCAACATCAGGATTGGTAAAGCAGCAACAACAATGAATAGGTTAACAAAAAGAGTCTGGGAGAAAAGGAAGTTTACTGCCAAAACAAAAGACTGTGTCTATCAAGCCAGTGTCCTTAGTACTCTTCTTTATGCAGTGAAGTCTGGTCAACTTACTCACGCCAAGAGAAACGTTTAAACAGCTTTCATATGCGGTGTCTGTGATGTATGCGTTGTATTAAGTGACAAGACAAAATCATAAATGCTGAAGTATTGGAAAGATCCGATTGTATGACGGTTTGTTCCATGCACACTTGCTATATGCTTGTGAAATATGGACTGTTTATCAGCGAGATGCTAGGAAATTAAACCACTTCCACACAGTCTGCCTTAGGAAGCTATTGAAGATTAAATGGCAAAACAAGTTCCCTGACACTGAAGTTCTAG